>JAABKJ010007545.1:186320505-186920505 GCA_011634705.1 Andricus grossulariae | reverse complement strand
ATTATATAATTCTTTAAGAAATTTCAACAATTTGTCAAGTTTTCACTTCTAAATCGAAGAAATTTCGAACGTAAACCATCAAAATGACAGCATTGTTTATTGTAAAATAAAAAACATGCATAATTATTAATTCTAAAGATTCAAAATTGAAAACTCTTCAATTTAAAGATTTACCATTCAAATTTCTACAATTGCGAAAAGTTACAATTGAAAATTCTTCAATTTTGAAAATACAGATCAGCAAATTATTCCATTTCCAAGATTTATATTTTTAACGTATGTAATTTTTAATGTTTTTCTTTTTTTTCAATAGTTCAATTTAGAAGATTTAAAACATAAAATTCTTCCATTTTAACGAAGAATTTACTATTTACACGAAGTTCTAAAATTTCGAATTAAAATTGAAAAATCCGTAATTTTGAAAATATAGAATTGCAAATTATTCAATTTTCAAGATTTATATTTTAAAGGTTCGTATTTTTTAACTTTTTTTTGGAAAATTTCAATTTTGAAGATTTACAATTGAAAATTCAATGTAAACGATTTGCAATTTTTAATTCTTTAATTATGAATATTTGTAATTTAAAGCGGTTCAATATTAAAGATGTACAAATACAATTTTTTTATTTTGATGATTTTGAAAATCAAAAGTCAAAATTACAGAAATTTGCATTCTGAAACTTGAAACTTGTCTAATTGATCATAAAAGATCAGAATTAAAATTCATTCACAAAATTCCCTTTCCATGTAAAAAATTGCCTGCTCCTACTCAAAATTATAATTTTTCTCGCAAATTCCCTGTTCCATGTCAGAATTATATTTAATCATACTTCTTTTATAAATTCACGGTTTTCTGTTTCCTAACCTCTATTTATAAATATACAGATCTCAAGAATTGAGCTAAATAAGTTAATTAGAAAGGAAGCTATGTGTTACAAATTATCTTACAGCACAGGTAGGTAGATTTGTTATTAATAATATACTGTATACTTTATGTAATTTCGATTCACAATTGTAACCAATTATTGAATTTTGTAGATTTCAAATTTTACATGTAGCCAGTCTCAATCGTCTCAATAAAAAGTAGAACTTTACTAGAAATTAAAAAAAAAATTTCACATATTGCTAAAATTTGAAGAAATCTCGTGTAAGTTACAGACTGTATAATGAAAAAATATAATTTTTCCTAAATGGCATACGTTACAGTATTCGCTTTTGAACTTTTTAAAAGCTCGCGCTCTCTATTATCAAACTCTTAAGCACAAATCCACTTTCCGTATTTCATGTAAGAATTTCATTATTATTTCTTATTTTCAAAACTGCCCCATTTGGATTTGAAATTTTTAGATGTGATAAGATCAATTTCCGGTATGAAATATTTAACTCCTATTAATAATGTGATTGCTACTGTAGGTACTAAAATTTGCCTACAATTTTACAATTACCCGTACAACAAAGTATGGGATAGAGTAATTAACTGGTTACAGTAATTTTCTTTGACTAACAGAAAGATTTCTTCTTTATAAACACTGAAAAATGGATTATACGAACTGCATAATAGAATTAAAGCATAATACACCGTATAGAAAAGTATATTAGCGCGTATAATCTATAATATGTTTCTAATATATGAAGATGTTAACAAATATAATCTCTAGATGTGAAATTCTTATAATATTCAGGCATTGCATTGTACCATCTCAGATTTTAAAATATGCATGCGTCTGTGTAGTCTGAGATGGTATGTCGCATCGTGGTGCTGGTCATATGCATTTGCATTAAAACAAGTGATAATTAAGTTATAAAATGATTATTAGTGCAATATATTATGTGATTTAGATTTAGAAAAAGGGTAAGTTTATATTTCTTTTTATTACACATCAATGCCACTTGTACAAGTACAGAAACTTAGCCTCCTTTACTTTCTTTTTTGTTATGATAGCCACTTATCCTGTAATATCTATTTCTTAATATATTGTTTATTACCAGGTATAATCCATTTTTCAGTGAAGCAATCAATATCTCAATAAATACATTCCCTATAAATAATCCCTGATGAGGAGGTCTAAATTGACTTCGAAACATGTTGGTCCCCTCGTAGTATAAAAGGACGAAGAAAGGAAAAAGTAGGTTGGTTTTTGGTTGACTTTTTCCCTTTTCCTCCCTCTTTTTTCATTCTGTTATTCCTGTCTCTAATAAAGCCGAAAAGTGGGGTTTTTTGGAAGTTTATTTTTAAATGATGAATCAATTTGTTGCTTATTCTGCAAAAATTATTCATGATGCAATGGATTTCTTTTCAATCTTAATTTGAAAAATAACAGTCGCAGCTGTCTAAAAGTGTGATTTTTAAGTGGGCCATTTATTGGTAGTCTTTTATATTACGGCTGCAAGTTCAAACCGGGACGGGTGCACCGATGATTTTTTGGTAGACTGTAGAGGAAATAAAGTCACGCAATGCTACCCTCGGATACAGACACGTACGTGACGTGCACTTTCGTCTGCAGATTATCGCAAAAGATTTCGAGAGAATCTATTCGGTCTCGATGTAAAATAAAATTGTGAAGCATCGCACCGTTCTTGCGTGTCGGTATCCTTATTCCTTATTCCTTATTCCTTACCCGGGTCCCAGTGCACAGTTGCACACCAAGGTACAAAGAAATTATTTCTCAAAAGGAGGCTATGGTAAGAAACGTGACCGGTAACGCATAGTTGTCGAATTTCTTTAAAGGAGGGTACAATGTGTATTTTATGGTTGCTCACGTTTTCAAATGTACGAGTAGAAATTGGATTCTATGAATTTGTTCGAATAAAAGCAAGCCAGGATTTAGATTTTGTATGGTTTTCAGAGTCAAATGGTGCACTGGACACAATTTTTTTTGACAACTCTCAATCTAGAAGATAAATCCAATTTTTTTTTGTTGGAAAAAAATGATATTTTGAGGTGGTGTAAGCCCCGTGTAGTTTAGCACGTATTTCCCATAAAAAAGACGTTTTTGTGAATTTTATTCAGAATTTTCAATCTTAGCGGAGTCGAATTGAAGCTCAACATTTTTCTTCAGAATTAGCCATAGAATACGAATAGAATATTACTTTTCAAATATCACTCCCATAAGTCTGTTTTATAGGGTGCCATAAAAACCCCATAAGTAAAAATATGGGGTTTTGACGCTAATTATAATTTTTTTGCGTTTTTTTAAATGCATGTTGTTTCTGATACATGAAATACTACTTTATACTGATAATAAAATGTTTAGATGAATTGTTTAAACAATTTATTATTAATAGATTTAATGCTGATTTAATGATAAAAATAGATTTAATTAGAATGGAGATAGAAAGTAGCGGTTTTTTCGAAAATTTTCCTTCTTTTTCTAATTTTTAATTTGTGAGAGGTAAATTAATGGTTCATTCATGTTAACAAAAATAATTGTTTAAACAATTTATTATCGTTTTTTATTATATTCTTTTAGAATAATGCTAGAACATTGCAGTTTTTTCTGAAATTTTCAACTTTTTGTTCACTGTTCACTTGAAGTGAGTAAAATAATGATTTAAAGTTGACAACATTATTTGTTTAAACAATTTATTATTATTAATAATAATCAATTTGAATAATACTAGAAAGTTGCGGTTTTTTCTGAAATTTACAACTATTTGTCTACTTTTTACATTGGGTAAGTTAATAATTAATTCAATTTGGCAAAAATAATTATTTAAAGAAATTATCATGGTCTGTAACTATTTTCTTTTTTATTAATGCAATATAGTTGCGGTTTTTTTCTTAAATTTTCAACTTTTTACCCACTTTTTACTTAGTAAAGTAACAACTAATGCAAGTTGATAAAAATAATTGTTTAAACAATTTTTTATTGTTCTTAATAATATTCTCTTAGAATAATGCTAGAAAATTGCAGTTTTTTCTCAAATTTTCTTCTTTCTGCTCATATTTCACTTGGAGTGAGATAAATAACTAATTAAAGTTAACAAAATTATTTGTTTAAACAATTTATTATTATCATTAATAACATTCAATTTGAATAATGCTATAGATTATAGAAAGTTGCGATTTTTTCTTAAATTTACAACTATTTATCTACTTTTTACATAGGGTGAGTTAATAATTATTTCAATTTTACAAATATAGTTATTTAAACAAATTATTATAGTTTGTAACTATTTTCTTTTTTAATAATGCAATATAGTTGCGGTTTTTTTCTTAAATTTTCAACATTTTACCCACTTTTTACTTAGTAAAGTAACAACTGATGCAGGTTGACAAAAATAATTGTTTAAACAATTTATTATTGTTGCTAATAATATTCTCCGAGAATAATGCTAGAGAATTGCAGTTTTTTCTGAAATTTACAACTATTTGTATACTTTTTACATAAGGTGAGTTGATAATTATTTCAACTTAGCAAAAATAATTATTTAAACAAAATATTATGGTTTGTAACTACTTTATTTTTTATTAGTGCAATATAGTTGTAGTTTCTTCTTAAATTTTCAACTTTTTACCCACTTTTTATTTAGTACAGTAACAAATAATGCAATTTAACCAAAATAATTGTTTGAACAATTTATTATTGTCAGTAATATTCTCTTAGAATAATCCTAGAAAATTGCAGGTTTTTCTGAAATTTTATACTTTTTGTTCACATTTCACTTGGAGTGAGTTAAATAATTAATTTAAGTTGACGAAATTATTTGTTTAAACAATTTATTATTAAGATTATTAATATTCAATTTTAATAATGCTACAGATTATAGAAAGTTGCGGTTTTTTCTGAAATTTACAAATTTTTACCCACTTTTTACTTAGAAAAGTAATAATTAATGCAAGTTAACAAACATGCTTATTTAAACAATTGATTATTGTTAATAACTATATTCTCCTAGAGTAATTCTAGAAAGTTGCTTTTTTTCTGAAATCTTTATTTTTGCTTTGACTTTTTAGTTATGAACAAATAATAAGATAACCTCAACAAGAATAATTTTTTTAATATTTTACTTTTTCAAGTGAATTATTTTTGTTCTTTTCCCAGTGCTTAAAAAAATTAATTTAAACAAAAAAACTATTGACTTGTAAAAGTTTTTGTATAAATTACAAGAAAAAGTTTATTCCAAAGCGTAAAAGAAAAATTTGGAATTGAACATGTTTTGATATCAGCCCCCCCCCCTTCAGCAAAATATATTCGCGTAAAAGAAAGACATTGTTTAAAATATGTTTCTCTCTAATATTTATTTATCATTTGTTCATAACTAAAAATGCAAAGCTAAGATAAACATTCCACAAGAAACATTAATTTTCTAGAACTTATCTAAGAGAAAATAGTTATAAACAATGATAAATTGTTTAAAGAACTATTTTCATTAACTTAAATTAATTATTACCTCACAAAGTGAAAAATGGCAGAAAGTTAAAAATTTCAGAAAAAACGCAACTATCTAGACGCAGATAGTTATTAAAAATAATAATTTGTTTTAACAATTATTTTTGCTCAATTTATATAATTATTAAGTCAATCCAAGTGAAAAATAGACAAATAGTTGAAAATTAAAAAAAAAAACAGCAACTTTCTACCATTTAGCAAAGAGAATATTATTAACAATAACAATAAATCAATTAAACTTTTTTTTTTGATGAAACATTATTTTTTCTATATTAAATTAAATAATAACTCATTTCAAAAGACAAATAAACATAGAGTTGACAATTTCAACATTGCCGAAAACAAAACAAAATTGTTTAAACAATTTATGTAAAGATCTAATTATCAGTATAAAGTAATGTTTTATGTATCAGAAATAATTTGCATTAAAAAAACCGAAGAAATCGTGATTAGCGCCAAAACCTCGCAAAACCCATTTTTTCACTTATGGGTTTTTTTTTCGGGACCGTATAAAACAGACTTATGAGGATGATATTTAAAAAGTAATATTTTAATCGTCTTCTATGGCTAATTGTGAAGATAAATGTTCACTTCCAACTCGATTCAGCTAATCGAGGATTCTGAGTAAACTTTACAAAAACGTATTTTTTTCTTATGGGAAATACGTCTAAATACCATTTTTGTTTTAAAAATGGATTTATTTTTGTGTGAATTCGAACAAATTTCCTAGCGTTATTCATAAAAATGAAAAGAAAAAAATTTCAAATGCATTTTTGGACCACCCTAATCCCTAATGTACAAACTATCCAATTTTGTGAAGCCTCTCCTGTAAAGTAGTCAAAATCGAAAAGATAGCCATTAAAAGCGTTTTTTAATAAAATATTTTAAAATTCCCAGTGAATAAAAAAATGCCCAGTTTTCCATTTCAGTAGCCATCCTGAACAAGTAATACCAGATAGTCACGTGCTAGTGTTGTTTGAATGCAGCTTATAGAATGTGGATTGTAGATGATGGTTTCACGTGTTAGTAGACCTCACACATTATTCTGAGCGTGTGGAAGCATTAGTATCAGAATAATCCGGATAGATTTCCTAGAATAACAGAGAGGTCCTGTTTGCCCCGGCGGATGGTTCAGTCTGAGCAGCTCGAGGAGGTGGGCAACTTGGCATGGGTAATGAGTATAATCAAAATGCTTTAGTAGAAAAGCAGCCGCAAGCTATCGTAGGAGACGCATATGAATTTGAATTTGAATTTCGAACCGATTTTTGACTCCATAATGTTCGCCGGTCACGCAGGCGCCATCTGACGGACGACTAAAATTACGGGTCTTCGCGTTTGTCTATTCTATTTTATTATTCGGATTCTCTTCAACATCTTGTATGCTTCTACCCAAGATCTTCATCCCTTTGTCACTTCATATAGCCGAGGATGCATCCGGCTTCTTCGCTAATTTCCTACTTACCGAAATTTCCAGCCATAAGGAAGTTTAAGCGGGAAGCACACACTTTTGCGCTACGCATAATGCGTAAAATGGCGCAGAATGCGTCGAAAAGTTCGTGCATTCTGAAGGCTTCTTGTGCAATCTGTAGCTGCAAGTTATCGTAGGAGACGCATATGAATTTGAATTTCGAACCGATTTTTGACTCCATAATGTTCGCCAGTCACGCCGTCCAACTTTGCGAAGTCTGGTGTTCTATTGGGGACTTGACTGAGTTTGCAGCAGTCTAGTAACCATTCCTGAATGCCCCACACTCAATAACGTTCGGGCAGAACCGAAGCTTGCTTGTATGACACCATAAGGACGCTTAAGTGGGAAGCACACACTTTTGGACAGCGCATAATGCGCATAGTGCGCATAATGGCACAGAAGGCGCCGAAAAGTTCGTAGCGTTGAAGTTTCCTGCATTTTGCAGCCTTCTTCTTGTTTCATCATCAAAGACAGACGAAGAAGTTATTTCACATCAAATCACTTACTTTTATAAATATTACCAACACTTCACAGTTTAACCTTTTTTTGGCTCAAAAATTAATCTTTTTTAGTTGAGGTTTCAATCTTTTTTTTCAAATTCGTCTTTTGTGGTTGAATTAAAATGTTTTTTATTCAATACTAAAATATTTTTTGGTTGAAATGTCAACTATTCCATTTGTTACTAAGAATTCATAATTGTGGGGTTTAAATTCAACTATTTGGTTGAAAATTAACTTTTTTGAAAAAAGTCATATTTTTAGGTTGAAACTTTAACTATTTTGTGAAAATTGAGTCTTTTTGGCTTGAAAAATTTAACAATTTGATTGAAGTTTTTTGTCTTTCTGGACTGAAAAATCTTTTTTGGTTGAAAATTCAACTATTTTGTTGAAAATTCGTCTTTTTGATTTATTCAACTTGTACTTACTCGAAACTTCTATGCATTACAATAAATCCATGGACAGTAAACTCACCTGAAACATAAAATAAAATGGTCTGAATATGGTGTAAAATGCTTTTTTTTTTTTGGTTAGAAAAAAAAACAACTTTTTGGTTGAAAAGTCTTTTTAGTTCGGAAATTCAACTTCTGCGTTGCAAGATTACCTACTTTGTTAAAATTTCATTTTTTGGTTGCAGATTTATAATTTTAGTTGAAAATTCATGTCTTTGATTGAAAATTGGTAAATTTGGTTAAAAAATCTTTTTTTCGAAAATTACATTCTTTTAACTGAAAATTTAACTATTCCATTTATGGTTGAAAATTGAACTGTTTTGTTGAAAATTCGTATTGTTTTGTTTGAAAATTAACTTTTTGAACTGACAATTACCTTATTCCAATCTTGGTTGAAAAATGGTATTTGGTCGAAAATTTCATTATTTTGTTAAAAATTCGTCTCTTTCGTTAAAAAAAGTGGACTATTTTGTTAAAAATGCGTACTTTTTTCCAAAATTCATTTTTTAACTCAATATTTAATTAGTCCTTTTTTAGTTTTTGGTTGAAAATTTAACTATTTTGTTGAAAATTCATGTTTTGTTTTTTAAATTAACTTTTAAATTGACTATGTAAGTATTCTATTTGTGGTTGAAAATTCATGTTTTTTAGTTTAAAATTGAATTATCTTGTTTAAAAATTATTTATTTCGTTTAAAGTTTGTCTTTTTTGGTAGCAAATTAATCTTCTGTGTTAAAAATTCATCTTTTTGGTTCAAAATTGATTTCTTTTGTTGAAAATTTAACTATTTCGTAAAAAAAATTTTTTTTCTTATTGAAAATTTAATTATTCTTTTGAAAATTCTTTCTTTTTAAAATAAATGTATTTAACTGAAAACTTAATTATTTTATTTTTGATGCAATATTTAACTAATTGTGTTAAAAGTTCATTTTTTTCTTTGAAAATTAATTTTTTTAAATGAAATTTCAACTATTCTATTTTTGATTGAAAATGTACCGTTTTTGTTACAAATTCTTATTTTTTGGTACAACCCTAATATTCTTTGTTGAAAATACATTTTTTTGTTTAAAAATTGCTTTCTTTGGTTGAAAATTGAACTATTTGGTTAAAAATTTTTTGTTCTTAAAATTTTTGTTCACAAAATTTGTTCAACGGACCATACTATTCCTTTGTTGGTTGAAAATTAAATTATTTTAGTTAAAAGATCGTTTTTCTTTTGGTTGAAAAATAGTTTTTTAAATTGAAGATTTAACTATTCGATTTTTGGTTGAAAATGTACCATTCGATGTTTTAGTACATGTTTATATTTTTCATTTGAAAATTAAACTATTTGGTTCAAAATTCAATTATTTTGTGGAAAATTCTACTATTTTGTTGAAAATTCGTCTTGTTGGAAGAAAATTAATTTTCTTGGTGAAAATATCTATTATTTCCTTTTTGGTTCAAAATAAATTCATGTATTTTGTTGAAAATTTGTTTTTATTTTGGTAGCAAATTAATCTCCTTTGTTAAAAAATCATTTTTTTAGTTAAAAATTCATTTTTTGGCTCAAAGTTTAAATATTGTTTTGAAAATTCGTTTTTTTTTTGTTGAAAATTAATTTTTTTAACCAAAAATTTAACCATTCCATTTTCTGGCGAATGTTTATATTTTTCATTTAAAAATTAAACTATTTTTTTTTTTTGAAATTGAATTAGTTTGTTGAAAATTCTACTACTCTGAAAAATTCGTCTTTTTGGAAGAACATTAATTGTCTTGGTTTAAAAATTAAAAAATTTCCTTTAAGTTGTAATATCCTCGAATGTATTTTTTTTCTATAAAAATTTCAGAAGATTCTTTTCAATTGGAAAAATAAATATAGATAATAATAAACAATTAAAAATTAGCCAAGTGGTCGTAGGGAGGAGAGTCCAGTTATAACGTCAGTCCCACCCAACTTCAGTCAATGTAGGTGAGGCACAAGGACAAAACTAGAACTGAAAGAGTCATGGTTGGTTTGTGTTGCATAATGAGGAGGGCACCAATCTGTTGAAAATTGAACTATTTGGTTTAAAGCTGATCTATTTTGGTTAAATGACATCTTAGCTGGTTTATCAGAAGATATCGCTTTTAATATATAAAATAAATATAAATAATAATAAACAATCAAAAATTAGCCAAATCGTCGTGGGGAGGAGAGTCCAGCTATACCGTCAGTCCCACCCAACTTCGGGTAATGAACATGCGGCATAAAGACAAAACTATCAAAAAGGACTCAATGATAAAATAGTTGATGTTAAATTAAAAAGTCTTGACTTTATCTCTGTGTGTGCACTAATAACGAAAGAATGAAGGCCTCTCGATTTTTTTCCTCTCGAAAGTGCATTCCGTTCTTGAAACCTCCTTTTGTCGGAGGGTGCATTTAATGAGTTTTTCCAAAAGCAAGACGGGATACGTGAAAAGTGAAAATTACAGCTCTGCAAGTTACACAATACCCGGTAGGAAGGTAGGTAGGTAGGTAGGTAGGTAGGTAGGTGGTAGGTACCTAGATAATGAATGTGGCGTGGGTCTGCCAGCCAGCGCGGTGGGTGGGGAGGAAGGCCTAAAGATCTTAAAAGAAAAATTGTATATCCTCAATAATTTCATTTGATCCCGACAATTCGGTTTCGGCGTTCAGGTATAAAAGGCGGCGAAAGAAGCAAGCGATGCAGAAACAAAGAGACCTCAAGATTCGAGAGGGATGGTGGATGGAGACACGACTGCTGAAGAAGGATGGAGCTTCTGGATCCATAGAAACATATATATTCGGATGTGGTAGATTTATGTAGGTAAAGGTAAAACTATACGAAAGTAGGTGCCTACGGGTACGGAGAACGAGAAACCAAGAAACTAGAATCTTTATGTTCTTCTTCAGTTTGCTGTTGCTCCTCCTCCCTCTTAAACTTCATTCCAAGCCGTTACCTCCACTGACTACTCTACTCTAGTCTGTTATTTAGAGACGCATTACCCGAAAAAAAACTATCGTAGTATCAAATCAGAATTTTAATGCATAGCGTCAGTCCCACCAAACTATGCAATTATGGTGGATTAATCGACCTAAAATAGAATCACGAGAATTTTCAAATTTTAAAGATTTTTTAATTGGCATAATGGTCACAATGACCCCGGGATATCGCACCGTTGCATATGATTCTGATTATCAACTTCGGATCAAACTGGTGTAATTTTTACTTTCTATAGGATCATCCTTGATTACCTGTGTATACAGAGTTACTCTGGGTGACATAAAATTATAACGTCAGTCCCACCAAACTATACAATTATGGTGGATTGATCGACCTAAACTAGAATCACGAGAATTTTCAAATTTTAAAGATTTTTTAATTGGCATAATGGTCACAGTGACCCCGGGATATCGCACCGTTGCATATGATTCTGATTATTAACTTCGGATCAAACTGGTGTAATTTTGACTTTTTATAGGATCATCCTTGATTACCTGTGTATACAGAGTTACTCTGGGTTACATAAAATTATAACGTCAGTCCCACCATACTATACAATTATGGTGAATTAATCCAACTAAACTAGAATCACGCGAATATGCAAATTGTAAAGATTTTTTATTTGGCATTAGGGTTGATAATAATATTTATTTTTCAAACAAAAAAAATTTAACAAAAAATGAAAGAGTTAAAATTACAGTTGAAATAATTATTTTTTAAGACAAGAAAATAATTTTTATCAATCTAATTAGATTTGATATTAAAATAGTTGAATTTTCAACCAAAAATCATGAATTTTGAAAGGAGAAAATTGATTTCCAACCAAAAAAGACGAATGTTCAACTAAATACATAAATATTTATCCAAAAAACATTCATTTTTAACCAAAAATAAAAAAGATAAATTTTTAGGTAATAAAATTAATTTTCAACGAAAAAACAACAAATTTAAAATTCATGTATTTCATTGAAAATTCTTCTTTTTTGGTAGAAAATTAATCTCCATGGTTGAAAATTCATCCTTTTCTGTTAAAAATTTAACTATTCTATTAGAAATTCGTTTTTTTTTTATTAAAAATTAATTTTTTTATCTAAAAATGTAGTTATTCCACATTTGGTTGAAAATTTTTCGTTTCTAAGCTTGAAAATTCGACTACCAGGTAGAAAATTGATCTTTTTTAGTATGTTAGAAACTCAGCTACTTGGTGAAAAATTCAAATATTTTTTTAGAACTTTAATTGTTTTGTTGAAAATTCATTCTTTTTGATTGAAAATTCCTCTTTTTGATCTGAAATTCAACTATTCCAGTTGAAGATTCATAATTTTAGTTGAAAATTCATAAAATTGTTTGAAATTGTAACTATTTTTTAAAAAACTAGTTTTTTTTGTTGAAATTTTTTTTTCAACTGAAATTGTACCTATTTTATTTGAATATTCTATCATTTTAGTTGTAAATTCATCAGCTTTGTTGAAAATTAATTTTTTTTACTGAAAATTTAATTATTCCATTTTTAGTAGAAAATTAATATTTTTTAGTTCAAGTTTTAATTATTTTGTTAAAAATTCGCCCTTTTTCTTCTTCAGCGACCCAGTTCGCTGATCAATCTCTCTAGCAATCACCCTAGGCGAAGAGCTTCACAAATTCATGATGTGTCATAAATAAAACAAAAATTTTGAATCAAAATTCATCTCTCTTGGCTAAAAATGAACGGTTTTGTCGAAAATTCACCTTTTAGTGGTAAATTAATTTTCTTAGTTAAAAATTCACCTTTTTAGTTAAATTCAGCTATTTGGTAAAAAATGCACCTATTTCGTTGAAAGTTTAATTATTTTGTTAAAAATTCGACCTTTTGGTCCTTCAGCGACCCAGGTCGCTGATCAATCTCTCTAGCAATCACCCCAGGCGAAGAGCTTCAAAAAGTCATGATGCGTCATAAATAATACAAAAATCTTGAATCAAATGTCATCTCTCTTGGCTAAAAATGAACTTTTTTATCGAAAATTCGTCTTTTGGTGGTAAATTAATCTTCTTGGTTGAAAGTTCATCTTTGTAAGATAAAAATTCAGCTATTTGGTAAAAAATTCAACTATTTGGTTAAAAGTTTAATTATTTTGTTCAAATTCGTCCTTTTGGTCCTTCAGCGACCCAGGTCGCTGATCAATCTCTCTAGCAATCACCCCAGGCGAAGAGCTTCCCAAAGTCATGATGTGTTATAAATAACACAAAATTCATCTCTCTTGGGTAAAAATGAACTTTTTTGTCGAAAATTCCACTATCTTCTGAAAAATTTGTCTTTTTGGTAACGATCATCTCAATTTGCTGACAAGGAGGTTTTCATTCATTATGAGGAGCTAACGACTTGAATCGAAAGTGGTCCTATAGAAATAGAGAGTGGCTCGAAGCTTGAAAATAGCTCGGAAAGGGCTTATCTTCCGGGTCAGTGGCGCGTGCTCTGTTACCCCTTCGCAAACCCTCCGAATCACGCCTTGATACTTCGTCATGGAGTTCGCTTTAGCTTATTGGGTTCATAATCCAGAGAATGATACTTCCGTGGATATGGGTACTTGACTCGATGGGTAGGGTCGAATGTCTGCCTTTAAACTCGTCTGCCGAAAAAAACCAGCTCGGAAGATGGTTTTCTGCAGTTTTCCATCCCCCTGACCAAACTTGACTCGATGGTCCAATGTCTGCCTTTAAACTCGTCTGTAGAAAATAACCAGCTCGGAAGGGGGTTTTCTGCAGTTTTCCGTCCCCCTGACCAAACTTGACTCGATGGTCCAATGTCTGCCTTTAAACTCGTCTGTAGAAAAAAAACCAGCTCGGAAGGGGGTTTTCTGCAGTTTTCCTCCCTCCTGAGTTTAATTTTCAACCAATTAGTTTAATTTATAACAAAAAAGAAATACTTTTAACCAAGAAGATTAATTTTGTACCAAAAAGGGGGATTTTCAACAAAACACGAATTTTTAACCCAGTAAATAAATTTTCAACCGAAAAAGTGCATTGCCAAACAAAAGCAATTTTGAATCAATTAGCTACATTTTCATTAAAAAAATTTTTTGACCAACAATGAAACCATTAAATTTATAGTTAAAAAAATTAGTGTTTTACCAAAAAAAGAATTTTCAACCAAATGGATGAATCTTCAACCAAAAAAAATGAATTTTGTAACAAATTACTTCCACCTTTCACTTTCGATGAAGTAGTTTAATTTTGCAACAAACACATGAATTTTCAAACAAATAATCGAATTTTTAACTGAAAAAGATGAATTATAATTAAAAAATGGAAAAGTTGAATTTTCATCAATAAAAAAATTTTTTAATAGAATAATTATACTTATTGTTAAAGAAATTAGTGTTTAACCAAAGAAACGCATTTTCAATAAAATAGTTAAATTTTTAACCAAAGAGATAAATTTTGAACCTAAAAATTAATTTTTTTGTTAAGAATTCATATTTTTGTTTGCAAATTCAAATACTCTGGTAGAAAATCAAACAATTTGTTTCAAAATGAAACTATTTATTAGAATATTTAACTATTTTGTTGCAAATGTGTTTTTATTGTTGTTAAAAATAACTTTTTTATCTGAAAATGTAGCTGTTTCATTTTTGATTAAACATTTGTCTCCATAAGTTAAAAATTCGTCGATTTGGGTAGAAACTTAAACTTTTTCTTTAAAAAATGTATCATTTTGGTTGAGAATTCATTCATTTTCTTAAAAATTTGTGCCTTTAATTTAACTGTTTGAAAATTATTTTTTTTTCAATTATTTTTTTTACTGAAACTTTAACGACTCCATTTTTGTTTTTTGATGTTGAAAATAAGTGTTTGTTTAAATATTGCATTTTTGATTATAAACTTATCTTTTTCAGTTAAAAATTCATGTATTTTGTTGACAATTCGTCCTTTTGAAATTTTTTTTCAAAAATTATTTTGTTTTTAACTATTGCATTTTTGAACAATTGGCAAGCGTTACAAAACAGAGATGAGCAAAAAAAATCAACTGAGCAAGATACATTTTACACCAATTATTTGAATTTTCGCCAAAAAAAATTTTTTTCAAATGAAATAATTAAATTTACATTAAAAAAGATTAGTGTTCAACCGAATAAAAAAAAAAATTTCGAAAAATTAAACTATTTGGTTGCAAATTAAACTATTAATTAGAAAATTTAATTATTTTGCTGGAAATGTGTTTTTTTTTTCAAGAATTAATTTCTTTATCAATTTTCAACCAAAAACATTAATTTTAAACTTGAAAATTAACTTTTTTGTTGATAATTCATATTCAACTGTCCTGTTAGAAAATTTAACTATTTAGTTAAAAATTAATCTATTTATTACCAAATTTAACTATTTTTCTGGAAATGTGTTTTTCGTAGAAAATTAATTTTTTACCTTATAAAGTATCTTTCAATTTTGATTGAAAATTTTTTCTTCATGAGTTGAAAATTCGTCTATTTTGGGTAGAAAATTAATCTATTTTTTTGTTGTTGAAAATTTGTCATTTTGTTTCAGGATTAAATTATTTTGTCAAAAATTCGTGTTTTTAATGTAACCGGTTGAAAATTATTTTTTTGAAAATTATTTTTTTTTACTGAAATATTAAAGATGGAACCAAACAGACAACGGATTTGAATTCAGTAACCCCTAAAACCTATGTGTACACTGGCTCAATCGGTTAGCGATGAATTTTGTAAGTTTGATTTTCACCTGACCTTGACAACGGATTCGAATTCAGCGACCCCGAAAACTTATAGGTGCCCTGACTTATTTAGTTAGCGATTAATTTTTTAGGTTTGAACTTGAATTGACCTTGACGCTGACCTGATGGGACCAAATGGACAACGGATTTGAATTCAGCGACCCGAAAAACCTAGAGGTACCCTGACTTAATTGGTTAGCGATGAATTTTGTAAGTTTGACCTTGAACTGACCTTGACCGTGACCTGATAGGACCAAACTAACAACGGATTCGAATTCAGCGACCCCGAAAATACAAGACACACCTAGTCTGGTCCGTGTTGCAAGGGTTTAGATTTTGTGGTCCTGAGTTATTAAACATGTTTGGATCTTGATCAAATGGATGAAAATTAGGCTTTTGGGGTCACTAAATCGAAGCCTGGTGTTGGATTCTTTAAATTCAAAACGGCGGATTCAATATGGCGGACATGAATTATTAAAATTCTTCGGATCTTGATCAAATGGGTGTTATTTAGGTTTTTGTGATCGCTTAATCGAAATATGATGTTGGATTTTCAAAATTCAAAATGGCGGATCCAATATGGCAGATATTAAATATCAAAAAATTTTCGACCCGGCTAAAATGTGTGGTATATAAGTTTCTGGGGTCGCTCATTTCCAATCTGACGATGGATTTTCTAAATTCAAAATGTTTGATCCAATATGGCGGACATCAAATATTAAAACTATTAATATCTTGTTAAAATGGGTGATACTTAGATTTGTGGAGTCGCTCAATCGAAATCTGGTGTTGAATTTTCAAAATTCAAAATGGCGGACATGAATGATGAAAAATGTTCAGATCTTGATGAAATTGGTGATACTCAGATTTTTGGGGTCGCTCAATTGAAATCTGGTTTTGGATTTTTTAAATTCAGAATAACGGATCAAATATGGCGTAAATGAATGATTAAAAATGTTCGGAACTTGATGAAATTGATAATACTTAGGTTTTTGGGGTCGCTGAATTGAAATCAGGTGTTGGATTTAAAAAATTCAAATTTTTGGATCCAATATGGTAGACAAAAATTATCAAAAATGTTTAGAACTTTATCGGATTATCCATATTTATGTTTTTGAAGTTGTTAAACTAAAAATGTAATATACCCAATGTGGCATAACAAATTTTATGTAAAAAATTATAAAAATGGTACTATTAGGGTATGTATCTACAGAGTGAATAGTTCTTATAAATTGCCGCTCTCAGCTGAATCCAGAGTCACGAAACGAGGACGTGGCGGTTATTTCGAATCATTTTTTGTATGACTTACATTCAGCTTACATCCAACATCATATTTTGATTCAGCGATCCCAATAACCTAAATATCATAAATTTGATCAAGGTCCGAACATTTTTAATAATTCATGTTCGCCATATTGAAGTTTGAAAATCAAAAATAAGATTTAATTTCTAAGCCCCCAAAAACGTAAATATGAACAATCCGAAGTTTTAAACATTTTTGATAATTTTGGTCCACCATATTGGATCCGCTATTGTACATTTTTTAAATCTAACACCTGATTTCAATTCAGCGATCCCAAAAACATAAGTATCACCAATCTAATCAAGGCCCGAACATTTTCAATAACTCATGTCCGCCATATTGGATCCTTCATTTTGAATTTTCGAAATCAAACATCAAATTTGAAATCAGCGACCCCAAAAACCTAACGACCACCAATTTTATCCAGATCCAAATATGTTTACTATTTCATGTACGCCATATTGGATCCGATATTTTGAATTTTGAAGATTCAACTTCAGATTTAGATTCAGCGACCCCAAAAACAATGATATATGGTAATGTAGTTCAACGCATATGCCATGTGCGGTGAAATACACCACCATACCTGTATGTTTTTGGGGTCGCTGAATCCGAATCTGGTGTCAGATTCGCTCCACCATGTCAGGTTTTTGAGAAAATTAGCCTTATTGGCCGTTTTTGAAAAACAATATAGGATGCAAATCTGACTTTCTAGAAACTTCTATTACGGCTCAAATTAATGATTCAACCTTGTGTTTCAAGTTGATTATACTGAAAAAATTATTTTCGTCACCTATCTTAAGTGGTGACAGGGTTTTGCTGATTCAGCGACCCCAAAAACATATAAGTATTGTGGTGTAGTTCGACGCATATGCCATGTGCGGTGAAATGCAACACCATACCTATATGTTTTTGGGGTCGCTGAATCTGAATATGGTGTCAGACTCGCTCCACAATGTCAGGTTTTGGAGAAAATCAGCCTTATTGGCCGTTTTTCAAAAACAATATAGGGTGCAAATCTGACTTTGTAAAAACTTATATTACGGCTCAAATAATGATTCAACCTTGTGTTTCAAGTTGATTATACTGAAAAAATTATTTCCGTCGGCTATCTTGAGTGGTGAAAGGTTTTTTCTGATTCAGCGACCCCAAAAACTTATAGGTACTGTGGTGTACTTCACTGCACATTAAACTTTTATTTTTTTTGCGTGCCTGTGAAATCATTCGAAATTAAAAGTACCTATCAGTTGTTTATTGTATTACTACATATTTTAGATAGAGACACGATATTTAAGACCAAGT
This sequence comes from Andricus grossulariae, assembly GCA_011634705.1. Lineage (NCBI taxonomy): Eukaryota > Metazoa > Arthropoda > Insecta > Hymenoptera > Cynipidae > Andricus > Andricus grossulariae. Next base: position 186,902,401 of record JAABKJ010007545.1, on the reverse strand, counting down.
TTTGGTTGAAATTAATTTTTTTATTTAATTTAAGTTAAAAATGAAATTCTATTCTTAAAAGTCAGATTCTTCTATTACTGTGATTGTTTCTTGTAAAAAATAGGTTGAGTGAGATTAAACGTAGGGAAGACCACCCTGCAGAAGATAATAAACCTACGGTAGATAATTATTAATTAAAAGTACTAATGTATGTATCTAAAATATTTATTTCCAATTTTTATCTATTAACACGTAATGTGTCCTAACTGTTAGTTAATTTTAATTAATTGTTTTACATAATTAGTATTTTTAATTAATGATTACTGTAGGTTCATTATCTATTGTAGGGTAGTTCCCCTTACCTTATCTTTGAAATATTTAATCTTTAAAAAAATATGTAAAGCAAATTGAGATATATTATATATCAATATGACCTTATATTAACCTTTTATTTCCTACCGGATGCCTTTTCTTTTCATAATTCGACTGTAGAATTTCAAATTTAATCTCCATTCGAATTCTATATTCAATTTCACAGTAAGCCCCGGAATATAAAACCGTTGCATTTAAAATCATCCACTTTTGTGGATCTAAAATTAATTTTTAAAAACTTTATTCATATCTCTCAAGTGGAAATTGTTATAATCTTTATCAAAAGTTGTAGGTTAGTCATGATCGACCTAATATTTATAAAACAAGGAATGTTTTAGAAAATGTCAAATTTCAGGGTGGGAGAAAAATTCCAATTTTCCTATATTTGGTTATAAATTTCTATGGCTTTGTAATTCATTTTTTTTTCTAAAAGTGTTTCTTCACAACTCCCAGTTCTGGAAAAGTTACAACTTCCAAAGACCAATAGAAAATGTTTTAGAAGACGTTGAAGTTACAACAAAGAGTTCAATTTTTCTACCAAAAAAGATCAATTTTCAACCAAAAATGAGGAATATTCAACGAGAAATATAATAGTTTATATTACAATTTGCTGATGAAATAAAAAATCCGAAATCTGTGTAAAAACGTTGCATATCACTTTGATCCGATTTCAGGATGAAATTGATCAACTGGCATTTACTGTGAATTTATGACTATATGTTAATGATAATTTTTAATTTTCTTTTAGAATGCTAATAGCTGTGGTCGTAACATTTGCAGTGTGTAATTTACCACAACAAATTCGAATAGCCTGGCTACATTGGGATCCAAATTACAACAGAACGTCCGACTTCAGCACAATCCTCACAGTCTCGACATTTTTGATATCTTACATGAATTCTTGTCTGAATCCTCTGCTTTACGCTTTTCTATCTAGAAACTTCCGGAAAGGAATGCGAGAACTCTTGATATGCAGTTCTCGAGAAATCGGTGCAGGATGCACTAAATCTTCGTAGTTTGTAATATATATTTAAAAAATTCAATTTTTGATGCGACAAACAAATTAAAAGAGCAATCCCGCATATCTTTGAGATAAAATAATAATATTGATGAATAGGTACTTTTGTAAAAGGGCCATCCATAAATTAAAAAATAGATTTGTTTTAAAGGGGGGGGGGTAAATAGATACTGTTACGTAATTTTTTTTTAAATCAACCTCATAGGTTATCCATGTATCCAAAATTATAGCGAAACGTTAAAATTTAGTAATTTTACAATGAAAGATTGTAATAACGTTATAAGGACTTCATATTGGTATAATTACATAAGTATTCTGATTTCAAGAGATTTTATAATGTTTTGATGAAATTTCAAAAAAAATTATTTGCATTACAATAATTACAGGATTCCAAAGGATTTCAAAGATTTAAATGGATTTTGAAATATTTCAAGGAATGTCCTAAAAATTTTAAAAGTCTTTAAAGATTTTAGTATCTTTGAAAAGATTCAAAACTTTTTTAGTAAATTTCAAGAGATTTGAGAGGATTTTAAAGATTTTAAGGTATTTAAAAAAATTCCAAGGAATTTTAATAGATTTGAAATTATTTAGGATTTAGGTTATCTTAAAACATTCCAAGAAATTTTCAAGTGATTTGAAGAATTTCTAGAATTTTCCAAGGACTTTAATGATTTTAAGGGATTTAAAGAAAATTCATGTAGTTTTGAAAAATTTCCGAAGATTTTGAAGAATTTTATAAGGCATATAAGGTTTTGGGATATTTTAAAAGATTCCAAGAGACTTTCAAGGGATTTTAACGGATTTTATAAGATTTCCGAGGATTTCAGTGATTTTAAAAGATTTTAAAGGCTCTCAATAAGGAATTTTAATGAATTTTCCAAGATCTCAAAGGATTTTATAGAACTTCAAATATTTCAGCAGATTTTATGTAATTTTACGGGATTCCAAGGGATTTTGTAATATTTTAATGAAATTTCAAAAAATCTGTTAACAGTAATTGAGAGACCTCAAAACACTTCAAAGATTTGAAGAGATTTTGAAATATTTCAAAGTATTTCCAAATTTTGTTTTTTTAAAGATTTTAGTATCTTTTGAGAGATTTCCAAAAATTTCAATAGATTCCAAGAACTTGAAGAGATTCTAGAAGATTTTAAAAGATTTCAGAGAATTTTCAAGATTTTAGGGAATTTTAAAAGATTCCAAAGAATTTTCAAGAACCTTCAAAAATTTTAAGCGATTCTAAAAGATTTCACAGGATTGGAAATATTTGAGAAACTTTAGAGGATTCCAAGGAATTTTGAGATTAAAAAAATTGCAAGGAATATCACAAACTTCTATGCGATTTTACGGGATTTTATAATATTTTTTTGAAATTTCAAAGAATTTTTTCACAAAAATTGAGGGATTTCAAAGCGTTAAAAAAATTTGAAGAGATTATCAATATTTCAGTTACTTCCAAAGATTTTCGAAAATTTGAAAGATTTCAAAGAATTTGACAGATTTTAGGATATTTTAAAAGATTGCAAGAAATTTTAATAAATTTCAAAATATTTTAAAGATTTCAGGGCATTCTAAAATATCCCAAGGAATTTTCAAAAACTTTCGGAAATTTCAAGGGATTTCAGAATATTTGAAACCATTTAGAGTATCTCAAAAAATCCTGAGGAATTTTTAAGAAATTTGAAAAATATTTCCTATGATTTCGGTAATTTTAAAGAATTTTTTAGATTTTAGGATACTTTAAAAGATTCTAAGGAATTTTAATAGATTTAAAAGGATTTAAAAATTGTAAAAGTATTTAAAAAGATTCCGAAAAATGTTCAAGAACCTTGAAATATTGTACGGTATTTCAAAAGATGATGATGAAGAAGTCTTAAGATTATTATTGTTAATATTATAAACAAATTTAATAAACAAAGGTATTAATCAGGAATTTTTCGATAGAAAAATTCTTTTTTTTCAATGTCAATTTTTTAAATTAGGTTTAAGTTAAAGTTTAATTTAGGTTTAAGTTTATCAGAAAGTTTTTCATGAAGTTTCCAAATCAAAAAGACTGACATCGAAAAAAACGAATTTGTCCGTCCACAGAAGCCCGAATAATGCATGTGTTTGTTAAATTTGTTTTAGAAAAATCATAAAATTTATCAACTACTCATGAGTGTTGTTGAATTTCTAATGAAGATCCCAATTAAAAAGTCTGACATTAAAAAAAAGGATTTTTCCGTCGACAGATGCCCCAATAATGCATTCGTTTATGATTTTTGTTTGAAAAATCATAAAATTAATCAAAGAATTATGAATGTTGCTGAAATTGTCATAAAGTCCCCAATTGAAAGGGCTGGCATAGAAACAAACGAATTTTTCTACCGACAAATGCCCGAATAATGTATTTGTTTATTATATTTGTTTTAAAAATCATAAAATTAGTCAAAGAATTATGAATGTTGCTAAAATTATCATGAAGTTCCTAACTAAAAAAAGTTACATCGAAAAAAACGAATTTTTCTGCCGAAAAATTCCTGATTAATGCCTTTGTTTATAATATTGACAATAATAATCTCAAGAAGAAATTTCTTCATCATCATATTGTTTTTATCAAAATTTCTTGCAATATAACTTGAAAAAACGTAAAATTATGAAAAATCGTAGAAAACATTCTTTCAACAAATAATTTGTTTATAACAAAATTTTTGGTTTATTATATAATATTGGAACATCCTTAACTAATGTTAGTCTATGAAACATAGGCGATTTCAACAATTTCCCTGTTATTGACGAACACCGGGAACGTCAAATAGACAAAATGGCCATTTTTTCGTCATATTTGTTTATTTATAAAAAAATTGAAAGCCTAATTCAAAAATCAGGGTCGACAACTCTGTTAGAAATCTTGTCAGCTTTTTAAAACGAAAAAAACATCCAAATCGGTCCACAAGCTCAGTCGGAATCGTATTTTGAATAAAAAAATGTACTTTTTCCCCACTGTGGGACGTACTTTTAAAATTTTAGAAAGGATGAGAATTGAAAAATTGTTGGGTAATAATATAAGAAGATATGATATTCATACAAGTAATACAAATCTCTGTTAAGCCTATGGCCTTGTGAAAGCCCATAAAACTGACTACCTTTTACGACCGATAATATCCAGAATAGGTTCTCCAACTATAAAATTGGAAGATTTACTCAGTGAAATCATACAAGAATCCATAGAAATTTCAAAAACATTAATTAAAAATAGTATTCTTTTTAAAGTTAATTGAGATTGTTAGAATACCCTCTGATCACATTTTGGTCTCCTTTGACGTAACAGCCGTGTTTCCAAACATTCGTTACGAAAGAATTTTGAAATTGCCATAAAAAACGATGGGATTTTATAAAAATGCATTCAAAAATTCTTTTGTCTCCTATTTTAGCTGAAACAGTTATGGAGGATTCAGAAAATAAAGTTTTTGAAAAAATTGTTTTTAATCTTGATTTTTATGCAAGATATGTTACTGATTCAGTAATTTATGTACATAGAAATAATTTTTAAATTCTTTTAAATTCATTTAGTAGTATACACCCAAGATTACAAAAACGGTATGTTCAGGAAGAACACTTAGTTTTTTCTATAATCACTCTAATCACTCTAATAACTCCTAAACTGTCACATCCAATTGTTCATGAAAAAAATATTGTACTTTATAAACAAATTATTCTTCAACCATTATTCGTTTGATTTTATTGAAAAACGTGTGTATACTAGATCATGAACATCTAAATAATTTTCATAGAAGTCCTGAATATCATGTAGTTCTTTTAAAGCATAAAATAACACATGGTCGTGATTGCAATTGGGATGATGTTAAAATCCTTTATCATGAGAAAAATCAGAGAAAGAGAGAATTTATGGAAATGTGACAAAGCTATTAATTTAAAATAGAATCTCTCAAAATACGACGAAGTATGGGATAAGGTTACTAATTGGATAAATTAATTTTCTGTTGCATACTAAAAAGAATTCTTTATAGCAAAATCATTTTCGTACCAATAAAATTTATTAGATATTTTGCTAATTTTAATTAAAAATTTTTTTAATTATTCGTACATGTACTTTTCCTATGAATAATCCCTAACGAGGAGGTCTAAATTGACCACGTAACATGTTGGTTCCCTAGTAGTATAAAAAATACGGGAAAGAATAAGGGAAAATTGAAAAAGAGGTAGTTTGGAAATCTAATTTTTAATTTTTAATTTTTTTCATGTGTATAGTTCCTTTGTTGCATATTCCGTATTAGAGTGGGTCGAAAAAACGAAATTTTGGAAATCGGAAATAGAACTATATGGAAAAGTAACGTATGAGGATCCTGAAAAAGTATCATTCATTTGGGTTCGATCGATAAACGCATTGGTTTTGCGCGTTAACATATGTTTAAAAAAATTCTTAATTTCGTAATTTTGATATTTTTATGGCTGTACTTTTTTTAATTTCTGGAAGCCTTAAACAACTCTCCATATTTCCACAGATTTTCAATTCCAGCCCCATCAGTGATTATTAATGTTTAGTAGATCCCTGTTTATGATTTCCTAGGACCTAGACTAATCACATTTTTTTCTAGCGTATTTTTACCAGAACAAGTGTTCTAGGTACCTAAAAAAAATTCTCTCTACATTTTTGTAGGCTTACAAATTATTTCTCGAAAACAGGGTTTTGCTAAACATTAATAATCTTTGATAGGACTGAAAATGAAAATTTGTAAAAATATATCGATCTAATCCAAATTAGTCATACTCTTTCAGGTTCCTCATATGCTATTTTTCCACATAGTTCCTTTTTCGATTTCCGAAATTGTCCGTTTCGACACCCTCTTCGATATTATTTTAATTTTCTTTCTTTTTATTTTAAAAACTTTTATTTATTTTATAATTTGGATGTCTCGGGAGTAAGTAACTATAAATTACATTTAATAAGACATGGCTCAAAAAATTTGAAAAAATCACGTAACATAGATGGGGAGGGTCCAAACCACTCAAAAAATGTGTCAAGTAATTTATGGATGGCCCTAAGGGATTATTTTAATCTCTGAATTTTTTTCAACATTTTGTCATGCGACAACACATTGAAAAAACAACGAATCGGTGGGATTGAGCTGACGCTGAGAGTGGTTTAACAAGTGTTATAGATAGAAAGAATTTACTTCATTCCAGCTCCAGTATCCCAGACTATATCCATTATCCAGGACACACAGTTAATCGATCCTCTAGCTTGCGAAAGCACGTTTCCTCAATCGAAAACCAGAATTTGTAAGGCAAAGGAACAAATGTGGACCGAAATGTAAATCAGTGCGTTTTCCTCTATAACACTTTTTAGATTTTAATTCTACATTGTATGTTGATACTAACATTCCATTTATTTTTAACAGCAGGGTAGCCACTGACCAGGAAAACCGGGAATTTTTCAAATTTTTGTTTGTTTTTGCAATAAGTATCGTCCCGCTCTTTAAAAAAAATGTATTTGGAAATGTGCTCAGTATTACTAACACTGAGAAAAATATTTGACTGAAACAAAACTTATACTTGTTTTTGAAAATTTTTGTTCGACTTAAATACATTTTATTTGGTTCACACAAAATTTCTTTAAATAAAATTCTTTGTTAAACTCAAACGTATTATTTCTTTGATTTAGGGTCAAACAAATGTTTTTGTTTATTTTAGACATAATTGTTGTTCCATTTGAATAAATTTTGTTTTTATGAAATAAAACTTCTATAATTCAAGCATAAAAATCAGTTTAAATCAAATGAGCTACATTCAACAAAATTTGCTTGATTCAAAAAACATTTTCCTCCGTGAACCATCTCCGTTAAAATACCGAAGATCATTTTATATTTGGGTATTTCTCCATTCCTCCAAAAACATTAGAATACTCATTTTTATGGAAATATGATCACTAATGCATATTCTAAAAAATGAACGAAGATGTTTTTAAAAACATGAAAAATATATTTTTAAGCTCAAATATTTTCAACATTGATTATTCTATCACCAATAAGTAGTTTGGGGCAATAGTGAACTTAATATAATCACCCCTTCAAGATTTTAAAGTTAAAGTTTACTCGAAAAATGAATCTTCCTTTTATACTATATATTTAGGAATTTAAAGCTAATAATAATGGATCGTTCATATACTAAAGTTCCTTTTATATTTGAAAACAAAAACTTCCTTTTTAGATATTTAACGTAGTAATTCCATAGATAATCTACATTTTTATATAATAAATCACTAATAATTGCCATAATAAAGCTTACGAATTCTTTCAATTTTTGCAAATAAATTTAAAAAACGCTTTTCGAGAAAAATAATTTTTTAGCCTCAAATATAAAAAATGGTAATATGATGAAATGTAGTATATATATATATCACTCTTTCCCCTATTTCACTCTTTTCGTCTTTTGAAGAATTCCTATTTTTCCCCTTTTTTTAAATTCCTCTTTTTCCATTTTTTGAAAAAAATCACCTTTTTCTCGTTTTTTTCGCTTAAATAAGAACTGAATGAATAGAACCCAACAAGGAAATTCAAATATTTTTGGTTGAAAATTCTGGACGTAAATTGGCCCTTCTGTATGGAAAATTCATCTTTTGGTAGAAAAGTCCCCTTTTTTCGTTTAAAGTGAATTCTTTTTCACTGAAAAGTCTACTTATAAATTTTTGCTTCAAAATTCATCTCTTTTGGAGAAAAATTATAATAATTAGTTGAAAATTTATTTATTTTGTTAAAAATTCAACTTTTGACTATTATATTTTTCGTTCTGAATTAATATTTTTTGATTAAAAATGTAACTGTCTTCTAAAAAATATGTGTTCTTAGCTTTGTCTTCTTGGCTTGAAAATTCAAGTATTTGGTTGAAAATTGAACTGTTTTTTGGTTGAAGTTTAATCTTTTTTTCTGATAATTCGACCATTTGGTTAAGTATTCATCTTTGTAGATTGTAAATTAAAATCTTTTGTTTCAACTTCACTTTTTGGATAGAAAATTCGTCGTTTTGGATTGAAGATTTATCTTTTGGTGAAAAAGTCATATTTTTCAGTCTAAAATTGATCTTTAATGGTTGGCAAGTAATTCTTTTTAATTTTAAAGTCTATTATCATATTTTGGGTCCAGAATTCATTTTTTGTTGTTAAAAATTCTACTATTTGGTAAAAATTTAATTATTCAGTTAAAAATGCAACTACTTTGTTATAAACTCATTTTTTGGCCGGAAATTCAACTCTTTTGTTGATAATTTGTCGTTTTGAATAGAAGATCCGTTCTTTTGGATTGGAAATTCATCTTTTGGTAGAAAAGTCATCTGTTTGGTTGAAAATTCATCTTTTATAGTTTGAAATTAATTCCTTTTAATTCAAAAGACTGCTATTATTATATTTTTGGTCCAGAATCCATATTTTTTGTTTGAAATTCTAATATTTGATTGAAAATTTCATTATTTTGTTTGCTTGGTAGAAAAGTCATCTTTTACGGCTGAAAAAATCATTTTTTTGGTTGAAAATTCAACTGTCTTCTAAAATATTCGTCTTTTTGCTTGAAAATTCAACTATTTTATTGAAAATGCAACTATTTTGTTGAACATTCATCTTTTTCGACAGAAACTTCATCCCTTTGATTAAAAAAAATCATGTTTTGGTTATGAAGTTTTGTTTTTTGGTTTAAAATTAATTTTTCTTGGTTGAAAATTCAACTGTCTTCTAAAAGATTCCTCTTTTTGGCTTCAATGTTCACCTATTCGGTTGAAAATGCAACTGTTTTGTTGAAGATTCTTGTCTTTTGCTTGAAAATTCAATTGTTTGCTTGTAAATGCAACTGTTTGTTGAAAATAAAATTTTTTATCAAAAATTCATCCTTTTAGGTATACAAGTCTTATGTTTTGTGAAAGATTCGACTTTTCAGCTCAAAAACTCAACTCGCTTGTTGAAAATTCGTCTTTTTGCACCGAAAATTTCACTATTTTGTTGAAAACGCAACATATTTTGACTTGAAATCTTAGAAATATGGTGCATTAATTAATCTTATTTAAAAGAATTTATTCCCTTATTATTCACCCATTTTCTCGAAAACTCACCCTATTTCCCCTGTCTTGAGAGCGTTTTGGATTGTGAAGACTAAATCATTTTTTCAAATTATTTACAATTAATATTTTACCACGAAGTTCGAAATTGTTTAATTATTTTTTAAATGTATATAATAAGTCAATCAGTATTGAATATCTATTATTATAAAAGCTTGAAAATCAACCGGGAAAAATGTAATAATTGACTGGGAAACCCAAGAAATAAATTAATTTTTGTTTTATATTTTAGTGGCCACCCTGAACAGGCACAATATAATCAGCAAAAATGAAGAGTGACTCACATTTGTCTCCTTTTCCATAATAAAAAAATTATGTGAGCTTTACAATATCAGAAGGACCTGTATATGAATTTTAGAGAAATGCCTTCAAAATATTTCAATCTTTTTCCTACATTGTTTTCTTTAGAGTATAAAAACATGAGATTAATTTATCTACAAGAAACACTAATAAAAATAAACGAACATCTTCCAGTTAATTTATATTTTCCAAGATGATCATATGTTTTTTATGCGCTTGTTATAGTGACAGATTTTGTAATACCTCATGATCTCGGTTCAGCGTAATATATGTTATGTTTGTAAATAAAAACTCTTGCTGTAATTTATAACTAAATAAACAAGATGATTTTATATATGAAGCGGAATTTTAATCGTGAAAAAATGTGGTGTGACACGTAGGAGAAACCAGTACGAGGTGGATACCAGTACGAACTGAATACTGGGAATAAGTGACTGGATTTTAAAGAAAAAGTTCTGCAATATTTCTTTATGTGTAACAATATTAAAAACGAGTTTTATAATCAGCCTTTTTACCACTCAAGGGATTTTAGGAAATTTCAAAGAATGTCTAAAGAACCTTGGGAAGTAAATGAAATGAAATTGAATCAAATTTTAAGGGACTTCTAGGGATTTCTACAGATTTTCTGTGATTTTCCGGAGTCTCAGAGATTTCAAAGATTTAAAAATTTTTTAAGGAATTTTAAAAGATATTAAACATTTCAAGATGTTGTACGGGATATCACTAGATTTAAAGAATTTTAAAAATATCAATGGATTATAAAGAATATCGTGTATTTTTTAAAATATGGAGGAATTTAATGAGATTTTAAGGATTTTTGTAGGATTATTAAGGACCGAGAAATGAAGTGAATTTATTTTTTGACTGGGAGTTTTTGTACATTTTTTAAGAAAAATCTATCCAATCACGTGAAATATCACAAATTTCATAGCAAATGATGTGAGCCAATTTAAAATAAGTTCGACTTTACCTTTTTTTCAATAATTATTTTAATTTTCGAACTTAACAAGTTTTTAGTTTCCAGAAAATTTTTAATTTTTGTAAACTTATAATTTTAAATTTCTCAGTTCAACGGCATTTGATTAAAAAAAAAATAATTAAAAAGCGTTGAAAGCTTTCAGTTTGTACGTGTAAATCATTAAGCGTTCAAATAAAAAATTTCTGAATGAAAAATGATTTAAGCTTCAAATTGAAAAGCATAAAATTCAAAAAAGTGTTCAACTTGATTCGCCTTTTCCATCGCTTACTAGTAGCTCACCAGAGCTCCCCCAAGTCCTGGATTAGCCTTTTCCAGCACTTTCTAGTAGAACACTAGTGCCCCCAAATCCCATATTTGTCTTTTCCAGCACTTCCCTTTAGCTCAATAATACACCCCCACCCCCCCCACCTGCGCTTTTTTCAGTGTTACCTAATATCTCACTAGTGCTCCCCCAAGCAATGGATTCGTCTTCTCCAGCGCTTCCTAGTAGCTCACTAGGTCCCTCAAGACCTAGATTCGCCTTTTCCAGCGCTTCCTAGTAGCTCACTAAGCCCATCAAGACCCAGATTTGCTTTTTCCAACGTTTCCTAGTAGCTCACAAGTGCTCCCCAAGTCCTAGATTAGCCTTTTCCCAGCACTTCCTAGTAGCACACTAGTGCCTCTCAAATCCCATATTCGCCTTTTCTAATACTTCCTTGTAGTTCAATAAACCCCCCTTCGCTTTTTTCAGCGCTAGCTAGTAACTCACTAGTGCCCCACCAAGCAATGGTACTAAAAATGGTACACCTAGTAGCAGTAGCTCACTAGGTCCCTCAAGACCCAGAATCGCCTTTTCCAGCGCTTCCTTATAGCTCAATATCGCCGCCCCTTTGCCCTTTTCAGCCCAACCTAGTAGTACCACCCTTCTCTCATTACAAATGATCCACGAAGCCATGGATTCGCCTTCCCCAGCGCTTTCTAGTAGCTCACTAGTCACCCCAGGTCCCAGATTCGCCTTTTCCAGCACTTTATAGTAGCTCACTAGTCACCCCAAGTCCCAGATTCGCCTTTTCCAGCGCTTTCTAGTAGCTCACTAGATGCCCCCAAGTCCCATATTCGCCTTTTCCAGAGAAGAGAAATCCACACATAACATGGAAATCTACAATATCGACCAAAGTTATATTCTCCTATACAGAAAATATTTTCACGTCATCTCAGTGGTTAGAGCACCTGACCAGAAATCAGTTGACCTGGTGTTCGAATCCCAGCGGTGTGAAAGGAGATCTTTTTTCTAAATAGAATTTAATTAGAAATGTTTATTTTTCATCTTGTCTGAAATGACGTTAAAATATTTCCTGTATAGGAGAATATAACTTTGGTCGATATTGTAGATTTCAGAGTGAATGTGTCTAGCAATTTCATTATGGTTTTTAGTACAGTGGTTGATATTTCTAAAATTCTCATTTCTTCTAGTCTCTAGCGATCTTTTAGTTATTCCAATATAGCACATACCACAAGAACACTCCAATTTATGAATAACGTTACACTGTTCTAATTTTTCCAATGGGTCTTTCCCCAATTTTATAAAACGGTCAAATTTTGAATCGATTCTAAAAATAGTATTAATATTAAAGTTAGAAAAAGTCTACGAATTGGATAAGGTATATCTAGATAAAAGTTCAAAGAGATACATTTTTTCTGTTGGGTATTATTTGTTAAATTTAAATTTAAGATTCATCGGGGAGAAGAATAGCTGAATCGACTGAATTCTTCAAAATACCAATCTTTTGGTGTATGGGATTATTTGACAACAAATTTAAAAGTCTACCGGAATATGTACTTTGTCTAAACCAGTTCGTGATAGTATCGTTTGAATTTTTACATTCTCATCTAGAGTAGGTATTAGATTTGTGTAAAATTTCCCCCCCCCCCCCCTCCGGTTTCTGTCAAATGTTCACGTTTTGAGACCCCCTGAATTCAAAAAACAGGTTTTTACGAATGTGTCTGCCTGTTAGTCTGTATGTCTGTAGATTTTTAGTTTGTTAGCACGATAAATTAAAAAGGTCAAGTTCGTTAGCCAGACATTTTGGGTAAAAATTGAACAAGTTAGAGCATTTTGAAAATGATTAAGACCATTTTTTTCTAAAATTTGAAAATTACATGTGCGGCCATCCATAGTATTAAAAAATTTACACAATTTATTCTAATGACATTTTTCGATAAAATGAAAATTTTCAGAGTAACAGCATTTTCAAAATCCAAAGGAAGAAACATTAACAGTGAAAAAATCAGCCCGATGAGTGGGCACATTCTCATCAAAACTTTGTTTATTTAATTTCATTTCCATCGCATGTGTAACGTTTCAAAATTATTTAAGAATTATTTTAAAATTTATCATGCATATGATCCAAAAACGACTTAATTACTTTATTTCTCCCCTTTTCAGATAGTTTAAAAAAATCTCTCTGAATGTATGATTTATTAGAAAGACACAGAAATATACGCTGAAGTAAAGGAATTTCCTGCTTCATTTTAAATCAAATTCAAATTTAGTCCTTTTTATCTAAAGAACATAGAATACAACTAATGTATATTAGAAATCTGCATTATCATCGGAGAAGGTAACGAATCGAGAAGAGAAATCCACACTTAACATGGAAATCTACAATATCGACCAAAGTTATATTCTCCTATACAGAAAATATTTTAACGTCATTTCAGACAAGATGGAGAATAAACATTAATAATTCAATTTTATTCAGAAAAAAGATCTTCCCCCTTCACTCTGCTGGGATTCGAACACCAGTTCAACTGATTTCCGGTCAGGTGCTCTAACCACTAAGCTACTAGAGAGCTCAGAGGAAGAATTCTTTTTTCTGAATTACGCTTTATTTAGCAAGATGTGTCATATTCAATTTTCATTAGAAATCTGTAAAATCTAAATCTAAATAGAGCGTATATCAGAAAAAAGAATTCTTCCTCTGAACTCTCTAGTAGCTTAGTGGTTAGAGCACCTGACCGGAAATCAGTTGACCTGGTGTTCGAATCCCAGCGGATTGAAAGGAAAAGATCTTTTTTCTGAATGAAATTTAATTAAAAATGTCTATTCTCCATCTTGTCTGAAATGACGTTAAAATATTTTCTGTATAGAAGAATATAACTTTGGTCGATATTTTAGATTTCCATTTCATGTGTGGATTTCTCTTCTCGATTCGTTACCTTTTCCGATGCTAATACAGATTTCTATTAAAAAATGATTTTTCATCATACCTCAATCGAAAATTCGACTTTCGATGCCTGTGGAGCGAGTCGAAAATCGAGTTATCTTCCTTAGGGTGGAAAACTCGATTGTCGACCTCCCCCGCCCCCCGGTTCACGGGTACTATTCAAATGAAAACTTTCGACTAATTAAATAGCTGAAAATACTATTTGCATGACTGTATAGAAAAGAATACTTATAATTTTTATACCCTCAAATTGATTCGATTAAATTTAGGGGAATTTATCTACGTTTAAGATTCCATTCTAAAATTAGGAGCCATTACCAGAAGTAAAAATATATATCAGATGAAGATAAAATGACAAATTTCCAATTTCCAATTTCGGATGAAAAACCTTTTGTATGATTTCATTTGAAACGCTTGAAGTTTTTTATTCACAACAACTTTTACGACCATGAATTTTCAACAAAAAAGTTGATTCTCAACAAAAAAGTTCATTTTCAACCAAATAGTCGAATTTTCTACCATTTTCAAACCATAAAGACGAATCTTCAACAAAGGAGTTAAATTTCCAACAAAAAAGTTAATTCTCAACCAAATAGTTGAATTTTCTACCAAAAGATTTGAATTTTCTACCCAAAAAAAAGGAATTTGAAAAAAGTTACATTTTCAGCCATTGAAATGAATTTTCAACTAAAATTATTAACCTTCTACCGAACGACTCAATTTTTAACAAAGTATTTCAACTGTTAATCAAGTAGTTATTTTTTCAATAAAACATTGCGAATTTTAAAAAAAATAGCTAAATCCTCTACGGCAATTTTTTCCAAAAATGATAAATTTTCAATTACAAAACAACACTTTTCAATAAAAGAGTTCAATTCTCAAACCTAAAATATGAATTTTCAACAAAAATTTAAATTATTTTTCAACCAACTAATTGAACTTTTCACCAAAATATACGGATTTTCAACAGAATAGCTGAATCCTCAACCAAATCAGATTAATTTTCTACAAAAATAGTTGAATTCTCAACCAAAAGAAATGAGATTTTTTTTACCAAAAGAGATCAATTTCGAAACGGAAAAGCCGAATTTTGAAACAGGAAAGAAAAAATATTTCCAGTTGCATCTTCAAACTGAAAATATGAATTTTGTACAAAAAAATTACTTTTTAACCAAATAGTTGAACTTTCTGCGAAAATGGTTAAATTTGTAACAAAATACATGACTTTTCAACCAATTAGTTACGTTTTCAACCAAAACAGATGAATTCTCAACGACAAATATGACAGTTGGTATTATTTCAACAACAACAAAGTTATAATTTGAAATCAAGCACAGTTGAATTCAACCAAAAAAGACGAATTTTCAACAAAAAAGCTAAATCCTCAACCAAAAGATATTAATTTTCTACCCATAACTGACCCATAAATATTTGTTAAACGGAGATGTAAAAAAACACAAATTAACTTCAAAGTAACTACAATTAAAGTTTCAAGTTACTGAAAAAATCGTAACTAAGTTATGTTAACAGTTACTTTTCAAAATATTTACATAGTTACCCTAAAAGTAACAAATAACGTAACTTTTCAGTAACTTAGTTACTTTTACGAAGTTACTACCCAATTCTGATTTTAAACCATCAACTACAAATAATTTAAACATCACAAATCGACTTTGATTGTGTTCCCCAAAAAAATAAAGTTTTGCATCAGGAATCCCCAATCGCAAGATCGTGACTGCGTATATTTTAACGAGCAGGTAATCGATAGTTTTTAGGACTCTTTTTTGCGTCAACTTTTTTTTATATTTTTCACCATGTGAAATAATTTCAGATACAGGTTCCTGAGACACGAGGCAAAAGTCACGTAGACCCCTATATTCTTGAAGAAGAGGGAGTTAAATCTTTGTGATTTGGAAGATCGTTTGGACATCCTGACGTTTTTTTATAAGAACTTTCGTCTGGAAATTCCTGGACCACATCGACCTTCTTCAAACATTCACCTCTGCCGATTATTTTACCTTTGAGATTAAGGTGGATGATATATATGCAGTTTGGCGCAAAAAAAAATGAAAGGAACCATGAAAAGAAGGGCTTGAATAATGCAACGGAAGGTTAAAGTGAAGGTTTTAGTACTAAAGTTTTGTATGAAAGCATAAAACTTTATAATGTAAAAGATTCAGATACAAAATAAATTTTATTTGTATTCCCGGCGTCCTATTTAATTTAAATTAATTATCGCTTCGAATATGAACTATTTCATATTGAATAATTTTAAATTCAAGGCCTGAAGAATATCAAATTTTTTTTAGAGTTGACCAAGAACCGAACTTCTGAGAACAACAACAGAGTCTATGGATTAATGTATCTGTTTATTAAATTTTTGGTAGTATATTTAGAAAAAAAAACATAAACTAAAAGAAGTCAAATTGTATAACAAAATTGCACAAGAAGGCTTGAAAAGAAGTATGCTTAAATAAAACTTGTTTGGAAACATATTTCTCTCATTTTAATTCCTTTTGTGACATTATGTTAGACAAAATGACTTTCTTGAGCATATGTTTTTTAAAAACTCTTTTTTGTAGCATAATTCTTTTTAAGCCTTCTTGTGCAATTTTGTTACACAATTCGACTTTTTTAGGCTTATCTTTTTTTGAAAAAATGTACTTCCAAAAATCGAATTTTTTATTAAACATTTTAAGGTAGTTGCGCCAGAAATCCGATCATTGACCAAAATATCTTTTTCCTCGATTTTAATAATAAAAAAATATTACTGGCGATGTCATTTCATATAAAAACCATTATTTTTAATTAAAAAATTTTAAAACCTATATAAAACATATTTTAACCAGTGATGGGAAGTTACTAGTTTCTTTTAAGTAGTTACTGTGAATAGTTAATTTTTTTGGTAACTATAGTGGTAACGAAGTTACTTTTGTAAATAAGTAACGAATTAGTAACGCGTAATTTTTTTCAGTAACAGTAACTAAAAAATCGCTATTTTTTTAGTTACTTTCGAAATACAGTTCACAAGTATTTTTCATGACAATCAATCATTTTTTTGGTTTTTGCGACTTCTTTTTCATTTTTCCTACTTAAATTGTGGCGGATAGTTTTCGAAAGATTCTTCAGTTCGGCAGAAATCATATTAAACTCGATAAAAATCACGAATAGTTTTCAAAATATTCTTGCTATCAAAAATAAACAAAGAATTGACCAAACATGAATAATGTTCTTTTAAATTAAAATGAATTTGATGAATATTATCAGAATTCCAGGTGAATTTTAACGAATTCAACATAAATTTAGAAAATAAAAAAACATGAATTTACTAAAATTCGAGTGAATTTAGGAGGACGTAAGAGAAATGAGAAGAATTCAATGATATTCATAAAAATTCGAGGTGAATTTATAAAAAATTCCAGTGAATTAGAACAAAGCCATAATATTTCACTGATTACAGTAAAATTAGAGCGAATTTAAAAGAATTCAAGGGAATTGAAAACAATTTGATAAAATGCATAAGAATTTAAGGTGAGTTTAAATGAGACTTCAGGATCAATTTAAAAAAAAAAACTAAAGAAATGTCTTCAGTCCATTTAATTAAGTCGATTTGATTGCATTTTGAAGAATTAAAAGTGAATTTGAAAGATTTCAGCAAGAGTTGAAAAAATCTACAGAATTCCAAATAATTACGAACCATTTAAAAGAAGTCAGGTTAAAATATTAATAATTCTGGATGAATTCCAAATAAATTGAAATGAGTTTTAAAAAAAAACATTAGAAATATTCCACTGATTTCTGTATAATTACACTGAATTTAGAATAATTCAAGGAAATTTAAGACTGATGAAATTTATAGGAAGTTGAATTAATCTAGTTCAAAAAAAAAATTGGAAGAAAATTTCGTCAAATTGAGTAAAATAGGAGTCAACAAAATCCAGTTCGAATTCAGCAGAATTTAAGAGAATTGAACAAAATTCCAAAGAAACCAACGAATTAAGTAAAATTCATGTGTATTTAGAGAAATTTAAAGAAAATACGAATTCGATAGAATTCATAAAAATTCACGGTGAATAAAAAATGTGAATTTAAATATTTTTTAAATATTAAAAACATTGGTTGAATTCGTTAAATTTAAAATGAATTGAAAAAATGCAAGGGAATTCAAAATAATTTGGAAAAATGCCTAAAATTTCAAGGCGAGTTTAAAAAGACTTCCCGGGGGAAGTAAATATAGAACAAATCAAATCAATCGAAAAAAATTAAGAGAATTGTAAAGAATTCAAATGAATTGAAAATAATCGAGGATAAAGTATTAGAATTCAGGCATATTTCAATTAAATTCAAATTAATTGAAAAAAAAGTAAAAAAAAATCAAAAATATTCCATTGATTTCAAGTGAATAGAACAAAATTTGTAAACACCAAAACAATTTCATTGAATTCAGAGAAATGGAACTCAATATAATTAGTTAAGAATCTGATGATATTTATAAGAATTCAAGGTGAATTTAAGTCTTGAAGCTGAATTAAAAAAATGAAAATCCAAAAAAGATCTATTGAATTCAATGGGTTTCAAGGTAATTTTAATGAATTTAGGGTAAATTATTTTTAAAAAATTCAACGAAATTAAAAAAATGCAATAAAGTTAAGAAATCCTTGTGTTCTCCGTTTTATTTTTTATTGCAAAAAGTGACTAAAGTGATCATTCTATTATCAAAAGTTTCTATAGTGACTTTAGAATTAAGCGTTAGTTATTTTCCTTAGTATATATTTCTCATATATATAATTTCTGTAATACAGAACTAACTAAAAGAGTAACGATAGTTACTTTTTCTGAAGTTTTGCAAAAGTAACTTGAAAAATTACATTTCTTAACGGTAACGATAACGATAACTAGTTCATTTTTTCGTGATGTAAAGGTAACGATAACTAGTTCCTTTTAAATAGTAGCTTACCCATCAATGATTTCGAGAATGTTTTTTACAAATAATTTTTTTTTTACTGTCGCTTTTTACAGATTGTTTTAAAATGGATGAATTTTAATAAACGATGACTTATTTTCTCGATTGAAAAATTCTCTACAACTCTATTGTTTCCAATATTGAAATAAAATTTTTCTATGGCTAAAATAGTTTTAAAAATTTTTTTTAAAGAAAGCAGCTTTCAACCAAATAACTCTGTTTCAAGTTTATTTACTTATCTTCAAAATGAGAAACAATAGAATTTTTTTTCGTCAGTTTTGAACTTTTTCCATAAAGAATCATCTTTTTTCACTTATAGAATATAACTGATAATATAATTTCGATTCTTAAAATCTCTTCTTCTTCTTAATTTGTACACTTTTTATTTTTTCATGCCTTAACGTATTATGTGCATGAAAAAACAGGTGTCAGAGTAAAATATCTAATTATTAGTATAGCAACAACAACAACAATTTTTTATCTTTGAGTTCAAAATTTTTGAATTAAAAATGTTGATGTATATTTTTGTATGAAATTTCAACAATTTCAATGAAGAAATCAAAATTAAACTATTTCAAACTGAAACGTATAAAATGCAACAATTCTAAATTGTTTCAAATAATGAAAATTGGGAAATTGGATATTTCATTGTTTCAAATGTTCAAACTTTAATAGTTTCAATCTATAAAGTTTAAATTTGTAATGTTTTGAATTGGATACTTGGATAATGTTATTCCGAAAAAAAATCAAGTTTTGTATCAGAAAGCCCCAGCCGTAAGATCCTTACTGTATATGTTAACGAGCAGGCAATTTTTCGTGTCTCCTTTTTTTAAATATTTTTGCCGATGTGAAACGATTTCAGATACAGGTTCCTGGGACACGAGGCAAAAGTCACGTAGACCCCTGTATTTCTGAAGAAGAGTCGTGTTAAATCTTTGTGATTTGGAAGCTCGTTTGGGCATCCTGTCGTTTTTTATGAGAGCTTTCGTCTGGAAATTCCTGGATAATTTAAATAAGTATATGAATAATGGAAACAATTTAAAACATTAAGTTTAAAATTATTTTATTAAAAATGTGTATATATGTATTTGTAATTCCAACCATTTCAGTTCAGAATTCAAAATTAAACGGTTTCAAACTAAAACACGTAAAATGCAGCAATTTAAAATTGATTCAAATCATGAAAATTGGAAAATTCAGATATTTCCATATTTGAAATATTAAAAATTCAAGACTGTCAGTATAAAAAAGATTCAAAATTGTACTTTTTAAAATTAGACACTTGGATAATGGATCATTTGAATTAGCATAGCAATAATGGAACGAATTAAAAAAATTAAGTTACAAATTATTTAATTGAAAATGTTTATATATATTTTTGTAATTTCGACCATTTCAGTTTAGAATTCTAAATTAAACTGTTTCAAACTGAAACGCATAAAATTCAAGAATTTAAAATTGATCCGAATCATGAAAATTGGAAAATTGATATATTTCCATATTTCAAATATTCAAAATTTAAGACGATCAATATAAAAGGTTCAAAATTTTACTTTTTTTAATTGGATACTTGGATAATGGATCATTTCAATTGGCATAGCAACAATAGCAACTATTTTCAATCATTAAATTCAAATTTTATGAATTAAAAATGTTTATGTATATATTTGTAATTTCAACCATTTCAGTTTATAAACTGAAACGCATAAAATGCAATAATTTATATTGGATTCAAATCGTGAAAATTGGGAAATTGAGATATTCCCATACTTTAAATATTCGAAATTTAAGAGTGTGAAAGGTTCCAAATTATACTTTTTCAAATTGGATACTTGGATAATGGGTAATTTAAGTTAGTATAGCAATAATGGAAACGATTTAAAAAAATTAAGTTCCAAATTATTGGATTAAAAATTTTTATGTATCTTTTTGTAATTTCAACCATTTCAGTTTAGAATTCAAAATGAAACGCATGAAATTCAACCATTTAAAATTAATTAAAATCATGAAAATTGGAAAAAGGAGATGCTCCCATACTTTAAATATTCAAAGTTTAAGAGTGTCAATATGAAAGGTTCAAAATTATACTTTTTTAAATTGATACTTGGACAATGGATAATTTAAATTAGTATAGCAATAATGGAAATAACTTAAAAAATTAAGTTACAAATTATTGAATTAAAAATGTTTATGTATCTTTTTTTAATTTCAACCATTTCAGTTTAGAATTGAAAATGAAGCTCGTAAAATGCAACAATTTGAAATTGATTCAAATCACGAAAATCTGAAAATTGAGATATTTCCATATTTTAAATATTCAAAATTTAAGAGTGTCAATATGAAAGATTCAAAATTTCACTTTTACAAATTGGATACTTGGATAATGGATAAAAATTAGTATAGCAATAATGGAAACAATTAAAAAAAATTAATTTACAAATTATTGAATTAAAAATGTTTATGTATATTTTTTAATTTCAACCATTTCAGTTTAGAATTCAAAATTTAAGAGTGTCAATATGAAAGGTTCGAATTTGTTCCGCGTTTTATATTGGATACTTAGATAATGTATAATTTAAATTATTATAGCAACAACGGCAACAATTTTTAATCTTCAAGTTCAAAATTTTTTAATTAAAAATGATTATGTATATTTTTGTATGAAATGTCAACAATTTCAATGTAGAATTTATAATTAAACTATTTAAAACTGACAGGCATAAAATACAACAACTTAAAATTGTTTCAAATCATGAAAACTGGAATATTTGAATATTTCCATATTGCAAATGTTCAAAATTTAAGAGTTTCAATCTGAAAGATTTATATTTGTACTGTTTTAAATTGCATACTTAAATAATGAATAATTAAAATTTGTATCGCAATCATGGAAACAATTTAAAAAAATTAAGTTACAAATTATTTAATTAAAAATGTTTATGTATATTTTTGTAATTTCAGTTTAAAATTCAAATTTAACCGGTTTCAAACTGAAAGGCATAAAACGCAACAATTTACAATTGATTCAAATCATGAAAATTGGAAAATTGAGATATTTCCATATCTTAAATATTCCAAATTTAGGAGTTTAAATCTGAAAGGTTGAAATTCGTTCTGCGTTTTAGATTGGATACTTAGATAATGGATAATTTAAATTAGTATAGCAACAACGGCAACAATTTTTAATCTTTACGTTCAAAATTTTTGAATTGAAAATGGTTATGTATACTTTTGTACGAAATTTCAACAATTTCAATGTAGAAATCAAAATTCAACTATTTTAAACTGACAGGCATAAAATACAACAATTTAAAATTGATTTAAATCATGAAAACTGGAATATTTGAATATTTCCATATTGCAAATGTTCAAAATTTAAAAGTTTCAATCTGAAAGGTTTATATTTGTACTGACTTAAATTGCATACTTTAATCATGAATAATTTAAATTAATATAGCGATCATGGGAAAAATTTTAAATCATCAAGTTCAAAATTGTTGAATTATTAATGTTTATGTATATTTTTGTGATAGTAGATAGTTTAAATATAGCAATAATGAGTACAATTTGAAATTTTTAAGATCAAAATTGTTGAGCAGGTTAATTTGTGTTCGTAGTATTAACAGATTTTTAAGAAGACAAGAAATTAAAAAGTCACAATAATTTTTAACTTTTATTGTTTGTGAATAAATTCAATTTTTTGTTGTTTTCTTATAGACTCTATCCCAGTATAGGATTCAGTCATATTCAAATCTAGTAATGAGCAAAAAGTCTAGAAAAACAGAAACGATATTATTGTTTTATAAGTAATACCTTTGATTAAATTATATTATCTATCAGAACACATAAAAAATTTGTCTCGAAAGAAGAGCATCATAGAATTTATTAAACTTTTATAACAATAATAGTTTTACAAAAATAAAAAATTAAAAGGAATTAAATAAGAAAATTCTGTCATCCACTTCAGACTTATACATTTAAGAATGTGTCACACATGCAAAATATATATGTAAATAACAATTTTTTGAAATGCTTGGAAAAATTAAAATTAGGGATTCTATTTTAAAGATAAAGCTTATAAATACAATCTTCACACTCTTTCCCCTATTCCCTTATTTACCCGTTCTTATAGAATTCTTCTTTCTCCCGTGTTTACAAGGAACTTCCCCTTTTTCTGACAATTTATCGTTTTTAGTTGAAAATTCTACTATAAAATTTCTCGTTGAGATTTAATTTTTTTTTTGAAAATTCAACGGTTTGCTTGAAAATTGAATTATTTTGTTGAAAATTTATTGGGCGAAAATTGAACCATTTTTTTTTAATTCCTTTCTTTTGTTGAAAATTTATTTTTTTTAACTAAAAATTTAACTATTCATTTTGTTTCAATATTCATCATTTTTGTTGAAAATTCCACTATTAAATTTTGGATTGAAACTCCATCTTTTTTGGTTGAAAATTCAACTACGTGGTTCAACGTTGAACTACTTTGTCAAACATTCATTTTGTCAGTTAAAGATTTAACTATTTGGTTGAAAATTTGTTTTTTTGTTGTTTAAAATTAATTTTTTTCTACTGAAAATTAAAATATTCCATTATTAGTTGAAAACTGATCGTTTATAAATGAAAATTGAACAATTTTGTTGAACATGTAAGTATTTTGTTGTAAATTTGGTTTTTTTGGTAAAAAAAAAATAATGATATGGATTGAAAATTCAAATACATGGTTGAAAGTTGAACTGCTCTGTGAAAAATCTTTCTAATATTGGAAGATCATCTCTTTGGCTGAAAATTTAACCATTTTGTCGAAAATTCGTTTTTTTTATAATTAATTATTTCAACTGAAAATTTGACTATTTCATTTTCGATCGAAAATTGACCAATTTTATTTTAAAATTCAACTATTTGGCTTAAAAATTCATCCGTTTTGTTCAAAAGTCGTCTTTTTTAATTAAAAATCTATCATTTTCGTAAAAAAAATCAACTGTTTGGTTGAAAATTCACTTTTTGGTTGAAACTTAATTTTTGTTCAAAAATTCAACTGTTTTCTAGAGAATTCGCTTTTGTTTTGCAAATGTTACAATTTAGTCGATATTTTGTTTCTGTCATGATTGAAAAATCTTTTCTGGTTGAAAATTGAACTCTCTTGTTAAAAACTCATCTTTTTGGTTTGAAAACTTTTCTCTTTTTGTAGAAATTTTATGTGTCTTTGTTCAAAATGCAACTGTTTGGTTAAACATCAATCTGGTTTAGTTGAGGATGTAACCATTTTGTTGAAAATTCATATTTTTGGGTTGATTTCAACTTTTTCTATTTAAAATGAAATTTTTTGTTGAAATATCAGCTATTACATTTTTTGTTGAGAATTTTTGTTTTTGATACAAAAATAAAATCTCATTTTTATTCAACTATCAACTATTATATTTTTTATTAAGAATTAATGTTCTTTGATTGAAAATTCAACTATTTGGTTAAAAAGTTGTCTCTTTTGCTTGAAAGTTCAATTGTTTCGTTGTAGATGCAACTGTTTTGTTTTAAATGAATTGCTTTGTTTGTTGAAAATTTAACTCTTTCGTAGAAAATTCATCACTTTTGGTAGAAAATTAATTTTATATTCATTTCAATATGGTACGTATAAATTAATTTTATCAAACAGAATTTTATTCACCTATTATTCTCCTATTTTCGTGAAAAATCACCCTATGCCCCTTGTTTTGAGGGAATTTTAGGCTGTGAATTCTGCTAAAAGATTATGTCTTATTTTAGTCGTTTCTGAAATGAAATCAAAGACAAAATTTTTACTTGAAAGGGGAGGGGGTTTTCGTATTCGTGACGTCACCCGGGAGGGGGGTCCAAACTTTGCGTGATGATCTGTGACGAAGATGGGGAGGGTGGAAAAACTGTTGAAAAGCGTGACGTAGTTTTTAAACGATCTCAAACCAGTTTTTCAAAAAAAAAGACAAAAAAAAACGGTTTTGTAAAAATTTTAATAGGTTTTTGAAAAATTTGTCCTACTTTTTATCAATTTCCTGAACAAATATTCTCTAGTCATTGATGGAGGAAAAATTAAAATGAAAATCAGTATGATTTGCGTAAAATGATCGGTGTCATTCCTTTTTCTTGGAAGGCAAAAAAGTTATTTGAATCGTTGGTCCCGAACTATCGTCATCACTCATCACATTTTTTATCGCATGGTGCAAAGACAACCAAGAAGTTAATGCCACACGTGCTTATTTTCCTCTTCTAGAAGATTTCAATAAGTACACAAAGTGTTAAGCCACAGACGACTGCTTTTATGCTAATTAATTATTTACCAGCCTCGTGTCGTGATCTGCATCAATCAAGCTGTTTTTTTAATAATTATCATCCCTGATGATAATTAACAAAACGTGCTCAGTTTCCTTCTCTGCTCTTCGTGAGTATTCCATTTTTAGAAAAACCATATTTTTTACATTGTGAAATCACCAATATATCTGAAAATTAACCAACTCAATGAATAGTATTTACAATACTAGAAAACAAACGATAGCGATTTTTTTTAGTCTCACGCAATTAATTCCTATTTATATCTAAAAAATCTACCCCCTGAAAAAAAATTTCAAATCCGGAAAAAAATTCTGAAAGAATAGAACAATAGTTTTATTCAAAACAAAATGTAGGTTTTTTAAGGTTTCGAACAAAAAATTCAGAAACTCCTAAAGAAATGTGAAAGCTCTTAAGGCCATGTGACGAGCGGGTCACGTGACCGGCTTCCTACCTTGCCGACACTTTTTTTTATTTGTAAACTTATTTTCACACCAATAGCCACATTGAGTTGAAAATTTGGGATAATAAATAAGAAGCACTAAGAAACACGGCTGTGGCCCTAAATTTGTATAATTATAAATAAAGCAAAAGAAATTATTTACAAAGAAAACTTTTTTCATAATTATAAAAGTTTAGGACCAGAGCCGCGTTTCTAAGTGCTTCTTATTTATTATCCCGAATTTTCAATTCGATGTGGCTATTCGTGTGAAAATAAGTTTACAAACAAAAAAAGTGTCGGTAAGGTAAGAAGCCGGTCACGTGACTCACTCGTCACATGGCCTTAAGGGATACCTAGAAGTGTTGACAGAATACAATAATTGTTTTATTTAAGAGAAAATGTAGATTTTTTAAGGTTTCGAACCAAAAATTTAGAAACTTTCACAGGAATTTAAAAGCTCTTAAGGCCGTGTGACGAGTGGGTCACGTGACCGGCTTCCTACCTTACCGACACTTGTTTTATTTGTAAACTTATTTCCACACCAATAGCCACATCGAGTTGAAAGTTTGGGATAATAAGTAAGAAGCACTAAAAAACGCGGCTCTGGTCCTAAATTTTTATAATCATGAAAAAAGCAAAAGAAAATTATTTCAAAAAAAACAAACAGTTTTCATAATTATAAAAATTTAGGACCAGAGCCGCGTTTCTTAGTGCTTCTTATTTATTATCCCAAAATTTCAACTCGATGTGGCTGTTTTACACTCGTGGCAATATAAACTTTTCACAAAAATGTCAAGGACCTTGCCGCTGTAATATCCTATCAAAGAAGCTACACCGTACAACGAAGAAAATCCTCGCTTCTTCCATGTTCCGTCGCCAGAAACAGTGAGCTCTGATGAATCTAGATTCTCTTTTTCCATTTTTTCTTTTTCTTCTTTTGCAGCAGATCGAAAAAATTTCGTCGCAGTGTCGTGTATACTGGTGCCCATTTTCTTCTTGTACTTATTATAGTCCTTTCTTGTTATAAAAGAACTACATAAATCCATCAGTCCGCAAAATTTATCACAACCGGCTAATCCCAAGCCTAATATTCGCATCACGAACGCAAATCGGTAATTTATTTCGTACATACCAGATTCAATTCTTTCACTAGATTGAACGTAGTGAGGCCGCACACATTTTTCACATGAAATTTTAATACTGAACCCGAGGCCTTCTTTTTTGCACGATTGAAAATAAATTTTCCCGTCGCACTTTACACATTTAACTAACGCAGAAATTGCTGAAAACACTAGTACAAAATCTAGAATTCTGTACTGTTTGTCAAGAACCTCCTCGATTTACACAGAAGTATCTGGTTTGATTTTTTTTTGAAGAGGAACTTGACTACACACTATAAGCAAGACTGATGCATACTGAAGAAAAAGAACGAATCGCGGCGCCGGTATAACTAGCAACGTCCTAGACGACACCAAGCCGAGCGGAGCACTCTTCAGTTAATTTTGCTTCGATTTGCTTCTAATTTGGACACAATAATCTTGAAAGGATGTACATTCAGATAAGCCAATAAAAAGAAATGCAAAAAAAAAAAATAGTATCCCCCCCCCCCCTTAACGGAATTACGATTAAAAGCAAACACCAACCTGTCGCAAGCGTGCCAATGAGAACAATGCCCTCTCGTCGCTGTCGCGAGCTCTTTTAAAGGGTCGCTGCCAATCCATCCCTACTCCTGAATTAGGTCACTCATATGCAACGTCTTGGCGTGACTCGCCCCGCCGCCCAGCGATCCCGAAAGTCTGATTTCCGGTAATCGCCAAGATTTTATGTATCAGCCTTACAGCTTTCGAAAATGCCTGAGTTTTCCGGCTAAAATCATTAAAAACCCAATCTCCCCAACTGTAATACAGTTTTTGAGAGCTTGCGCTCTCCCGACACGGCACGGAATGTACAGTTGAGAATCTGGAATTTTTCAGATTTTCCCCGGAAAACTCAGTATTCTCCCGTCACAGGACGGATAGGCACGGCCTCGATGTTGATTCGAGCACGTGAAAGGCTGACGGGGAAGTTCGCACGCCAAGTCTCGTGAAGATGTTAACATTTCATTTTGCAACGATCAAACATTCCATTTTGCAACAATTAGACCAGTCGAGTAAGGCATAAATTCTCAAACACACATTAATAATTCTATCGCATACATTTCTAACTTTAGATTTTTATAGTTTGAAATAATTGCGCAATAATAACTTGACAAAGAACTTTCTCGATGACATCATATCGCGGAACACTAAAAGTATCGCTTAGCCAAGTGAGAACTCGCTCGCATTGACATCGAAGATGGGTTCTCGAAGATTCCTGCTTATCATGTGTTTAGTCTTTGCAAGTTATACGCCATGATCGTCTTTACATTCGAAATTCAAATCGCTTTGTTTCGTGGAGATAGATAGCAAGTTGGAGAATTTCAAACAAAATATAAATTTTATTCGAGCCGAAAATTTCAATAAAAAACTAATACATTTCACAAAGTTTTATATTTCCAATTATTAGCTATAAATTCTTTGATTATTTACTCCGACTTGCCCTCCATCTGTACATTTTATCTCGGAAATTTCTTAGATTAACTTAAACTTTATTTAATGATTATTTTTATAAAAATTACGCATTCTATCGTGAACATATGTATTCATGTTCCATATGATTAGTTTGGACTTTGTTATTGTTTATGTTTCAGATTATTAGTAATATGCATACATTCGTATGTTATTACATATACTTAATTATCTTATAGTGGTAGACTCTCCAGTTAGCTATTTTCATTAACCGCACACACGTTAAGTTATCGGTATTCTTTGAGTTATTATCCCTCCATGGTAATACACATTATATATCTTATGATTTCTATTTTACCGACCGTAGTGCAGTTACCATAGTTAGGTTCAAACTCAGAGAAGATCGGTAATGCTATTCCTTGTGGTTGATGGAGTTAGTCTGAAAGATGTGGGGTAAGGTAGGTTGCGCCTAGCTAGGCCTTGCATCAAATTTCGTATAATTTGGCGATGTAACACAACCGTATACGGCAAAGATTTAATAATTTAATTTAAATAAAATTATTTAATTCTTTGAAATTAGATTAAGACTTTACATTTTTTTCATTGAAATGGAGCAAAAAGAGAGAAAAAGGCCGAGAAGAGGAAGAAGTACCACGAACCTGACTTTCGTCTGCTTCTTTCGATAATACTCAATCCAACGATTTAACAATGATCTAGTGATTCTTCTATTCAATGGTTAAATAATTTTTGCAATGATCCAATTCAATTTTTCTGAACTCCGAACACTAAGATGGCCACACTCTTCCTGTTTGTCCCCGCTCTCCAATGCGTCCTTCCTTCCTCACCAAATGTAAAGTTCGTCGGAAAGGATATCGAAGCGCCGCCTGGCGTCGTGAGCGTTGAACCTTGTAATACTCGGGTGGTGAGAGATATAGCATGCTGTGCAAGTGAAGTCTGCCGGGAAGACATCGACGAGTCGTCTGTTTTCAAGACTACTGAACCTCATGGTGCGTACTATAAGGTAAAACCCATGCCAATTTGGATAGGCAGACTAAGCCCTCAGGAAGTGAGTGGAAGTTGTGTAACGGATTCCCTGTTTCGTTATTTATTTCTCGTCGCATATCATTTCTGGGGAACGATACGCCTATGTTGGGTAAGTTTTCACGATCCCAATAATACGTATTATTTATGAAGATGTTGAAAAGTGTCGACAGTGTAGAAGATGATGTAGAAGGTGTAGTAATACGTGTCGATCATCTGGCCTTTGTTGTTAAAAGCTCATTTATTGAGCAGAAATAAAATATTTATTTGCCTATTCCGCTTCTTTTGGTGTTAACACATTTTTTTATTACAACAAATTTGCTGATATGTTTCAACCTAATTTCAGATCCTTTTCAATGCTTATTCTATTATAAAGAAAGAAAAGAAAAACCGCTGAAGACTGTTGAGTTTTTTGAGTACCTACGACATTTCTTTGTATCTTGTAAAATTGTTAAAAGTTTAAATAAAGTGAAAATTGTTAAAGAATTGATAACTTATCATTTACGGCATAACCTTAAAAAATCTCATAATAAAATTTCCTTGAGATTATGCAATTATTAAACTACATTTTGTAAAAATTGTTGTTGACGAATTTTTGTCGAGTCAAAAACTCATGATAGTTATAACGATAATAAATATAACTATATTTATCAATATGTATTATCAATAATATGTATTATTAGAGGGGTCAAAGGTTCTGTTTGGAATTTCAATGATATTCTGAAGTGTAGGTTGGTTATTTCTAATTTAAGTTGGTTCGGTAGTTGTTGATTGAGTCAGCCTCTCTCTCTGTCTAATCTATTGCTATTTATAGAGGATTCTATATTTTTCGTAACGAAACTTCTACAGCGACCAATCGACCTATTAATCGTTTTTGGGATGCTACCCGTGTTTTGGGATATGTTCGAGACCATATTTCTAATTGTTGGTCTCGTCGCGAGGTTATTTAAATTGTTGTTTTGGATTGGAAGTGCAGCTACACCTTCCAAATCCAAACTATCATGATCGCTTTCCATGACTGTAGGGTTCTGCATTATATTTTTCATTTTACCCGACCTGAGTTTTATCTGATTTTAAAATTGAGTTTAATTTGCATTACTGAGGCACCCTGTATATTCGTCCGATGTTGTATCTTAATTTATTATTATCGTTTTGGTCGAAAATTTTAATTAAAATTTCAATTTGGTATCTATTTAATTCTCCGGTTTGAAGATAAGTTTATTTTCGTTGTGGGACTCTTCGTTTTCAAGTTACGTCGTATGACCTTGATGCGACTTGCGGTTATTGTTCGCTTTACGTGCGAAATTGTTTGCGCGCTTGATCGGTTCGCTCCATTTGGCGCTCGAAATATTCAGCGGAAATCGAAACTCACTATGTTTTTCTTTTCAGGATTCATTTTTCCCTTAATAACTTCCAGTTCCAACGAGAAAGAAAACAAGCCTTTAATTCCCAAAAACTAGTTCTCGATTTCAATAATATAATTTGCTATTTTTATGAGCTTTTCGAGTTATGTTCTTAGCAGATTTCTTGGAATTTTGAAAGTTTATTGCCACTTACATTAAAGGCGAAACCGCTGGGCCGTGGCTAGAAACCGGTGGCTGTGGTCATCGTGGATTGTTGAATTCCAAAGGAGACGCTGTTAACCGTTCTGGTATCTTATCCTTGGGAGCGATACTGATCCTACGAGGATGCGTGGCGTCCGTCATTCGGTGGCTTGACAATTGAATTAAATTTTGATTTTCTTACGCAGACCTGAAAATAAAACGCTTAAAAATATTTGAGAATCGGCTAAAGTTCAAGGATAACACATATGTTTTTGGGCAAAAGCCTTCTGGTGGCATAAAAACCCCATTTATTGTAAGACTAAGAAAAACCCATTTAATTACACATTCGGAATTGAGACAAGAAGAGATCTGAATTGAGAACCCGAGGACCCGGCGTTGGCGTCGCACTCGTGGTCGCTTTGGTTCGACTCGCTAGGGAGTCTCCGATCGCGCTGAGTCGATCGGAATCCTGCATTTACAAATGGAAAGGGGATGAAGTAATAATCGGTTCGCAGAGAAACATCCAATCGCGCTGAGTCGATTGGATTCCAGCTTTCACTCGTGGTAAGTGGAAAATGAACGCACGAACGGTGGAAATTAACGAATAGAACGGACGCGCGAGAGCTCTCCACGTACCGACGATAAAAGCCAACTGACCACTCTTCGCCAACGCCGTTCTCGCGTATGCACACATCCTTCCATTCCTACCTTTCAGTCGAACTCGCGCGAATTCGATGCGTTCAAACTTGCATGAAAATGCTCGACTGATCGAAATCTTTATGTGACGACGGAACAGATACTAATAAAGAGTTTCGACATTTTCAGTCAAGTAGCGATTATTTCCTAGCGAGTAAAAGGTGAAAAAGTACCACCATCTTACGATCATTTCAAAATACTCAACTTTGAATGGCTATTATTCCCTAAAAATAAATCACAAAGATCTGAAAAAAATTTAAGAAATTCCTTGACCTTTTTTGGGCCCGATGGTACATTTGAGAGTCAGAAATAATCATTATTTATTAAGTCATTAACAAAAGAGTACATTATGCACAGAATGGATCAAAGAAATTTGTATATTTTTTGCAGATTTTTTGTAATTTATTTTTAGGGACTAACAGCTATTCAAAGTTGAGTATTCTAAAATGATCGTTAAGATGAAGATCCCTTTAACCGGTCACTCGTCAGGAAATAATCGATTGAAAATTTTTAAACTCTCTATCAGTATAGGGAAAACCTTCATCTATAATATGTACTTTGTCTCATATTTTTAGAATTTTTTTCTGCTCAGATTTTCACTGGAATCTGTATAAAAATCGAGGTATCTTAATTTTGTGGACAGATAGTAGGGTTTGGTTTATGAGTTGACCTGCTAGTACATTACAATGTTTTACATCAGAGGGTTTTTGAAACTCAAGAGAGTTTGGTTCATCCCAATCGTTTTAAAATCGGTTTAAGTGAGGAGAATTTAGGTTCGGAGTTGAAATTATTTTCTGGTCTAGAATTTCGTACCGTACCTGAGTTGAAATTATTTGTCCCTATTTCGTACCGGAGCTAAATAATTTAGCACCGTGATGAAGATTCGCCAAGTTTTTATAAAAAAAATTTCTTTGGGTACAAAATTTATAATAATAAATAATTTTTTATAGCAGTAATTATTAACAAATAAGAAAGTAAAACATTGAATAAACAAATATTATTAAAATGTTATATGTCTGTTTTTAATATTAGAAAATTCTTACAATATATTACATTTTGATAATACTTATATATATTTTTTTTAAATAATTACCAATATTAAATAATAATGTATTATTATAAATTTCTTACCTAATAATCGTTTTTAAATGACAGTGAATTTATTTTCTGGCTATAAAAACTTCCAAATATAAATTGTCGAATTTTAAAGACTAATTATTGTGAAATCATTTACTTTTGAAACCTTGAATTTGTAAATTGTAATTTTTTAAATCTTAGTTTTAAATTCAGAACATTAAAAATTTGATGACACAGATTTTAAACGTTTAGTTTTGAGCCGGATAGGTTGAAATATGGATACCACAGAAAAAAGTTTCTAACCCAAGTTGGACTACTCTCAGAGAAGCATTTTTTCCGTGACGGTATTTCTGATAAAAGTGATCAATTTCGAGAAAACATCGATTAAAGAATTAAAAAATTCCGAGCCAAAATATAAATCGGGGTTTCGTTGTAGCAAGCAATTTTATCAAAACATTTCAAAAGATAAAATATACTCCTTTTCGGGTCCACTTCAACTTTCACCAAGAAAATTTTATTTACATGTTTATGTTTAACAATTTAATGCTTATTTTTAAATTTACATACTTGAAGGTGTTATATCTTTGGCGATTTTTGATCAAATCATCAGTAATGTCAAACTTTATTAAACACTTGGCATAAGTTAGTTTAAGATAAAATCATAACCCTTTGCGCCATAAACAATAATATATAATCAAAGTCTGGTTTTCAGTTTCTAATAATCGCAGCGACATATAATTAAGCTGAATAGTAGCACGTCTGCTGTCCCAAAATGGCGCTGTGTCGAAATGTTTTCCGTGTATTCTTTGTTTATTATTGAAGTTTCGTTTTTGATTTAAATTTAAGAGATCCTTATAACTATAAAAAAGTATTGATCTTCGGAAAACTATCCTTTATACTATGCTGTCATGTGTTGCATAATTTCGCTTATGTACCTATTAGTACCTTTGTAATATTTTATTCATAAGGAATTTTATGCTGAATTTGTCTAATTTTTTCACTTTTGTCATTTTATTTTCAGATTATCTTTTATATCTTGTTTTTGTATTCATTTCTGAATAATTGATAATGATTGTTGGAAAGATTTCTTATGCTTTAGGGTTTTCCTTAGGTATGTGAAATGTCTTTCAACATGTGTATTTTACGATTGAGTAGTCCAACATTGGCTAGAAACTTTTTTCCGTGGTTAGTTCGATGGGTTCGTTGAAAATTGAGTCTCTTGTCCTAGCAGATGTAAAGCTATGTATAAAAAAAGGTTCTTGGTTAAATGCTTCTCTCTCTAAAAAGGGGGATGAAATGTTTTCATAAATCTGGCAATGCCTTTAAGAGGTTTCGTGATAGGAATCAACATTAGTTGACGTCGTAACTTTAAATATTGCACCACGCATTTTTTGATAGTGCTATTTTATTTTCGAAAATATAATTTATTTAACAAAATTCACCGAAAGTTTCATTTTCTTGTCTTTTTGAGAAATTTTTGTAAAAAATTATCTTTCTAATATATTAACATTTAATTTTCAATTTGTAATTTTTTGAATATACATTAAAATAAAACTTCCTTCATTTTTGAAACTGTGATTGTGACTTTTAAAAGGAATCTAAGTAGTGTTCGTGATGACTGTGTGAAAAAATATTGGATTATAATATACACGGTGTTTGTTTCTTCTTGAGACATCAAAATATCTCAACAAATACGTATCAAACGAAAAAAATGTCCGTAATAAAACCTTTTTATTTTCGAGGGGGAAAATCGACTCCGCAAACATTTACTCCACCCCCCCCCCTGGCCAGGGTGAGGGTATCTTTAAAATTTCAAACAGGAACCTATATTTTTTATTCAGATTCTACATTAAAAAATAAGTAAGTTTTATCATAAATAAATTTTTTGATTCGCGCCAGATGGCGATACATTGGCGAAAATTGACATTGTTGACTATTCAAGGAATGCACTTCCAAACGAAAGATACAAGACGAACGGTCGGATTGTTCGGGTCGGTTCGTACGGGTTGGTTTGTTTGGGTTCGCTGTAATGCTTACGTTCTTTTGGGTTGGATTTGGTATTTTAGTTACGTTCATTTGGGTTGGATTGGTTGTGTTGCTTACGTTCGTTTATATTAGATGTGTTGATTATGTTCGTTTCGGTTCGCTTTGTTGATTGCGGTATTTGATTTTGTTGTGTTGGTTGCGCGCATTTGGGTTGGTCGTATTGGTTGCGTTCGTTTGATTTAGTGTTGTTGGTTACTTTCATTTATGTTGATCTGGTTGTACTAGTTACGTTTGATTGGGTTGGTTTGGATGTGTTAACCAATACTGTTAATCAAACCCAAACGAAGGTAATCAGGTTTGTTTGGGTTTGATTGGGTGTCGTTGTATTACCTCATTACTTGACCTTATTACTTTTGCAATGGAGGCTTTAACTGTACAAAAGAAAATTAAAATAATTCTTATTTATAGAGAAAGTGGTAGGAATACCGTGGACGAGGATGCGGTCACTTTATGCTCAACGTTTTTCAGGCAATGTGCGGCACGCGCTTCTTTCTACCGGGTTGTCAACAAATTCACCACTAAACCCGGTTATACCAGAGGGCGTAAATTAAGCGCGCCTAAAGTAAGCTACCCTAAATACGAGAGTGGCTCAGTTTCGCGTCGGTGCAAAAGCGTTTTCGGTAGTGGCTCTGTCACACACGTGGAGTCCCTGGGGCTTCTGCGCCGACGCGAATTTGGGCTTTCTCATTTAAGATAGCTTATAGTAAGCCGGCCTACTGTATGGTCGCCGGTGTAACTCGGTCCACTGAAGGAAGTGTACAAGCGAAAAAAAAATGCTTAAGTGGGGAGAAGCGTAGCTGTGGACTAACTCTGGAGCATTGAGGGGAGTAGAGAGCAAGCGTCCAGTCTCTCTTCCTCTCTTAAATGAGAGAGACTAGATTCGCGTCGGCACAGAAGCCACAGGGACTCCACGTGTGTGACAGAGAGCCACTACCGAAAAGACTTTTGCGCCGACGCGAAACTGAGCCTCTCTCGTGTTTAAGGTAGCTTCATTTGGGCGCGCTTAATTTATGCTCTCTGGTGTAACCGGGTTCAGTTATGCCTATTCCCACTCTGCTCCCCCCTTAAGGGCATGTGATACTTAGAAAATTATCAATTTTATCAGTGTTAGGTTCCCTCGGCTTTTTTCATACAATAATAAAGATTCTGCCTTAAAAATTTGGGGAATGATAGCTAACATGCTAATGGACGTCCCCGAACTCTTCTGTCATGGAATAATTAAAAAAAAATTTATTTTGCTGAATTTGATTAACATGTGTGTATTTTGAGGCACAACAGAAACTGACATTACCGGAATGCCAGAGACCTCAAAAACGAATCCTAACCTCTAAACAGTGCACATAGAGAAAAATTTTATTTAGCAGAATAAAATTTTTTTGCTATTACCCCTGAAAAAAGAGTTCGGGGACGTCTGTTGTTCTATTTTATAGCATCTCCAAATACAGTTTTAAAATTTTTAAATTTTTGTGGGCAAAAACCCGGGGGATCTGACCCCGATTTACCACACGACGAAGTATCACATGTCCTTAAGCAATTTAAGCCTGCGAATAGCGTACGGTGTAAGGAGGCTCATTGGTTGTGTGAAGTTGAGCGCCAGCGTCCTTGGTCAGTGGCCAGATCGCCAGGCCTTACGTCGCCGGATTTATTTTTGTGGGGTTATTTAAAGAAACTAGAATATCAAGAAGTGCCAACAACTCGGGAGAACATGAAACAGCGAATCAGGACTGCATGTAACCAAATAACACCCGACACTCTCCGCAGTTGTGTGAAAAATTTCCAACTGTGGATGAAAATGTGCTTCGAAGTGTGAAGATACCATCTTGAGCTCCCCGATTGTGAGAGGCGAGGGGACTCATCGAAAAAAAGCACCCCAAAGGGAACAGACAACTACTTAGGTCCACGTCGTTGTTCCTGGGTAACGCTAAAATTAGTTAATTCATTGACTGCTTACATACCTGGAGTCAAAATGAGAAGCTTGCGTTTTAAAAATAAAATTGAGCTTCCTAATTTTTCTACTCCACTTTAACCCCATTTCCAGGTGGGTGGAGAGGGCGTTAAAACTTAAATTGACTACAATTGAATAGCTCTCCTAAAAACAATGAATACGTCTCTTTTATCTTTCGTTTGGAAGCGCACTCCTTGAATAATCAACAATGTTATTTTTTGTAAATGCATCACCATCTGGCGCGAATCGAAACATTTTTTTCGAGTAGAACTTACGTTTTTATTAATGGAGAATCTGAATCTGCAATAAAAAATATAGGTTCCCATTTGAAATTTTAAAGTTATGCCCCTCCCGCCCCCAGGGGGTGGGATGTGTGGTAATTTTTTGCGGAGAAAAGTTTTCCTATAAATTATCCCTAATGAGGAGGTCTAACTTGGCCTCGAATCATGTTGGTTCCCTAGTAGCATAAAAAAGACGGAGAAAGAATAAAGAAAAAGTGAGAGGTTGGTTTTGGTTGACTTTTTACTTTTTCTCCGTCTTTTTCCGTTTGTTATTTATTTGTCTCTGATGAGCCGAAAAGTGAGTTAGTTTTACGAAATCAAATTTTTAATCGTGAATCTTTCATGCTATTTTTGCATAACACTATTCATGAGAAAGTAGATTTCATTTCGATCTTGAATACAAATTTTCTGTTTCGAAAATTCGAAACATTAGTTTAAAGCTTGTTCAAAACATTTTAGTTAGTTATGTATATTTGAAGTATAACAATACCTTATTCAGATATGTCATGCATCACTTTCAAAAACAAAAACTAATAATAATAAATAACGAGCTGTTTAGCCCGTCCCCCCTGTTATACGGTAATATTTATTTTACTTCCTAATGAATCACATTTAGTTTACGATTTGAATTGACTTTAGGTTTTCTACAAATTTTGGAAACTCTTTTAAGTTTTCTGGCTTTTTTAAGTATACAAACATTTGACTTTTGAATAATTTCAGGATCTTTATTTATTCTCAATTTTATTTTTATATTATTCAATATTTTATTAATAATTGTTTTTTATTTGCACTTTATATCCACTTGGACTAAGATACTGTGGACCTGGCGATTCTGGTGGTCCTTTAGTATTTCAGGGCAAACTAGCTGGTGTTCTGGTTTATACTGGCGGCGTAAATAGGCTTGATGTCTTTGTGAACTTATCTCATCCTGAATATAGACAATGGATCTATAAAAGCTTTGCACATGCTCACAATCCATACAATTCACACCGTCCACGGAATCCACACTATCCACAGAATCAATACTATCCACAGAATCCACAGAATCTATACTATCCACAGAATCCACACTATCCACAGAATCCAAACCATCTACAGAATTCACTCCACCCATAGAATAGATCCAAAGAATATATCATTCAGTATATACTTGTTTTTAATCACACTAAACCCCAAGGCGAAAAACTTTGATACAAAAGTGGATCAAAGCTGTACAATGGAGAAACAACTGACCTATACGTAGGAATATGTGAATTTAGTTGCAATTTTGAATATGTAGTTATGTAGTTATCAACAGTTTTTCCACAGTGCAACGCTTTGATCCACTCTTGGATCAAAATGTGACACCTTGAAATTTAGTGTTATTTGAATCTGCTCATTTGTGTGGAGTAAAGATATGAATTTTCTAAAAATTACAGTTTTTTATTTGAGTTATTTGAATTCACAGGCAGTATTACATTATGCATATGAGTAATACCACACAAACGCAAAAAAAACTGGGGGTGCGAAGCGTTGTAGGTAATCGTTCAAGCAGGGTAATAGTCAGCTGAGCTGACATTACTGAAGTGAACTTTCCGTGGTCAGACTTTAGAGACCTGAAACGTGCTGCCTCTAGCGGAGTCCGCCGGAGATATATGCGATTCACCACGGAAAGTTTTTACGTCAGTTTGGTGTACCCACCTGTTAAAATTTGATTTTCTGGAATATTATAGATATAATACATAGATTCATTGTACATATTATAATTAATATACATTTATTATAACTTTACTATATAATTCAATTACAAGCAAACGTTTTTCAAACATTTGTTAAATTAAAATCGTTAAGAATACAGTTTGTATACTAAGATTTCAATCACGTTCAATAATTATTGTTTATTATCTTAAATATGTGATGCAGTGCATTCAATTATTATTTCAGCATTTATGCAATTAGGTTTGGCAATTTTCTACATCTTTCATTTCAATGTTTTGAATTCACTTCTGTATTTTTTGTTTGAGTCGAAATCATGATTCTGTCTAGAAATGGGCTAAAATCTGGACAGTCTTCATACATTCAAATTCGTATCGAACTTCTAGATAGCGCTAAGACTGGGACTAGAAAGCAGAGAGCTTTAAGTAAAACTCGTATCAAAACTAGACAAAGCCAGGATAGCGCCAGACTAGTATTCCGTAAATAGACAAGCTTGATAAAAACTATACTGGCTTTAGAATGATTCAAGACTGCCATGAAATTTTTCCAGAACAAATATTTTGGTTAATCTAACCAAAACTTGTAGTTCGTCTAACCATAAAGGACCCCGAGAGATTCTGCAATTTTAAGTGTAAAATCCTGTCTGATTTGAAATGGATTCGGTCAGATGATGTTATTCTTTATTCGAATAAACATGAATTTTTGAAAATGTTGTTTACCTACTCTCTTATTGATGTTGTTAATAATTTAAATCGTAATATTGTTGCAAAGCAAAAGAAGGTGACAGCTTAAATATAATAAAAATGTTCTTAAACTCTTCTTACAGTGATTACAAATTTAATAAATTGAGTATTCATATCTTTTAGTAAAGAGGGGCGAGAGGCACCAGTAGGAAAGAAACAAGGAGGGATTAACGCCAGTGGTTCAAGGGTCTCCAGTCTCCATGCATAGTAACGTTGATTATTTTAACCACGATATCGGTGATAAAAGGGATTTCAACGAAAGTTTAGATTAAATTTGTAGTGCACGCCCGGTAAAGAGAAACGCCAAAACTTTGAGATTTATATCCAAATAATGTATATAAATACACTCGTACACCTACTTTCTAAATTTAACAAAATGTCATTTTTCAATCAGCGACCTCACGTAAGTGTTTATGACTAATACAATTAGTCAAATTTGACTAACGATTATTTAATAATGTAACTAATGTAGGATCAGTTACTGAATTTTTTTTTTAATTTGTCATTTTTAATTAGGCCATGGCTATAGTCATCCAGCTTTTTAGGTCAAGGAGTGAAGAGATTTAATTCAAAATTATTTAATTTCAAATGTCACTAGTGTAAAATTAATAATTAAGGAAATACTTAATTGAAATTACTCGATTTTGATTGTTCTTTATCAATAA
Source organism: Andricus grossulariae (assembly GCA_011634705.1). NCBI lineage: Eukaryota > Metazoa > Arthropoda > Insecta > Hymenoptera > Cynipidae > Andricus > Andricus grossulariae. Next base: position 186,862,460 of record JAABKJ010007545.1, on the reverse strand, counting down.
CAATTCAAGTATTAAAAGATTTTATTGATAACCCTGCAACTTTGTGCAACTTAAATGTGAAACCAAATAATTTTCAATTTATAAATTCATTCGATGCCTTCAAATGAGAATTCTTTGATCTCAAACGCTTTAAGTGTTCAGTGTACGGGCATAATATCTTTTTCTACTTTGAATTTTTATCTCTCTCTAAATCTGAATTATAGTTAAAATTTTACTAATAACATTAGTAATCAATTATTATTACAATTATTACGTTACTAATCAATTAGTGAACTTTGCTTGTGGATTGTTTTCGATATAAAATGGAGGACGTGAAGTGTGTCAAATTTCGTGGTGTTTCTGTGAGTTTAGAGATCCTCTAGTAGGGAGAGTATAGACGCGTGAAGCCCCACCACTCGACTAGGGCCAACCGGAATTAGGTATTAATACCAAATAATACCAAACAATACCAATTGCAAGCAAGGAAACTTAATTTTTTTACGACTTGGACAAAAATGATTTTTCGTGGCGACTGAAAAATTCCGAAAAATAAAATTCTCGTATAATAAAATTTCTGAATAATAAAATTCCCGAACAGTTTATAATATTACCGAATTTGAGAATTCCCGAATAATGAAATTTCCGAATGATAAAATTCCCGAATAATAAAATTTCTGAATAATAACATTCCCGAATAATAAAGTTCCCGACAGAAATTTAATGATAAATATTATCAGGGTGGCCACTATTTTTTAAATTTTTGTCTCCCGGCCTTCTCCCAGTTCTCCCGGTTAATATTTGTGATTTCTCCCGGTTTAAAAAAAAACATATACTCGATAAGCATCAGCAAACTTTTTTGCAAGAAATCAGTTGGCCTTGAATCATATAAACAATTTCAAACTCCGCTCTTAAACCAATTTTTCAATATTATGTTTTAAACATTTTTTAAACAATAACACTGGTTTACAAAAAAAAGAGGTGAGGACTATTTGACAAGACCACTTTATCCTTATGTATTTTGACGCGCTGAATACGAATCCGAGGTCTATTTACGTTTGGAATACGATACACTTCATGGAACTAGGAGACATAGAAAAGGACATCAACCAGCTATCGACCCACGGAGAACAGATCAAAGAACAATGCTACAACTACAATGGCTGCATGATGGGACAAAGCATCAGAGCCATGACCGAAAGAATACTGAGGCTGAAGTATCGCATTAGTGCCCTGCAGCGGCTTTCACCCCTCAGGACCAAACGAGGGCTATTTAACTTCATAGGAACAGAAATCAAATACCAATTCGGGTCAATGAACGCAGACGACGCTGAACAAATCAACGCCGACATTGATGAAGTCTACGACAATACAAAAGGAGTAGCAACACTGATTAGAAACCAGACAAGCTTGATACAGACGACACTAGAGAAACTGAGCAACATCAAGATATAACAAGAAACGGACCTGAAACGACTGGAACGAATAGCTAAAAGGGGAATAAACAAAACAAACTTATTTTTAACAACCAGATACTCAACTCAATCCTAGAACTAGAACTGCATCTTCAGGGAACAGCGGAGGTGCTACGGGACGTAGAAGATGCCATAAGTGAAGCCCAAGAGGGGAGAATCTCACCACGAGTGATCACGCCAAAGAACTTCATGAAAGCATTAACAGCAATAAAGGAAAACCTATTAACTTAAATGCCATTCGCACTTAGAGAAGATAATTACTTTCTGTACTTACGAATAAGCAAAATAGATATGGTGTTAGTCAACGGGAGACTAACCTACAACATACACACACCAATACCCAACACAGATATTTAAAATTGTATCCAATTCACGAGCTTGCCGTTCCCTTACAACACATATGGGCATTATATATACGAGGGAGTTTACAAAGGAGCAATACCGCTATCACAAGACAACACTCACTTCACTCATGTGGACAAGAACGAATGTAGCCACGCAGGAAAAGAATACTTTTGCCAGATCAACGGCCCCATCAAGAAGACATCGAACGAACACTCATGTCTAGGCTGGATCATTCTGAAAAAAGGAAAAACATGCCAAGAAAAATATCTAAAATTACAAAATACGTTCATACATAGCTTTACGAACGGATACCAGTAGTACATCCTGCCTATCAAAGAAGAAAGACTAACCATCAGATGCCCTCAAGCCTTGGAAACCACCTTGTCAATCAACAGAGCATCAATTTTGACGCTGTACAGTCACTGCAAAGCCACCACGGATACGGATGCATTTTTTCTTGCAACACACTACACCAAAGATCATCTAGTAGTAGAAACCCCGATAACTTTCATCTTTTCTTTGTCAACAGCCACCTTCATCAACGATTCAGAAGTACCACTACCTACCTTCCATAGCACGCAGATTGATCTCTCACAACTTCGATCATCAGCTTTTTCACTAAACGAGGCCGAAAAAGAGTATGAAAGAATGCTGAATACCAGACGCCAACACTCATGGTGGCAGAAAGGAGCTACATGGCTAGAACGATTGGGCTATACCAGCTTAGGCATAATAATATTCACAGGACTTTGAAAATGCGGCCTAAGTCAACCCTCAAGACGCTTTATGATGTGCACACCTTGTGGGAAGACTATCTATTGAACCAGAGACCACACAGTCATATATGATCATCCAGCAGCTCCAACAGCGCATGCCTTGTACCAGACACCATCCGACAAACCTCTTATAAAAGTAAAAATTCAAAGAAACATTTGAAAAACTTGTAAGACAATCAAAAATTTACCTACGGGGAGGAAGTGTCGCCTTTCCCTTTTTTACTTTTTAATTATGACGTCACATAATTGTATAAAAGACGATCGATCTAAGATCTAGGCGCGCATTGTGCGAGACTCATCCTACTGAACCGTCTCGCTGCCTAAATGAATCTTGTACGCCTACCTATATTACCTGAGTCTGCTCAAACCTCCTCCCACTTCCCGGAATCTTAGTTATCTTTCAAAAAAAGATAGCCAACCAATAATTGGGATCACAGATCCAAACAACGTGGCAACTAGCTTTATTTAAGAGTTTTTTCTTTTAAAAATAGTACATTATTATTTTACAGTATTTAAAAACTTCTAAAAAGAGGAATATGGTCACAAAAGAGTTTTAAAAAAGACAAGAGGTTAGGCATGTAAAAAAAAGAAGACAGCAGACATGTGTACAGAGAGTCAGGTATCTGTTCACGAATTACCAATCTTTTATTACTACTATAAAAATAAGATTTCGAACAAATCCATTAACAACATGTACTTGATTTTTAAATAATTTTTAATGAAGAAACCTCATTTTGCCAAAAATGTCGTTTATCTAGCTTCGTACTGTAACCCTTCATTTAAAAAACGTATAAACTATATCCTCCAAAGAAAAACCTATTGTCATATTTCAATTTTCTGTTTTGTTTTTCATAAACCCCAATGTTTTTTTGAAATCTCTATAACTTTTGACATAATTGAGATATTCATCGTTTTATTTTCATTTTAATAGCGCTTATTATCTTCTTTTGCAATCCACAAACAAATATAAAAAAGGTGTAGTCAAGAAAAGCGCGAACTCGCGAACTGATAGCGGTAATGCGGCGCTACTGCGCTTGCCCTGATCCTGGTGGTAGCTTTCTGGTACTGAGTCACAGAAGGCTCATAGACTCAACGTTCTTGGCTAATAACAGCGTCTCTAAGCGCGTCATATATTTAACATTGCACGACGCATCTTATTTTGACTCTAATCTTAACTACACATAGCAATATGTTAATAATAGGATTTACAAAATAGGTGTCTTTCACAAAGGGTACTGTATTGAAATGAATCAAAGTAAGATCTATATCGCGTTTAATTGTATTAGTCTATTCAACACTAATTTATCGATATAGGAAGGATGTGATCTAATAATCACTACTAAACAGTTTAGAAACGGTATCTTTACTCAAGCAATAGTCACTAGTACCATAATAATCTATAATTTAAAACAGCACTCTTCATAATAATTATTTCTCCATTTTTCTCTGTGTAATGTAAGTCCCGACATATTTCTAGATAGGGCCACATAAGATTCCGTCGGGCAAATAATTCCATTTTCTGTTTCCGATATCCGCTTGAAAGCCGGATAGAGCCAGATAGAAACCCGTTTTTAGACTTGAAGGAAAACAGTCTTCTAATGTAAGTTCCGACATAGTTCCAGATAGGGCCGCATAAGATACCGTCTGGCAAATAATTCAATTTTCTGTTTCCGATGTTCGCTTCAAAGCCGGGTGGATCCAGATAGAAAACCGTTTCCAGACTTAAAAGGAAACAGCCTTCTAATGTAAGTTTCGAAAAAGTTCCAGATAGGGCCGCATAAGATTCCGTAGGCCAAACAATTCAGTTTTCTGTTTCCGATGTTTGCTTTAGAGCTGGATAGATCCAGCAAGAAAACCATGTTAGACCTAAACAAAAATAGTCTTCTCATGCAAGTTCCGAAATATTTCCAGGTGGGGCCACATAAGATTCCGTTGGGTAAATAATTCCATTTTCTTATTCTGGTGTTCGCTTCTAAGCCAGATAGATCCAGACAAAGAACTTTTTCAGGCTAAGACGAAAAGAGTCTTCGAACTTATGTTCCGAAAATGTTCCGGATAGGGTCGCATAAGATTCCGTCAGCCAAATAATTTAATTTTTTGTTTTTAAAGTTCGCTTGAAAGCCAGATAATCCCAGATAGAAAACCGTTCTTAGACTTAAACGAAAACAATCTTCTAATGTAAGTTCTGACATAGTTCCAGATAGGGCCGCATAAGATTTCGTCGGGCAAATAATTCAGTTTTATGTTTCCGATCTTCCCTTCAAAATTGGGTAGATCCAGATAGAAAACTGTTTCCAGACTTAAGAGGAAACAGCCTTCTAATGTAAGTTTCGAAAAAGTTTCTGATAGGGCCGCATAAGATTCCGTAGGCCAAACAATTCAGTTTTCTGTTTCCGATATTTACTTTAGAGCTGGATAGATCCAGCTAGAAACCCGTGTTAGACTCAAACAAAAATAGTCTCCTCATGTAAGTTCCGAAATATTTCCAGGTAGGGCCACATAAGATTCCGTTGGGTAAATAATTCCATTTTCTTATTCTGATGTTCGCTTCAAAGCCGGATAGATCCAGATAAAAACCATTTTCAGACTTAGACGAAAAGAGTCTTCGAACTTATGTTCTGAAAATGTTCCGGATAGGGTCGCTTAAGATTCCGTCGGCCAAATAACTCAATTTTTTGTTTCTAAAGTTTGCTTGAGAGCCAGATAGTCCCAGATAGAAAACCGTTTTTATACTTAAACGAAAACAGTCTTCTAATGTAAGTTCTGACATAGTTCCAGATAGGGCCGCATAAGATTCGGTCTGGCAAATAATTCAGTTTTCTGTTTCCGATGTTCGCTTCAAAGCTGGATAGATCCAGATAGAAAATCGTTTCTAGACTTAAACGAAAACCGTCTTCTAATGTAAGTTTCGACAAAGTTCCAGATAGGGCCGCATGAGATTCCGTCGGGCAAAAAATTAATTTTTCTGCTTCCTATGTTCGCTTCAAATCTGGATGGATCCAGATAGAATAACCGTCTTTAGACCTAAACGAAAACAGTCTTCTAATGTAAGTTCCGATATAGTTTCAGATAGGGCCGGATAAGATTCCGTCGGGCAAATAATTCAACATTCTATTTCCGATGTTCGCGTTAAAGCCGGATATATCCAGATAGAAAACCGTTTTCAGACTTAAGTGAAAACAGTCTTCTAATGTAAGTACCGGCAAAGTTCCAAATAGGGCAACATAAGCTTCCGTCGGCCAAATAATTCAATTTTTTGTTTCCAAAGTTTGCTTCAAAGCCGGATCGATCCAGATAGAAAACCCGTTTTAGACAAACGAAAACAGTTTTCCAATGTAAGTTCCGACATATTTCCAGATAGGCCCGCATAAAATTCCGTTTCAAAGCCGAATAGATCCCGATAGAAGACGGTTGTTGGACTTAGATGAAAAGAGTTTTCTAACTTGAGTCCAGACAAAGTTCCGCATACGGCCAGATAAAATGCTATTTTCCATATGTCATGCAGATTAAAATCCGGATAGTGTCGCTAGTTCTCCGTTTAAGATTTTACGAACCGAAAGAGATTCAGATAGAGACGGAATAAAATCTGACGTGGGCTATTCGCACCGTTTTCCGGTTTTGTATCTGACTCTATCGGATCCTACCCGTTATTTTAAGCAGGGTGCTTATCATCAATGGAAAGAGCATGAAACCCCCTATTTTGTACCGAGAATAGTACATTGTATATCAATAATCTTACGCCCTTGATACCCACGATACTTTTTGTCCTACCCTCTTCGAAAACAAGCATGTGATGCAGATAGAGGATGTTTGATATACTGGAGAATTTTAGATTATAAGTGAAAGGAAGAAATAAGGTACTTTGCAGAAGGGAGACTGTTTGGTCCAGCGATACAATTTTTTAAAAGATAAAGATAATTTCCTCTATATTCTCACTTGCGTGGTGCAGTGTATGTGTAGCGGGCGTAAAGTTTCATGCAGCAAGCGTAAAGCTCCATGTAGCGGGCATAAAGTTTCATGTCGGCCCGGCGGCGGATTGCGCATGTGCGAACGTCACTGGGCTGGAAGCAGCCACATGACGCCTGCTTCACGTGCATGCAATGGCACGTTTTCAAGGGGGGTCGGACAAAAAAATATTGTTTAATAAAATTAACAGATAATGAAAAAAGTCCAAAGTAAAAAATGTTTGGTTTGATTCATATTCAAAAAATTATAATCAACGGAAACATTACATTTTTAGCTCCCATGAATTCCGTGAATTTCCGTGAAATTCAAAACTGGAAATTGAAGAAAAAAAACTAGCACTGTGTCTCGGGATGCACGGTAGAAGTGAAACTTCGAAAGAATGTTTAAGTGGAATCTTACGACTTGAAAGAATTCAATGCATTCCTTGAATTCCGTGAATAACTTGAATTCTGTGAATTACATGAATTCCTTGAATTCTGTGAATTACTTGAATTCCGTTAATCACTTGAATTTCTTGAATTCCTTGAATTCCTTGAATGACGTGAATTCTGTGAATCTCATGAATTTCGTGAATTTCACGAATTCTGTGAATTTATTGAATTCTATAAATTCCGTGAATTCCACGAATTCCGTAAATTTCTTCAATTTAGTGAATTCTATGAATTTCGTGAATTCTATGAATTTCTTGAATTCTATGAATAATGTAAAATCTATAAATTCCGTGAATTCTATGAATTTCGTGAATTCTATGAATTTCGTGAATTAGGTGAATTTTCATTGATTCCGTTAATTATGTGTATTTCTTGAATTCCTTGAATTCCACGAATTTCATGAATTCCGTGAATTCCATGAATTCCGTGAATTCCATGAATTCCGTGAATTTATTAAATTCCATGAATTCCGTGAATCTCCGTAATATGCAAAATTGAAAATTGAAAAAAAATAGCAGTGTATCTCGGGGCGCACGGCAGAAGTGAAACTTCGAAAGAATGTTTAAGTAGAATTCTACAACTTGAAGGATTTGAATGAATTCCTTGAATTCCGTGAATTACTCAAATTCTGTGAATTACATGAATTCTTTGAATTCCGTGAATTTCTTGAATTCCTTGAATTCCTTGGTTTCCGTGAATTCTATAAATTCCGTGAATTTTATCAATTCTGTGACTTTTATGAATTCTGCGAATTCTATTAATTCCATAAATTCTATGGATTCCATAAATTCCATGATATCCCTGAATTGCATGAATTCCTTAAATTCCTTGAATTTCATGAATTCCATGAATTCCGTGAGTGAGAATGTCGTTTATAATTTATTCACAGTCAATCTTGAAAATTGTTGCTCTCATTATTTGCCTGCCTTATTTCCTCAACATTCATTTCGGCACTTACGTCTGTGTCATGTTCTGTGGACCGACTCCCCCTTATTCCCGTTGTGCGTGATCGTACTTTTCACTCGACTCTACCTTCGGCAATCTCCGACGCGTCGCATGGGACCGTCACCAAAATTGTCGAGTATGACACCTCACCTGACATTCAAGCGTCGAGATCCATTTGGCTCTCCATCTGAAAGTATTTTTACTCGGGGTGCGCCATAAGAAGTTTCACTTCAAAAGTGAAGTTCCATCGCAATTGTGCGAGCTACCTCGTACGAATAGATCCAGTTATGTAGTAACGCCGTTACTACGTTAAAAATGTTTGGCGCCTTCCCGTTCAGTAGAACTCCTCATCCGCTATAATAGTTTCGTAATTTATTTTAAAGTTCTATTTTAATCGCAATGTCAAAAAAGATTTGCCTTTTTTTTCATGACTGGGTTTGAATTTGAGTGGGATTGATCTATTCGGACGAGGCAGCTCGCACAATAGCGATCAAACTTAACTTCAGGTAAGTTCGTTCAATCGTTTAATCGTACTTCGCTGCCTCGTCCTCTAGATCAAATTATGTAGATGTTTAAAGTATGTTTTGCGATTTAAAGTATTTATTGCTGTATCAAAAACTGTCAATAATATTTTGTTGACAAAGGAAAGGAAAAACCGAAGCTTGAACAAAAAACTTTTCCAAAAAGAGAAAAGTAAATAATATAAAGATAATAAATCATGGGTTTTTATTTATGATAGCCGCTGCGAAGTTTCTTTCTGGTATCAGCGTTTGCTTGATCCAACGACTGATGGATTGCGTTGTTGCCTCGTGATAAGCCGTATTGTACGTGATGAACAGCTTTCTATAATTTGAAATTTTAGCAAGGTTGCTCTAAAAATGCTAGAATGCTTAGTACTGATTGACTCCTATTTCTTCCCGAGTTTTTAAGTCTTACAGGGATTCTTATTTGAGTTAAACTCCTCATAGGTGAAGCTATTTTGTCAAGGGTGATCTCTTTTAGGGTCTGTACCCGCTGAGCAGTTATCAGGGCTAGAAGTGTCGCCAACTTTTTTGTTAGGTCCTCCAAGGAGATATCTTCGTTAGGGTACAGTTTGGCTAAGTATTTCAAGACTGGTTCTGGGTCTCATGTAGTTGAATATTTGGGTACTTGTGGTTTCAAGGCTGAAACTCCCTTGAAGAATCTTGTAAATCGCTGGTCCTCGACGAGCTCGTTATTCATCATTAGTGACAACGCAGCCCTATAAACATAAAGCGTGCTGTACGACTTTGTTTGTTTTAAGGTCTCTGAAAAAAATGTAGCACTGTAGGTATGGAACTGCTGAATAGAGGGGTATGGTTCTTTTGACAGAATTGCCACCACAACTGAATTCCTTTGCTATATTGTTCAAGTATTTCTGGAGTTTTCGACGTGAACACTACTGTAGCAGACTCTCCTGAAGCTCCTCTTAACTTAAAACTCTCCCGGATAATTATACTGCTACCAGGGTAAGGCTCGCTGGTAGTGGGTGTATTTTCCTGGAATTACATATTAATAGACCTCTATTAGATTGGAAATAGATGAGTTGTGAGACAATCATGGATGTAAAAACGGGAAACCAAGGTTGTGTCGGCCAATAAGGAACCACTACAACCCCTACCGCTTTGTCAACCTGAATTTTCATTAAAACTTTTAGTATAACAGAAAAAGGGGGGAACGCATAGAAGAAGTGACCAGCCCACACTACAGTGAAGGCATCAACTGCTATTGCTTCTGGATCTCTTCGCCAGGAAATCGAGGTCTCAAATTTCTTGTTTAATCTAGCAGCGAAGAGATCTATGTCAAATTTACCGAACTTGTTTTTTTGAATGGATCCAGATATCGCGTTTTTCGCAACATTTCCAGATATCTCTGCTGAGCTCGGTAAGCTTAAGAAATCTAATTCCTCCCATTGGCAAAGCATTTTAGTCTGAAGAAAGCTGCCTTTAATTCTAGAAAATTGATGTGGTGTTCTTGTTCTTCTTCATTCCACCATCCATGAGCCTTTTCGCCTCCACAATATACTTCCTATCCAGTTAGTGATGCGTCTGCCTTGTCTGAAGTAATCATTTTACATTATAATTTTTTCCTGATTTGCAAGTGCTAGAAATTTATCTCGTTCGAGCCTTTCCGTGTAGAGCCATCCAGATGTAATCGCAGGACATTCTGCGACGAGAGTGCCCATGAGCTGCGCTAGCTCTTTTATTTTACATTTTCTTTCTTCCCGAAATTGTGTGAGGGCTCCAGTTTACTTTTGTTTATGTTAAGAGAAAACCCCAGCCTTTCGAGTAACAGTCGTGTTTTTTTAGGCTTTCATGACATTCTGCCTGAGTTTTGCTTATTATCAGTATGTCATATAAATATATAACATGTATAATCCCTAGGTCTCGCAATTTTCGTGTAATTGGTTTCATCAGTTTTTTAAATGTACATGGATTTTATCACGTAAGATTTATCAATTTCTTTTCCTGCGAGTTCATAACCCATGCCTTTCATTTCTTTATTGTTGCGTGGGGTTCTTCTTCTTGTTTCGGTATTCCTTTCAAAATTTAATTTTCAGATTTTAGTTCTTGATCTTTTTCGTTCTGTTTGGTTTTTAAGTATTCCAGATCACCGATCAATCTTTTAATCTCTTCCTCCAACTTCGTAATCCGCTTTTTAATTTCTTCATTACTTTCTCTTTGATTCTCAAAGAGAGTTGACATAAAATCCACCGACTTTTTTAATTTATCTATTCTCTCACTATTCTGATTTTCAAGGCTTTTTATTTGCTTGTTAAGATTGTTGAATTGTGATTCCATATTTTTTCGTAGGTTCTCCATTTTTTCCTCTTTTGATTTTTCTTCTGAGAAATTAAGAAAGCTGCTTACTGTTTCATTTGCTTGAAATGAAAAAGAGTCAGGATCAGTGTACTCACTATCTGAATCCTTCTTGCATTTACAAAATTCAATACCTTTTTTACAAAGCAAATAATTTTTTCTGCTTTTTTTTGCACATCCCGGACGGTACGTTATCGGGCAGTATGCGCAAGTAACCGATTTCCTTTTAATTTCTTTTTGACACACCCGACATATATCCAGGGGTTCTCCACTAGACTCAAAATCCTCAGGTACTGAGCTACTTCGCTGTCTATTTATTTTTACATTTAAATTCATAAGTATTATTCAATGTTAGCATTCTAAGTCAAGTTTTATTTTTTAACAAAAAGATTCAGAAGATATTTCTGCACATATTTATCACTTTAAATTAACAAAACTCTCCAATTCACTTGAGTCACGCTGTCTTAAACGTATATCCACTTATAATATGTGTATAATACGTATATTCAAAATAGACATTTTTTAGTTGTTTTTCAAGTGTTTTTCACAAACTACACTTACTACAAGGCTGCTTGATGAAAAACATTAGTTTCACACTGTGTTTCCAAGTCTCATTCTCCAAATAAATGTCACTTTCTACTACTTTTAGAACACGTTGTAATATACGAACAGGTACGTACCCAAGGGGGGGTGTTACCCCCCCCCCCACTTGCCGCTGGAAGAGGCATATTTACTTCCTTTTTGTAAATCGTCTCAGTTCTCCGTTTATCCGATACACCTCCCTAAACTACTTCCCCGCCCACTGACACAGGTAATGAGCTGTCTCCCTGATAGAAATTTTTCACAACCCTCATAAAACTATTAATTTCTGAAACACAAAATGTGAACAGTGATGATAAAAACTTTAAACCTGAAAATATTTCTATAGAAAATCTTCACATAATGAAACCGTAATAAAAATTAGCATTTTGAAATCATTTTCCTAAACTATAAAACCAAAATTTCTCGCAGATTATAGAAGAGCATGAACGGCAGGTAATTTATGGTACTCATTGTAAAATGAAATTAGTAACCATTTTCGCAAATGAGTTTCTCGGCACATAGTTTAATTAAATAGATTCTAAAGGAAAGCAGAAGAGTGTTCTGTTTACTTGCAAGTAGTCACTTTTAAACTGTCAGTCATACGGAATGTGTCGAGAAGGATCAGTAGAGTGAACACCAGTGAAGCAGGCGGATATGTCAATACTCAATATTTAAGAATTGAAATAACATCGGTTTGTATTTGTACGCGACACAATGTCATGCAAGCGAATTGCTGGCACTTCCATGTGGAATTACGTAACAAAAACACCGCGTCCTCAACCAATCAATGAGGAAAACTTAAATTTGGGAGATTCAGAAAATGATCATGCAAACGCTTATGTATTTCTCAATGATATTGGATCATTTAATGTCAACGAAATTTCTTTGGGGGAAAAAACTGATATTTTAAAGACCGGTGGACACCAGGCCCCAATTTTAATTTTCCTGCACCAGGAAATAGAAATCTTCGTTTTCAATATAAATGGTTTTTTCGTTGGTAGTGGCATGCATATTATGCTGGAAATAATGGAGCTTTCTGCAAATGTTGTGCATTATTCGGCTCCAAAGGTGGTGGTATTGGCAGACAACCTTTAGATAAGCTTCAATATATTTTATACTCGTTCAGTAATTACCACAATATTATTACTCTTTCACAATTTATTTGGCGAAAATGTTTCGCGATTTGCGGTGAATGGAAGTTTTGAGATATTTAATCAATTAAAAAAATAGAAATAATCATTTTTAAAATATCATTGGAACATTTATATCAGATTATTACCTTCTCATCATAATGAGAAGGTATTGGCTTATGTGAAAAATGACTTTCGTGGATTCCATGAAATGTCGACGTTTTGAGGCCACCTGAGTCAGAAAAAAAATTTTTTACGTCCGTGTCTGTCCGTCTGTCGTCCGTCGTCGTCTTCGTCATCGTCTTCGTCGTCGCCTGTACATCGAATAACTTTCGAAATAACTTTCGAAAGACTAATCGGATTGGATAGTGCTTTGGCACACAGTTTCAGGGACAAGAAAGAAAGATCGAGTTTGTTAACCAGCCATTTTGGAAAGAAATTCAAAAAGTTAGGGCACTTTGAAAAATTTTTAGACCATTCTTTTTCAATTTATAAATTCCATGGACGGCCGCCCGTAGTACTCGAAAATCAAAACAAATTATTCACACACCTTTTTTCAATACAAAAAAATTGACAAAGCTACAGCATTTTCAACATTTTCCAAAAAAAGCGAAAATTAACATTTTAAGCCAATTAAAGCATGATATGAAAAACGTCACGAGAAGAAAAGTGTTACTTTTTGACAGTTCTAAAAGATTCTAATGATCACTTTTTGAGTTTTCTTTAAAAATCGAAAATTCAAATTTTGTTGGCAAAAAACGTACTGAATTATTACATTTTCATCATAATGAGAAGGTATTGGTTTTATGTGAAAAATGACTTTTGCGGATTTCATGAAATATCGACGTTTTGAGGCCCCCTGAGTTAGAAAAAATAGTTTTCACGTCTGTGTCTGTCCGTCTGTCGTCCGTCGTCGTCGACGGCGTCGTCGTCGTGGTCGTCGTCGTCGTCTGTATATCGGATAGCTTTCGAAAGACTAATCGGATTGGATTGTGCTTTGGCACACAGTTTCAGGGACGAAAAAGAAAGATCGAGTTCGATAACCAGCTATTTTGGAAGGAAATTCAGAAAGTTAGGGCACTTTCAACATTTCTAAGACCATTTTTTTTCAATATTCATAAATTCCATGGACGGCCGCCCGTAGTACTCGAAAATTAAAATAAATTATTCTCACAACTTTTTTCAAAACAAAGAAAATTGACAGAGCTACAGCATTTTCAAAATCTCCCAACAAATGGGTAAATTAACATTTAAAGCCAATTAAAGCATGATATGAAAAAAGTCAGAAAGAGAAAAGTGTTACTTTTTGATAGTCCTACAAGATTCTCACTATCACTTTTTGAGTTTTCTTAAAAAATCGAAAATTTAAATTTTATTGGCAAAAAACATAATGAATTATTACATTCTCATCATAATGAGAAGGTATTGGTTATATGTGAAAAATGACTTTCGTGGATTCAATGAAATGTCGACGTTTTGAGGCCCCCTGAGTCAGAAAAAATAGGTTTTACGTCGGTGTCTGTCCGCCTGTCGTCCGTCGTCGTCGTCGTCGCATGTACATCGGATAACTTTCCAAACAACGATCGGATTGGACTATGCTTTGGCACACAGTTTTAGGGACGAAATGGAAAGTTTGGGTTCCTTAACCAGCTATTTTGGAAAGAAATTCAAAAAGTTAGGGCACTTTCAACATTTTTGAGATCATTTTTTTTTAAATTCATAAATTCCATGGACAGCCGCCAGTATTCCTCAAAAATTAAAACAAATTATTTCCACAACTTTTATCAATAAAAAGAAAATTGACAGAGCTACAGCATTTTCAAAATCTCCCAAAAAAGCGTAAATTAACATTTTAAGCCAATTAAAGCATGATATGAAAAAAGTCCGGAAAAGAAAAGTGTTAATTTTTGATAGTCCTACAAGATTCTTACTATCACTTTTTGAGTTTTCTTGAAAAATCGAAAATTCAAATTTTAGTGGCAAAAAACATAATGAATTATTACATTCTCATCATAATGAGAAGGTATTGGTTTTATGTGAGAAATGACTTTCGTGGATTCGATGAAATGTCGACGTTTTGAGGCCCCCTGAGTCAGAAAAAATAGTTTTTACGTCGGTGCCTGTCCGTCTGTCGTCGTCGTCGTCTGTATATCGGATAACTTTTTAAAGACTAATCGGATTGAATTGTGCTTTGGCACACAGTGCTAGGGATGAAAAAAAAAGATCGAGTTTGTTAACCAGCAATTTTGGATGGAAATTCAAAAAGTTGGGGCACTTTTAAAATTTTTCAGAAATTTTTTTCAAAATTTATAAATTCCATGGGCGGCCGCCCGTAGTACACGAAAATATAAACAAATTATTTCACATGACTTTTTTCAATACAAAGAAAATTGAACGAGTTATAGCATTTTCAAAGTCTCCACAACAAAGAGAAAATTAACATTTTAAGCCAACCGAGCATGATATGAAAAAAGGTCAGGAGAAGAAAAGTATTACTTTTTGATAGTCCTACAAGATTCTCATCACGACTTTTTGAGTTTTCTTAAAAAATCGAAAATTCAAATTTTATAGGCACAAACCATAATAAATCATTACATTCTCATCATAATGAGAAGGTTTTGATTTCATGTGAAGAATGACTTTCGTGGATTCCATCCTGCTTGAAAAAGTGGACGAACAAAAGGACGTAAGAAAGTACGTATAAAAGGACGTTCAAAAGTACTTATGAAAGGACGTACCAAAGGACGAACAAAAGGACGTACAAAAAGACGTACAAAAGGACGTACCAAAGGACGTCCCGAATTGCGATACAAAATGACGTACTTTGGTACGTCCTTTTATACGTCCTTCGTTACGTCCTTTTATACGTCCTTCATTACGTCCTTTTGTACGTCGTTGGTACATCCCTTAGTACGTTCTTTGGTACCTCGTTTCTGACGTAATTTCCTATTTGAAGAAAAGAGCTGTTTTAAACGATCAAACGCCAAGCGCCCGAGATTTGAACTTGACTAAGAAATCACTTTTTTAAAGGCAGAAAGGGTACCCAAAGTTACATTAGTAATTAGTGCGCACATTCCGATAATAAGATTGTACCCTTCTCAAGAAGGCCGAACGCAAAGCGCTCATGAGCGCCAGCGTGGCTGCCAAGGCTGCAGTATTGGAACATTGGACAATCACTATACCATCTGAGCCACGATGACTCCCCCCTTTTCTAATGTTAATAGGTAAAAGCTATAGAAAGGCGAATTAGAATAAAAATGGATGATGTGAGAAATAAGGATTTTTATTAATTTGAGTGGAATTTTCATTATTAGTCCAAGCGGCGCACTGAAGATATTGAAAATTTTGCTCCAGCAAAAGGAACAGATTACGCTATCGATGCCGACAGTGAATTAGTGTGGATTCCTGCAGAATATTTGCGAGGAACACGTATCTGAAACTCTCAAATCTTTTCTTGAAAAGCTTTCCAGATATCGATATTTTTATACTAAAATCATTTCCAGCAGCATCCCCCTCCCGTTTTGCATAAATCTTCTCAGGGGTGAAGTGAGTTCGGCCGAACCCGCCACCCGCGCATCACGTCCTCGCCCCATTTTTATATCCCTTCTCTGGGGGAAGCTTTCATTACTTTTTGTTCGTAAAAGTTTTAAAAATTATTGTTTTTGTTTTATAATATCGAGCAATTTTTAGCCAATTATCGAACAACCGTAAACAAAATTTTTGTAGATATTTTGAAGAGCAACAACTTGTTTGCCTAAACTATTTATGTTTCTCGCCTATCTTTTGATGAAATGAGAATTTTGGGTTGAAAAAAATTGCTGCTATTTCGTTGAGTTTCAAATGTGAGCGTATGAAAAAAGGCCCTTCTAGCTGGTATAGAGTTGTGTGGAGGGTCATAAAACCGAATAAATTCCCGGAATTTTATTCCCAACATGAACTTTTTAGGTTGAAAAATGAGTCGGCGGGTCATTTTTGAAGTTAGATCTTCAAAAAACCGCTATTCGAGAAAAAAGCATCTACTTTCTTCGCACATATTCGATCACAACATATCTCGAAGTGGCCACTCAAAACTTTCTGAAATTGAAAGTTTTTGAAGTTCTATCGTTTAAATGTTAACACCTTTAAAATTGAATAGAATAAAATTATACTATCTTTAAATGTAAAATATTTAAACACATAAAATACGGCCAAACTCTGCATCTTAAGATAAAATATTATTTAAAAAAATCATTTATCTGAAAAAGGTCTACCAATTTTCTGAAAGCAATTTTTCGATAACAAGTATAGGTTTTGTTTTCATCGTAAAAAATGTCAATAAAATAAATAACTATATTTCCGGGGAAACCATGCGAGACACGAAAAAAAGGCTACTAACGAAATTGTTCATCTTAGAAAGACCTACAAATTTGGTTGAGACTATATTTTCTTAAGATGCATAACTTTTGTGTTAATTTTGAAAAATGCTATTGAAAAATCCATTTTCCATTTAATCTATGCAACATCAATAATAGAAAGAAAGAAAAATTCTTTATTCAACTACAACAAATTTGTTTATATGCGACCGCCCGCAAGGAAAGGGACCTAATGCGGAAAAATAAGATTTTCAGTTTTTCAAATCCATCCATAGTTTCTTATTTGCTCATCAATAAAGAAAAATATTATTCCAATATCTGAAAAATTCAAATTGTTATTCAACTGCAAAGTGAGTCCCTCTTATGGTGCTCCTGTGTTGAACCGCCTCTTTAATTACTTCTCCTATAAAACGAAGCTACCGCGCGTTAGGTTGGAATGATGCAATTTCAAGGTAGCTGCAAATACAGATTAATGCCAGATAAGAAACAAATATTATTCTAACCATGAAAAATAAAATATTTTCACTTTATTTTGCAATATTTGGATGAGAAGTCCGGTACCGAGATATGGAAATTGATATAATATACATTTATTTGCAATCACAATATAGAGTCCCTGTACAAAGGGTTTCTTCTGAATATAGTTACAATAATCAATGTACAGTAGCGGACAATTGTTCAGGGATGTTCCTGAAGGCATGAATCCTAAACGGAGGTCTAACAACCGTGCCGAAAGATGTATGACACCTGAGTGAGGTGTCTTAAACGGCGACTTTAAAATACCAAGAAACCTCTCAGAGTACGCTGCCTTATCCTTGCAAGCGGGGCTTTACAAGGATGGACGAACCCTTTCGCTAGCTGCTCGTAGGCACGAAAATAACACCACCGAACACCAAAAAGTTGTAGATGCCGTTCAAAACGACCGAACGCGCAGAGCACCCGACAATCGGTCGGCAAACAGTGCCGATCACCCTAGAGTTCGGGGTGCTGAAAATAATTGAGATGAAAACACGACGACGAATCTGCGAAACGCCAACATTGAGTGGACGAAACAACTCTAAGATGACTTGTTAGACTGCTACGATGCCAGCAGTGTACCTGCTTACGGAGGCTTTATGGCGCGTATGCTCATTCTGTGGTGTCAGAAACACCCAGAACCTACCTCTTGAAAAATGGTCATGTACGCGGAGCGCTTCTATAACCGCTTCTTGAACAAGCTGCAGACGAAGATGAGGAAGCGACATTAAGACGAACCGCGGAAAGCACGCACCTTCTGAGAGATGATGGCGATTTCAGGACACGGAGAAACATTGATATGCAGGTTCTTCCTGACCCTCAAGATCTGACTGAAATGGATGCCTCCCTTCGTGATGATGTCTCGGAGAAGTCCGACCTCTGGACCATCAATTGCTCAGTTTATTGTGCTGAGAGAACTTTGCGGATTGAAATCGAACGCTAAAACCGACAATGGATAAAAAAACCAAAAGACGCTTGCATCAACTGAACAAGAAGGTTGGATAGACAAGACAGAATGCATTTTGTGTTAGGTGTGTGATTGACTACATAACATCTGGTGTACCGTTCACGAAAAGGGATTGAAAGTTCGACCAAGAACTGACGCAAATAGGAGAATACAGAAGAAGGAGAGATGGATCAGGCGATAACCCTGTTTCTGTCAAAAATCAACCCAAGCCCAACGAGGTAGAGGCCTATTGAGAGAGGCATACAAGATCCCGAAAACACTGGAGTTGAATGAAGATACTGATGATATCATCCTCTTCGAAGAGTTTCGCGGAGGTGTGAAAAGCATTTAGGGGTACAAAAAATGTTTCCGCTGCAGGACCAAATGACATCAAGAGCTTCTGGTAGAAGAAGTTTATTTCTATACACCAATATCTGGCCCGCTTATATTCAAAGTCGGAAACGCCCATTCCACAGTGGCTGGCGTTAGGACGCACTATACTCCCACAGAAAGAAAGGTATCTTGTCTGACCCGGAGAATTACAGGCCAATAACTCTCATAATTTGGTTGAAATGCAGGGATGCCTTTCAGGCTAGTAACCAGTGTAACCTTGGCAGCTCCAAGAGCGTCGATAATCAAGACGATTAGCTTGACAGAACATTCCGATAACAGTGCTTTCCAACAGACATATGATAAGTCTAAGGGAGGTTGAATCGAAAGCTTTCCGGTAATCAGTCCAGGTGATCGACAGGTAACGCTGATAGGATGCTGCTTCTTTACAGACACATATATCGATGAGCAGGTTCTCCTTTCATCCTGCTACACCTTTCTTTGAGCCGCGTTATTTGTACATCTCTCGTCACACAAGTCCAATTGTGCGAACAATCCTATCATTTAGAATAGCTGTGAAGATCTTATACAGTGTGTTCAGACAAGTTAATGGCTTGTACTTTGTAGGATCAACTAAGTTGCCCGTCTTCGGCAGAAGCACCCAGCGCCTTTCACCAACCACTCCAGAATAGGCTCTGCCGACTCAAGACATCAGGTAAAAATGCGGACCAAATGCTGATGGGTTAAAGAAAACTTCTTCCACCAGAAGGTCTTGATACCATCTGGTCCCGGAGCGGAATAGTTCTTCATGCCTCTTAATACTTTTTTTACCTCCTCGGTAGTGATAGGTGGGAATTCGTCCTCAGGTGTAATGAGGGCACCGCACAGCTACTTGAAGCTATTTATATTCTTTAAGTTTCCTTTCAGTGGATGCTGAACTTCGTAGATTTCTCTCTGAAAAGCCTCGACCTCCTCTGGTTTAGGCTGGTGGACGACTGTAACCGGAGGGTCTAGGAAGAGTAGAGATCGGTCAGACAAAAACTGTTGGGTTTTTCTGACCCGCCTCTCTCTTTACTCTAGACTTCTCTCAGCGTTAGATAGTACTTGTATTCTGCCAACAATATGCTGCCTGATGGTCAGTAGTTTTGACTTGTTGAGTGTGAGATGACGGATTCGCAGTTCGCGCACGAACTGTCGAACCCTGGCAGTGAAAGTCCTGCCAGTTATTATGTAGTCAATGACACACTGAAAGCGGGGCGCGTTCTGCCTTGCTCAACCTATCTCTGTGCTGAGTTGATGCATTCGTCCTTGAGTCTTATGATCAACCTTTGGTTTTGTTTTACGGTTTGCATCTGCCAAAGCTCTCGTTGCGTTATACACATTACAATTAAGTCTAGAGGTCGGATTTTTCGAAAAAATCCACACGAAGCTCATCATCCAGTTCAGACAGATCTTTGGGCTTGAGAGAAACCTGAATGTTGATGTTTTTCCGGGTCTTGAAGCATCGCTCTTCCTCTTTTGGATGCCCGCTCGCGGTTGGTCTTAGTGTCACCTCTCTTTCTCTGTTGTCGGCTTGTTCTGGCTGCGGTTGAGTAGGCGCTGCGCTTATATAACCCCTTTTTCGGAGTTCCTCGGCACGGTTTCGCAGACGCTTATGCAAAAAATGCGTGAGCTCTAAGTGTTTCTCGCACCACAGAGTATGCAGTCGCGCGGTGTAACCTTTTCGTTCAGGGGCCATACTGGTATCATAGCACTTCAGCAGGTCGTCCCTGAGTCAATCCGTCCACTCAAAAGTAATGAGATTCTGCAGGTCCATCACATTGACTCTGTCTTGATTGTCTCCCCCAGCTCTAGGATAGTCGGCATTGTTGTCCGAACCCTGCGCATTCGATTGTTTTGAACCGCACTTACTGCAGCTATGGTTGTGTTTTCATTGTTGTTCCCACGAGCAGCTAGGGAAAAGGGTTCGTTTATCCTTGTAGAGCCCCGCATGACAGGATAAGGCTGCATACTCTGAAAGGTCGCCCGGTATCCCAGAGTCACCGTTAGAGACGCCTCACCCAAGTGCCATTCATCTTTCGGCACGGTTTTCGCGCCATCACTTGGGGGTTAATTCCTTCGGGACCACCCCTGGACAGTTATCCGCGACTGCTCATTAATTGCTGTAACCATATTCAGCAGAAGCCGTTGGTACAGGGACCCTCTATCCGCAACCCGACGACGCGTTCGGTGGCTTTGTCGTAGGCCCCTCGGTTTGACTCTAGAGGAATCGAAACTGGAACCGATATATATATATTTATATAAGATAAGATGTATATATAGGAGGTGCGAAACTATCACTGGTTTGTAACCTTGAAGCCATACCCGAATGCCAAAAATATACCAAGGCACTTGCGAGACGGATGCAGAAAGCTGTCATCCTTGGGTTGCTTCGTGTCTTTAAGACACACGAGTGTTTCGCAGACCTGTCGTATGATTTTCCGTGTGATTTACCGCATTTCTACTGGGAGCTGGTGTCATTTTTGTATGTCAGTTGCTCTCAGTGGTCATTTCCTCTGTACATGGCTACTATGACGAGATACTTGTTTTCAGGAATTTAGAATTATCGATTTGACCTTCATATGACCTCTTGAGCTCACTGAGACCCGTAGGTAGCGGATTCGTGATCAGCGGACCCGAAAACGTATTTTGTAATTTGTAATATTAGCAAACCATGACAAGCTACTAGGTTCAGCAATTCTAAACAATACTTTTGATCTTCGTGTGACCTCTAGAGGTCACTCGAACCCCTTGGTAAAAATGTATCCAAACGTACAATTTCCTGCTTTTTCAGAATCTGAGGTCAAAAAGAGGATATCTCTCGAATTAACGAAGTTGACCTTCAAATGACCATGATGCTGACGTGAAGGGGTCATGAGGGTCACGGATTCGTGATCAGCGCACCCGAGAACGTATTTTGTGAGCATCATTAACTAGATATTAGCAAACCATGACAAGCTTCTAGGTTCAGAAATTCTAAAGAATGCTTTTGACCTTCATGTGACGTCTACAGGTCACTCGATCCCGTTGGTAAGAATATATCCGAACGTCAAATTTTCCGCTCTTTCAGAATCTGAGGTCAGAAAGATGATATCTCTCGGATTAACGAAGTTGACCTCCAAATGAGCTTGATCCTGACGTGTAGGGGTCATGAGGGTCACGAATTCGTGATCAGCGCACCTGAAAACGTATATTTCACTTGGTCTGGTCGAAGGACTTTTTGATTCAATTTTGTGGCCCTGTGTAATTAGTGATTACATAGTTTTAAAAAACCGCATATTGCGAAATTACATTTTTTGATGACTTGAAAATTGTGGCTTTTAACGGAGCGGAGATTTATGAAAAATATGTTGTATACAAGGCTCTGAATAAATAATGTTTTGATGTGCGAAAAAATGTCACGAGGGAAATAAGTATCTACTTGAGTGCTTAAAAAAGTATATTTTAGTCTTCAAGCTTTTTTTCTTTCCGAATCAAATTAAGCAAAATTTAACTAATTGCTAGTGAAATTTTACAGATTCGATTAGCGAAAAGTGAGCCAATAAAAATTAGTTGTAAATTTTCCTTATTTGCCATGGAACATTGAAATTATTTAGCAAAATTTTTAACAATTATGTGCTTTAAATAAGCATCAACTTGAATAAATATGAACTTAAGAATCTAAAGAAGGTTTTTTTTTAATTTTATAGCTATTTTCCTAATGCAACAGATACTTTCAGATCTCTCTGAATCAAAATTGGTCAAAGGATCTAATAACTAGTGAAATTTCAAAGATTTAATTAACGAAAATTTGCCCAACAAAGGTTAGTAGAAAATTATTAATTCGATTAGTAAATTCAAGAAAAAATACAAATTTTCAACAAAAAAAAGATGTAACTATATCCGCAACACATTAATTTTGAACCGAGCAGTTGCATTTTTAACCAAACAAAGATGTCGTTTCTACCACAATAGTTGAATTTTCAACCCAGAAAGATGAATTTTCAACTAAAAATAGTTGAATGTTCAACCAAGGTGATGAACTTTTAACTTAAATAATGAATCTTTGAGAAAACAAAGTTTTGAGCAACCAGAGTTCAACATTCAGCTAAGTAGTTGAACTTTTAAACAAAAACATGGATTTTCAATCAAAAAGATGATTTTTTTACCAAGAAGGAGAAATTTTCAACAAAATACAGAAATTTTAAACTGAATAGCTAAATTTTGAACTAAAAAAGTCGAATTTTCATTCAAATAATTTAATTTTCAACCAAATAGTAGAAGTTTGAAACAAAGAAGATGAGTTCCGTGCGAAAAATATGACAGACTCTGCAATTCAAAATACTAAACTTTCAACCAAAATATTTAAATTTTCTTATTGGGTTTCTATTAATTCAATTCGAATCAGGAACTGCTGATGCGAAAGTGGTCATCAAGTCTGCAATAAGATGTGTACAGGATGCTGTTAAAAGCATAGACGATAAACATCAAGTAAAAAATGCACGTATCCTACCAATACCCTCGAAAGTTTTTGGTGCCTTGCCACTGATTCCAAATTTGCTAAACTGAGGGTACTTGGAGCTCTTACTGGTGGAGCAGCAGATGTAGCTAAGGTGATAAACGATGCTAGCACAGCCAAACAACAACTGGCAGAAGCTCAACGTTATAACAATGCAACGGAGGCTATTGCTCTAGGAAAAGGTTTACACCTAAAACCATTCAGAAAAGGATCAGGTCTTCATATGAAACCTTACCGAAAAGGACATGGACTTCATCTAAGACCGATGTCAAAAAACTTGCAGTGAAGTTACCTCACCATGCACTCACAAATACCGATCTGTTCAAGTATGCTAAAGCTCTAAAGATTCTACATTTTCGTGGAGTATTTATGCGCAATCAACTACTAGTGAAGGGACTCCTCCAAATTGCGTCAGTTATTGTCAATCTTCATGATATTTATGGCCCTGGTACCCATTGGGTAAGTTATAGAAGGATCGGTGATAATGTCTTATACTTTGACAGTTTCGGCAATCTTCACCCACCTTGAGATCTTGTAGATTTCCAAGGTGTTGGTAGTGTAATAAAGTACAATCCTGACAGATATCAAGATTAAGACAGTGTTGAATATGGACACTTGGGCCTAATATTTGTATCTGGACAACTGCATATAAAAGATGAATACTGTCTATACAGGTTGCCCTCCACCCGTACAACCCCTTGTACTCAGGGATAGTGTACAAATAAGTAAACAAAAAAGTCCTTTAGCAAAAGGTTGTGCGAAGCTTAATTTGGGTACAAAAAAGCTTCAAAGTTGGGCCTCATCAAACAATGAGGAGTGGTGATGGTGGGGAGAAAAAGTATAGTACAAGGCTTTAAGAAGTTCAATGCTAGAATGCAAATTATGCAGTAACGTTCATTTAAATTTGTCTGAAATTTCAAAAATAAATTAAATCAAATTGATCAGGTGGAATTTGTATTTATATAAGGACTATTTCCCTTCAAGATTTTCTCTATTGTATACATTTTCAATATATTTTATTCTTTAATCTAATTTATATAGCGACCTAAAAAAGAAATGTAGTAAATACATTTTGGATAAGTCGCCCGGAAAACTAACCTTAAATTTCTAATCTTTACTACACATGCGTAAATTACTGTTGCTCCTAGTGAAACTATCAAATTTGCCGCCCCTGTTGCAAATTTAAATTTTCTATGTGCAACTTTTGAATTACCGCTAATTTAACTGACTTGACGGTGGCGCCATCTGTTACTGGTGATCACTTATCGACTGGTGATATCCTAGCATGTATGAGAACCATTATTATTTGTCGGTAAATGACCGATCACTGTTTTACCAGAATATAGCTTGAAACAGAATCGTGTACTGCCCAGCCTTATGTAACATATAACTACACTGTGCAGCTCTATGTACTGTAATATACTACTGCGCATCCGTATAGTTCTAGAATCTCGGTAGAGACCATGGGATATGAAAGAGATCATAGGATATAAAAGAAGTATCAGGTTTCAGTAGCTTCAGTCTATCGTCGAACACACTGCAAAGTTAGTCATCTGTGTAAAGTTCTAGTGTAATGAAAAAAGAAACGTATTTGGAGAAATAGGATCTCAAGATGATCAACTCAGTTAGCCGAATGGATGGGTTCATACCTACAAAACCACTGTCTGACCTTACCATAAAGAAGAAGTATACTGTTTCCAAGTTTCGCAAAGTTCAAACCAAGCACTGCACCAGGATTGTAGCTGAGCTGGAAAACCAGTTTGCAGTATTTCTATCTAGCAGAATCATGAAAGTTTTCGAGAATGCTATGTGTGAGGATACGTTTTAGTACTACAAGTTTTTGAATAATAGGCAGAAAAATTCCAAAGGGAAAAATTGCGTACTTAATTTGAATACATGCGCTTCAATTCACCTTAACCCTTCAGTGGGCATGCTGTCGTAAAATTCACGACAAATGAGCCGAATCCCCCCCCCCCAACACTTACCATTTATTATTAGGCGCTGAGCTACTACCTATTGGCACTTTAGCCTATTTTCCGTCGCACTAATCGGGTGTCCGGGACGGGGGAGCAGTGAATTCCTTAGGGACTCTAGGAGAGGCGCGGCAGTAGAAAGCATTATACTGCGTATGTACGAAAGTTGCGCATTTGTCAACAGAAATCAGGGTTCTGAAACTTTTCATAGCAGGAATCGTTAGGTTCACATCACGTTTAGTTTCCGGGAACTCCACGAGGGCGTGCTGGTCGGGGTGTTAGTGACTCTTCTAAAATACATTGAGTGCTGTACTTATGCTATCTAATCGCCAGGCAGACAAGTGTCATATCATATCATATCATGTGTCTTGTCATGTGTCATATCATGTTATGTTCAAGTATCGCTGTTCATCTTATGTCATGTGTCACTTCCTGTCAAGTTACATGTCATGTCACATCATATCATGTCAGATCATGTCGTATGTCCTGTGTCAACCTAAGTCTGCATCACTTTATGTAATGAATTCTCATATATCATGTCATGTCATGACATGTGTCATCTGTCATATCATGAATACGTCAATCTAATTTTTGTTTCATTTTATGAAGTATTGCGTATTTTATTATTCTCGAAAATGTAATACATTTTTTTCCGTGTACTGACATACATCATTTTTTAACATCCTCATAGCAATTTTCCAAAATTTAAGTAAAGAAAAAACCATTAACTTGGATGAACCCAAATGATGTGAAATTGACATATGTAGTTTCTGAACCTAACACCTTAGTGTTCGGAATGCGCAGACTTAAAGTCTTTTACGAAGTGTTTTAAGTCTTAGGATATTTTTTGCAGCAATTTCAAAAATATGCGGAAAAGATTAATACACAAATCTAAATAAATATAAATGGAATATAAATATTTCCTTCAGATAATAATATAACCAGCTGTCATTTTCTGAGGTTATGTATCATTGTTATAATGAATTTTCAAATCATGCATCAACCAGTTAACTGGTTCCAGGTTTTCCATATTTTCCTGATTCTCCAGAAACTCTGTTTTTGTTGTCGAAATACGGGTCATTTTTTCTCAAATGTACCTACCAAAAACATCGATTGGAGTCAAAGCTGGGCAAAGTGTACACGTATTGGATGGTAGTTTATACGAAAAAATTCTTGCCATTCGGAAAAAGTATTTAACAAAGGGGAGAGAGTAAAATTTTTAGATTTTGTGCAATGAGGATCTCTTTCGGATGTTCTTAACTCCTTTCGTATGGGATAACATAATTTGTTTTGCCATTTTTACCCAAATTAAAAATTTGACCGCAATTTTTGAAACTCTACATTCATGTTTTAAGCAAACCGTCTCTCCTGAAGGAGTTCAACTCTTCAAGAATCAATAAGAAAATTTTGTTTACCACAGTTTCGATACTATTCTTCCCACTCTTCTTAGTAATTATGAGCATTTTTTTTAATATACTTTTTGATCTTCAAAAATGAAGGTTAGTACATCCGTTGACGAAAAATATATTTGACCTTCATTTTTGAGGTCAAATAATAGGGGTTTAAAAAAATCCTTATGATCGATGAGAAGGGCGAGAAACATTCTATTGAAACTGTAGTAAACAATTTTTTGAAATGATTTCAGTAGAGTAAAACCCTTCAGAAGAGTTGGCTTCCCTGAAAGGAAATGAACAAAATTTAATTTTTCGAAAAAGAACTACATTTTGCCCTTCATGGCTTCGAAAGTGAGAATCCTAAGCTTGACTTGAATAGCAACAGAAAAAAATCAAAATACGTGGAACATCAAAACAAAATTATTTGGTTTCTATAACGGGGTAAACATTTTTTATCATATTGAAAGCAATTAAGTACATCCGAAAAAGAGCCTCTGCACAAATTCCAAAAAAGTCATACCCTTTCCTTTGTAAAATATTGATTTATATTTCTTTTAGTGCCATCTAAGAAAACCCGATTTTTTGGTTTGATGAACTTAAGATAAAATTCCCCATTATTTATCATTTTCCTCTTTATTGAATTTGTCACACTGTGCCTAATCATTAATTACACTTTATACTCGAAGTTAAAATGCTTAAATTTTTGATATTTCAGGATAATCATGTACAATTTTTATCTTTTCCATTTAAAATTGTCCTATTTTGTACATTCAAGATTGAAAATATAAACATTTTGAACACTTAAAAGTTTTACGGCTTTTGGCTTTCTAAGGAAGAAGAAAGAGAAAAAAAGATTTTGGAACTCCAATGACTCTAAAGCGAAAAAATATAAAAAGCCAAAAGAACAGGAGAGTTTTCATGAAAATATTTATCGATATAAAGAAAGCAAAATTTTAGAATTCAGATATATGGGATGTGTGAACTCAGTAAAAAGACGTAAGATCCGATTAACTTTAGGTTTATTGATACAAACTGCGAACTCTTCAATGAA
The DNA here is from genome assembly GCA_011634705.1 of Andricus grossulariae. NCBI lineage: Eukaryota > Metazoa > Arthropoda > Insecta > Hymenoptera > Cynipidae > Andricus > Andricus grossulariae. The sequence continues at coordinate 186,834,898 of JAABKJ010007545.1, read as the reverse complement.
CGATCCGATCGGTAAGGGTAATCATAAGCGACTGACTGGCACGTAGGCCCACAAGGATATAGTTGGATCATTTGCCTGTAGGTGGCGCTACGTACATCGACAGCGTATCGATTTCAAATATAAATCCCCTTCCAATACTTCCCCTCGAAACGTGGATGATTATTTAAAATAATTTAAACTTCCAAATCGGAGCAGCTTGACAAATTCTCGATGCTTTGGTCCAAAGAGTCCTTTTATCATCACATCAGAGATCATGTCGTTGATAGAAACGTGTTCAAGCTTCAAAAGCTTATTTCTCAGCGCATCACGAACAAAATGATGTCTCACGTCGATGTGTTTGCTCCTAGCGTGAAATGTTGGATTCTCAGCCAGGCGTTGGGCTCCCATGCTGTTGTTGAACATCTTAACATCGGCGAGTTCATCGAATCCCAATTCCGAAACAAATCCCCGGAAGTGAATAGCTTCTTTGGTAGCTTCTGCTAAAGCCATGTATTCGGCCTCTGTCGATGATAAGGCTACTGTCCTCTGCTTCGACGAATCCCTGGATATTGTTCCGTTGCTCAGCGAAAATGTATATCCTGTATACGATCGTCTGTCCATCAAACAGTTAGCCCAGTCCACGTCGACATATCCTTCCAATGGCTTTTTTGATGGGCTGAATGTGAGTCCCAAATCCATCGTACCTTTCAAATAACGCATGCCACGTTTTGCTGCTGTCCAGTGAATCTGTCAAAAACAGGTGAAAACTGGTTTAACGCGCTCACAACGTGAGTGATGTCAGGCCTTGTAGCCACAGATAGTTACATTAGAGCACCTTCCAGTTCACAATGCGGAAGTTTCTTCTCCTCGGTTTTAGGTTCGTTTTCTGGCTTCGTCAGTCTTACTTTGATATCTATGGAAGTTGATACCGGCTTGGACTCAGCCATTCCAAATCGATCCAATAATTCCTTCACGTATCCTCTCTGGTGCATGACGATTGTGTGGTTTTCTCTTGAGAATTCTATTCCCAGACAGTATTCTGGTTCTCCGAGATCTCTTATTTCAAATTCGTTCGAAAGAACTGCCTTCAACTTCACTATTTTTATCAAATTCCGAGAAAGGATCAGGATATCGTCTACGTAGATAGCGATGAACAATGCATCTTCCCCTCGATCCAAGTAGTAAACGCATGGGTCTGCGTTTGACGGAGTTGCTCTGAATATTCTCAGCACTTCGTCTTGTTTCACGTGCCAACTTCTTTAAACCTGTCGAAGGCCGTATAAGGATTTCTTCAGAAGACAAACCTTGTCTCCTGTTTCCAGATTCTTTAGCATACTTCTTACTTTCATTCCGACCTTGCTAGTGCTGCTTTCTATTTTAATGATAGTTTCCAGAGCTTCTCCGAGGAAATTTGGAGTCTCCATATACACTTCCTTTTCAATCACACCATTCAAGTATGCAGTTGTGACATCAAATTGTCTGATTGACATTCCATATTCAGCTGTAAGTGACACCAACAGTCGAATAGAACCTAGACGAGCTACTGGAGCGAATATCTGAATAAAATGAATTCCCGGACGTTGAGCGAAAACCCGCGCTACTATTTGCGCTTTCCTTCTCTCCAAAGTTCCATTCGGTTTTATTTATTTCTCAATACCATACGGCTGCCAATAACCTTGTGATCATCCGGACGCCCTACAAGTGCTCAAGTGTCATTTTTGATGATCGACTTCATTTCGGCTGCCATGGCACGATATCATTCTTCGGCGTCGGGACTGGACATTGCCTGCTTCGTAGGTACCTCTGCTAGATGAGCTTCTTCCGGTTCTAAGTTCTGAACCTCATCGCGTCGTTCCTGGTACTGCTTCCGTGGTCTTCCTCTTATTCCGGTAAAGATTCTTTTCGGCCTTCCTGGATACCTTATCGGTAGTTCTTCGATATCTTCAGCCTGATTTTGTGCGACGTTCTCGTTCCTATCTTCCTCGATATTCTCGTCCTGATCTTCCTCTGGCATGGTTTTCAGGGATAAATTCTTCATAGATGTCCGTGCTAGAGTTCCTGGGGTTCTTAAGAAATGTAACATCTCGTGTTACTTGAACAATATTTTCTCCAGGAATCCAGAATCTATAATGCTTTGATTTATTGTCACAGCCGAAAAAAATTCCCTTCTTGCCACGTTTTTCGACTTTCCATTTTCCTAGTGATCTGTCCAAGGTGATGACATTACATCCAAACTCCTTGAAGTAGCTGCCGTTTGGCGCTCTCCCGTTCTATACTTCGAAAGGTGTTCGTCCATCCAGGCTCTTCATTGGACACCTGTTCCTGATGTAGTTTGCCGTTGGCGACGGCGTCACCAGCCGCAGCTTCTGATTTCACATTTTCCCCACTCACATAACCCCAGGCATCGTTCTTCATAAGTAACTCTTCCATCTGCATTTTACTCGTGTCCTAGTTCTCTTTGTTAAGAGTCTCGACACGAGCAAAACTCGACGCACTCATTTTGCTTCACGATTGACTACAAGCGACGCTAAACTACAAAAAATCGTCAATTAAACTTTTCACGTTTTATCACCACACAATCACTTGCGAAAGTTCTGGGCCTATAACCTTTTGTAATTTTACAGTGTGAATATAGTCTCTGATTTGTGGGCGTCTGAAAAATATCGACTCCAATTTTTGGGCTCCAACCCTTACAGTTGAAAAGCAACCCCTTGACACCATGTAGATATGACTTTGTCAAAAAATAATGTTTTTTAGAATTTTACAGTGTAAATAGATTCCCTAATTTTTGGGGTCCTCAAAAATACCAACACCAATAAGTTTCTGATGTTTGGAGCTTGTTTTGATTTTTGGGATGCAGGGGTAATTTTATCAACAAAAAAATTTAGGCATTCGGCAGCCCAAGAAAAGCCCTACACTACTTTCTGTTTTGTATTTTCCAGGTTTGAGTTTTCACTAAGGGGTTGGTTTTTTTGTACATAGGAGTGGTTTTGGAAAAATTTGCTTTGTGCATTCGAGAGCCCAAAGTATGCTTACAATTCTGAAGCACTTTGTTTTTTTGAAGATTTTTTTTGCAAGGGGGTGGTTTTTCTGTTCATAAGGGGTGGTTTTTTTTTTTTTGTGCTTTCAAGAGCCCAAAATAAGCCCTAAATTATGGTGTGCTTCGTTTTTTCCGAGTTTGAGTTTATAAATTAGGGGTAGTTTTATTTTCAGTAGGGGTTGTTTTTGCCAATCGGTTGTTAGCGCATTCAAGAGCTCGAAAAAGGCCAAAATTCTGTCGTGCTTGATTAAAAATTTTGAAACATTCTTATATAGTGCTGGCTTTAGTCAAGTCAGCACCTCCACTCAAAATTTGAATTTTCAAAAAAAAGTAGTAGAGCCCAAAAATCAGCAATACAGCCCAAAAAAAGCCCAAAATTCTGATACAAAGAAATTTGGGAATTTCGATTGTGAAGGTGCTAGCTTGATGGACGTGTTTCAGAATCAGTCCAGTAACAGTGTACACAAGTTTGCTAAATACTTATTTTTTCTTACAAAATTAGGTGCAATGTTGGGAAGAGATAGCCTAATAGAACCAGAGCCAGTATTTACTGTTCCTGAAGAAAACCCTGTGTTCGTTAAAATACCAGGTGACCATCTTCTTACTGGAATGCTACGCTCTTTAACAAATGGTTATCTTCTCATGCTGAGACAAATACATCGAGGATGTGGATCATCAGAAACCGGTTCACTATACATGCCTCAACCTGATTATCGTATCTATGCTTCAATCGCCTATCTCGCAACAATTTTTCACAAAAATAACAATCGTCGTCTTCAAGAACACAGCTCTTCTGTAGAAGGAAGAAACAACGCTGTTTTAGAAGCACGTCCTCAGCCTCTGCTTATAGATGAGGAAATAGAGATGCCTGTATTCCCGTACATTTTTGTACGAATGCCAAGTTTCAACATCGTTAATGGGGGCCACTAGAAAAGCTTGAGGATCATGGCATTCCTAACTGGATTCCCAGAGGTAACTAAGAAACGGATCCTTTCAGAAAAGACACCAAGTCTAAGGCTTAACGTCTCTGTGTTTAATTTTTATTAGGATTAAGTTTTTTTCTTCGAGAATATTGTCTGTTCAATTATTAATACCCCAATTCCAATTTGTAGTAGATAAAAAAATTCTTTTCAACTATAAATCCTCAAAGTAGAAACAAGATTTCTAGCTCTAATTCTGTAATAATATATACAGAATACAGTAACGTCCAGATGTATGAGGACAACTAAAACTTAGCGATTAAAAACATGCACTCACTTTTCGCAGGATATCTTCGAAACAAAATAAGAAAGTGAGTGAAAAAGACCAGTGTAATTTCTGATTTTTGTTAATTTTCAGCATTCAAAATAAGCCTAAGAAACTGTGAAAATGTTTAAAGAGAGAGATAGTATGTGTTTTTAGATCTGGAAAGGAATTTCAACTACTTTTGACGGCAATAGAAAGTCGATTCTTTAATTTAATTAAAAACTGATACATTTTCTAGATTATTAGTTTATGAATAGAGACAAAGTAATCCACTTATTAGAAAATGGAGGGTGCAAGTCTATGAAAAAATGAAAGTTTTTGGGAATTGTTTAAAACAACGTGGGGCGCTCAAGATAGACAACCGTACAATTTTTTCATTATAATTATTTCAGAGTACAAGGTTCATCCTTTAATTTGAACTCTATAAAAAGTTTCGAGAGATTCAGCTTTTCGCCTTACGTTGTTCTAAAGTAATGCTCAAAAACGCGTTTACATTCAATTTTCTTAATAACTTGACGTGATGGAAAGATGACGCTTTCGGATTTGGATTCAACAACTCAGATTCTGAGTAATCAGAGAATCCTTTAAAGAGGATGTTTACTTGAAAAATATAGTGTAATTAGACATTTCGTGAAATGTCTAGACAGTTCGAATGGATTGTGTAATAATTGGAGTTTCACTATCTGCCTAACACAATTAGCTTTTTCATATTATAAAAACATAGCTCACTGCGTTTGGACGAAGATTTCAATAGAATATTTAAAAATTCATTTCAGTGACAATAATACTTTTCACGCAGAGTTCTGTGAAATAAAATTTTCGCTTCATTCAATTTAGCCCAGAAAACAATATCATATTGGGTATAAATATGAAAATTATAATGTCCAATAACAATCATGTTTATGATTAATACCATATGTTGAAGAATTGCCATATTACAAATATTTACTCAAAGTTCGCACTTTTGGCATAATGTAAAAAACATTCACAATGCTACAAGCAATAAAATAAAATTATATGTGATAGAATAAAAAAATCTATATTCTATGGTAATATCATATTTTCATAAATAAAAATTAATGTTGCAAACGTCATAATTTTCATTATCGTATATGTCAACAAATCACAGCTCGAATAATTCTCGCCTTATTCTCATAGTGTAATAAATTGCAATGAATAACATTTCAAGTAATCATCATTCAACTCCAGGTTTGGATTGTTTCAAAAATATTAATTTTGTTTAATATCAGTGGGAATTTTTAGAAAGCAAGCGTAATAATTTGACATATTTAGTTTTATGAATTCGACGGGCGCTAAAAAGAATGAAGTAACTCACGCAGAGTGTTTTTAAAGAACGCGTAACTTCTGTGTATAAGCATAAGAGTTCAACGTTTTCAAACTGCACTGCGTGAGTTACTCGAGTGTTTTTAGCAGTCGTCGAATTATATAATGATATATTTCTCATAATATATGTTTAAAGAGTGAAAGTTAATTTATTGTAAGCAAAATAAATTTAGTGACTAAAAATGTTGTTTGCATTAAGACCAGAGTTCTATATTGCCAAGGAAACTTATTTTTCACAAAATCCCTATTCTTGCTTGCTAAAAATGCTCCAATAATTTTGAACAAAATAATATTTTTCAAATAATAATTGACCCCTAGGTTTATGTGATGATTACTTGAAATTATATTCATTAAACTTCATTACTATACGTGCTCGATAAAACGTTATTGCTTTCATGAAATGGCTAGAGCAGTTCGACAGATAGTGAAACTCCAATACATTGTACTAACTGTTGAAAGGTGCTAGTGCAGTTTATAAAATGGCTGAAAATTCTAGACAGATAGTGTTACTGTCAGTTATTATACATTCCGGTAGCAGTTCATGAACCATCTAGACATTTCATGAAATATCTAATTAGACTAAATGGCTATGGCGTATATATTCCACCAAGACGTCTGTTATCCTCCGGTGTTGCAACGACGTCACCAGCGGATGTTGACAAAATACATCGTTCTTGGGTTGACATGGGCTTGAAGTTAATACGTCCTAGTTTGCGCAAATGAATTGGTTTATCGGCAGGAAAAGTTTATCTTCGAATTTCGAATAGCCGGTGCGGATTCGTGTGGGGAAAAAGCCGAATAAATCTAAGATGTTCAGGTTCATATCCAAGTACGAGAAAAGAAAGGCGTCTAGCAGGAGGAGACCTAGACCTGACACGAAGAGGATGCTCGGCAGGAGGAGGAGGCCTGACCGGAGAATGAGGTCTGGCAGGAGGAAGAGACCTTTCAGAAGAATGATGTCTGTCAGGAGAATAAGAAGGTGCACAGCAAGGAACACCAGGAATAGGGTCGCCATTAGGTAAACACTCGAACTGTGAACTCAACTCTTGAACAAGAAACAAAGGATTACGTTTTTCTTAAAGTAGAGAATCATATGTTGGTATATCATGAACCTCATGTGGCAATATTGTGAGAAAAGTTTGAAGGCATTAAGGTATGTTTGTTCTGGAAAACTTCTCACAGAAAAACCCCAAGCTTTTTATTATCATAAAATTAGATAAAATCGCTGCAGAAAGTTGACAGCTACATTATGAGTTGTAATTGTCAATTTAATAGTAGTCTACATAGTTGTTAACTGGTTTCAACGTCTTTATCCAATTCTGCCATAAAAAAGCTGGATGTTATGTAATCTTTTTATATACTATTATTAGAATTAATTTATGTTTATTTGTTCACACTTTTAAGTTTCACTATGCATATAAAACACGCGATTAACGGAATTGAAAATCCTTAACGTTGTGGTGGTTCTAACATACATTTATAAATCTGACAAGAGTTTTAGACAGAAATTCTTTCTGAACCAATCTAAAGAAAGTTCTCAATCTTATCATCCGAATGATTCAATCCGAAAGCAATTTCACAGAAAAAACTGAGAGTAAGAAACGTTGCAGGTAATGGGCGAAGTGGGGTAACAGCCAGCGGGGTAAGTGCGTCTGAGGTAAAGTTGCCGTGGCGAATGGCATATTTCTCCGGCGGACTCTGCCAGAGCAATTTGCGATTCCTCACGGACAGTTTTCCTGAGACGCAATTACCCTGCTGGTTGTTACCCCACTTCGCCCATTTTCTGCAACGTTTTTTACTCCCAATTTTTTTCTATGTTGAAACCAAACCGAACCAACATTTCAGTCATTTTCCACAATGCAAAACGTCGGATTGAAAAGTATTCTAGATTCTGCCTACGCTGGGTTTCAATGCTTGTTTTTTTCTCGTTTTCTTTTTTCGACATTTAAAAGATGAATTATTATGCCAACTTTAGTTCGAGTCATTGACTTAAACCAAAGCTGGTCTGGTAATTCTTCTTTTAAATGTCGAAAAAAGAAAACGAGAAAGAGAGAAAAATATTATTAGAAAATGAGCCGATTACCTGTTTTTTAGTAAAGAGAAAGTTAGTCGTCTTTACAAATCTTTTTATATATGGCTCATCTGTGCGAATGTACATATGGGACTCTTTTAAATCTAAACACGTAGAGTTGGGAGTGACCCATCTGTGCACATGAACAGTTAGTACGGTACCATCTGTGCACGCAGGCGTGTGTAGTTAGATATTTGATTGTTTCATGTTAGACATGTGCATTGGAAGGGTGTAATCTGTGCGCCTTTAAATTTTTACGTGCACAATTGGGAGTATACTATCATTGCACGTGCACATTTGTCTCACTGGCCATCGATGTTCGCAGTTGGGCTCATGCAAAATTGCTTCGTGCAAAGATGTCCGGTACCTGATTTAGACTAAGGCGGACATCGGATAAATATTCGCTTTCACTTCAACGTCAAGTATTTTCTGGTTTTGAGTATTGTATGAATTTCGTGTCAAAAGGGGCTTTTTTCGAATTCTGTTTTTTATAACACACACATTCTGGTTTTTCCCGAAATAAAATCAGATTAGATTCGTACTTATTTTGGACAAACTCCAATCAAGTTTCGAAGGAAATAGCCATCGGGATAGGATGCAGATTAAATCACACTAAGTCTAATTGGCGCATAGCTTCAAAATATACTTTGAATTGTAGCTGTAGCATAGTATTATATTGACCAATAGAATTGAGGATAACCGCCAAGAATAAGACGAGAGCCTTAACAATCCGCATCTTTTCTAATTAGAGGAAAAACTGATTAATGTGTTAATGAAGAATTTGATTAACAATGTAACTAATTAATATTTTGGTACTTTATTGGATCATATAATACATATATTTCCTATAGTCGTTATCTATAAATATAAATAAATTTTACATAGTATGTTAAAAGAATTGGAAATACGGATTTCATCCACCTAAGCAAACGCGACTTCAGAAATTTCTTAATCACTGTCACAGTGATTTCCAATGATATTTCTTTATCGCAAAAATATTAATATTAATATAATTGATATTATGTTTTGGCTCTCACACTTAAGTGATATGATGAGAGCCTTATGTCTGATATGACATATTGGACAGCCTAGTTTCTTCTTTTACTTTCTCTTTTCTTTTATCTTCTTTTCTACTTTCTACATTTTTTTTTACTTTCCTAATTTTTTTCTTCGTATATTTATTCTTTATACAATATAATTACATTATTATTATTGCATTATAAGGGTAACGGAACTAATATCTAGGGGGAACCGTTTGTCGAGGAAACAGTTAATTTCTTCTAACCTTAAACTTAAATATGTTATTTTTTAGTAGAAGTCATTAAATGAGTAGCAGTTAAGCCTCTGAATCCATAAAATTAAGCGTACGTGCAAAAATAGTGAAAATAGAAAGGATTTTATCATTGACCTCGGACAACAGGATCCTCACCGATAACTGGTTCCGACACCCTACCTGAAATATAAATGTTGTAAGGTTTGTTTTTCATTCTCTTATAAAATGAGTCACGATTAAGTATCAGAATATTTTCCTTAATTCATTACATCATTTTTAATAAAGCTCATTGTTGAGATTGAGGCAACTGTGGTAAATCCCAAGTGACTCTCGAAATCTGACGAAAACTTCCCATCAAATCAGATTAAATCCCCTTATATTCCATAAAATCCTTGAAACACTGTAAAATCTTGTTGAATCCATAGAAGTTCCGTCAATTCCAGTAAAATCATTTATATTCTGTGAAAGTCCAATAAATCTGATAAAAAGCTTTCAGATCCGTTTGAACTCATGAGGATACCTTGAAATTTGTTAAATCAGTCGCAGTTTTATGCAGGACAGCTAGCGTAGGTAAATGAATGTTTAATAACAAAAGTTGAATTTTTATCCAAAAATAGTTAAATAGGCATACTGCTCTCATCGGCTCACTTGAGTGAAACATAAAATGCGTCCGGGACTGTCAATATATACCGGGACAGTTTGAGAGAAAAAAAATAATATTAAGGGCATGTGATACATCAGTTCCCCCGGGTTTTTGTCCACAAAAATTAAAAAATTTAAAAACTGTATTTGGAGATGCTATAAAATAGAGCAACAGACGTCCCGGAACTCTTTTTTTGAGGGATAATAGCAAAAAAAATTTATTCTGCTAAATACAAATTTTCTCTATATGCACTATTTGGAGGTTAGGATTCGGTTTTGAGGTCTCTGCCATTCCGATAATGTCGGTCTCTGTTGTACTTCAAAATGCACTCATATTAATCAAATTCAGCAAAATGAATTTTTTTTTAATCATTCAACAACAGAAGAGTTCAGAGACGTCCATTATCATGTTCGCTATCATTCCCCAAATTTTTAAGGCAAAATCTTTATTATTGTAGGAAACAAGCCGGGGGAACCTAACACTGCTAAAATCGATAATTTTCTATGTATCACATGCCCTTAAAGAGTATTTTTGGGAATTACTGTGATAGTGATTGCAAATTTACTGGAGCATTATATAAATCGTGATATCAGTTTTAACAAAATTGATTAACAAAATTTTTTTCCTCGAAATTGAGTCTATGTCATGTGACTTGACGTCTTTAAGACATCCTTTGGATCTTTTCATGTCTTTAGAAGGTCCTCAGGACATTCTCAAGATGTCCACCAAAAGACGTCTATAGGACAACTTTAAAACTTGTATGCCCACTGGGGACTATAGGCTATATATATTATATAATCGAATGAAGTACCAGAATCCCAGGCGGAAAAATTATACATAGTGTAAAATATTATATACAATTTTCATTTGTTTTATACATTTTTTGTACAAAACAAATGAAAATTCTACATAATTTTTTCCACTGTGTACGTGTAGCCTATATATAATTTTTCCGCCTGGGATATTTATTAGTTACATTGTTAATCAAATTCTTCGTTAATACATTAATCAGTTTTTCCTCTAATTATAAAATATGAGGATTGTTCACACTCTCGTCTTATCCTTGGCGATTATCCTCAATTCTATTGGTAAATATAATAATAGAATATATCTATAATTTAAAGTCTATTTTTTAAAGCTATACCCTAATCCGAATTTGCGAAATTCAATATGCATTCTATCTCAATTGTAATTTTTTTTCAAATTTATTTGAATTTGATCGAAATAAGTACAAATTTAATTTAATTGTTTTCGGGGTATTCAGAATGTGTGTGTTATAAAAAATGAAATTCGAAAAGTGACCCTACTGATACAGAATTAGTACGAATTTCAAAATCAGAAAATAGTTTGAGTTGAAGTGGAAGTGTCTATTTGTCGGATGTCCACCTTAGTCTGATTTGGGTAAAGGACATCTTTCCATGGAACAACTTTGCGCGAACCCAAATGTGTACATCGATGGCCAGTAAAACATATGTGTACGTGCAAAGGTAGTACACTACCAATTGTGCACGTCGAAATTTAGAGGTACACAGATGTTACCCTCCTAAAGTGCATGTCTGACTTAAAATAATCAAATATCTAACTAGACACGTCTACGTGCACATATCGTACCTTCCCAATGGTTCATGTGCACAGATGGGACACACCCAATTCAGAGCGTTAAAATTGAGACTTGTAGCATCTGTTCATGCCCAATATGAGCCGTATATAGAAAAATTTGTGAAAAAGACTAAATTCTCTTGACTACCTTGACTCAAACCAAAGTTGGCATGGTAATTTCTCTTTTAAATGTCGAAAAAAGAAAACAAGAAAAAAAACAAGCATTGAAACCCAGAATAGGGAAAATGTAGAATACTTTTCAATCCGACGTTTAGCAGTGTTGAAAGTGACTGAAATGTGGGTTCAGATTGGTTTCAAATTGTTTTCGGATTGAATCATTTGGATGATAAGATTGCAAACTTGCTTCGGTTTGGTTCGGAGTGAATTTCTATTTGAAACATTCGCTAGTTTTATAAACATCTGCTGGAACCACCACAACATTTAGGATTTTTATTTGCGTTAATATCGTGATTTATATGGATAGTGAAACTTAAAAGTGTGTGTAAATAAACATAAATTATTTCCAATAATATTATATAAAATATTACATAACCTCAAGCGTTTTTTTATGACATGATAGGATAAAAACTTTGCAAAGAGTTGACAACTATGTAGACTACCAATACATTCACAATTACAACTCCTTAATGTAGCTGAAAACTTTCTGCAGCGTTTTTATAAAATTTTAGGATAAAAAGAAGCTTGGGGTTTCTCTGTGAGAAGTTTCACAGAACAAACATCTCTCAATGCCTTCAGACTTTGCTCACAATATTGCTACAAGGGGTTCATGATGTACCAATATATGATTGTCTACTTTAAGAAAAATGTAATCCTCTGTTTCTTGTTGCAGAGTTGAGTTCACAGTTCGAGTGTTTACCTAATGGCGAACCTCTTCCTGGTGTCCCTCGCTGCGCACCTTCTCATTCTCCTGACAGACATCATTCTTCTGAAAGTTCTCTTTCTCCTACCAGATCTCATTCTTCGGTTAGGCCTCCTCCTGCCGAGCCTCCTCTTCGTGCCAGATCCAGGTCTCCTCCTGCCAGGCCTCTTTCTTCTCTCATACCTGGATATGAACCTGAAAATCTTAGATTTATTTGGCTTATTCGCCACACGAATCCGCACCGGCTATTCGAAATTCGAAGATACACTTTTCCTGCCGATAAGCCAATCCATTTGCGCGTACTAGGATGCATGAGCTTGAAGCCCATGCCAACCGAAGATCGATATTTTTTAACAACATCCACTGGCGACATCGTTGCAATATTGGAATCTAATATGGAATATATACAATGTTGTATAACTCTGAAAACTGGGCTAAAATAAACATGTACAGCGGCGGGGTTGAAATATGACTCCAGCAGAATTTGAGAACGCTCCCTTGGGCATCTGTCACGCAATTTCAATAATTTTATAGTAGCAAATGTAAACGACATCACTTCGCACCATTCATTAAAAAAAATGTAGAACTAAATTGTAATATTGTTTGTGATCCGAACTTGTGATCAAACGCTGTCAAAAGTACGATGAATAGATAATAAAGTATTCTCTTAATATAGTCTTCTGTCAATTATTACGACTTGCCATACACATAATTTCAATTAAAATCAGTTTATTGAAAAAATAGTAGATGAAACGATAATTATTTTACTTAAATAATAACAGCAAAAATTCTCGTCATAAATCAAACTGTTCAAAATTTATTAATGAGATAGTATTTCTAAATAAAATATTCGAAATATATGTATGTATGGATGGGTGCAAATGAGTCTACGCCATAATTTGGTTCTGACGTTAAAAAGACATAAACTTTCATTTTCTACATTGTCTGGACAATGTGAAAAATGAAAGTCTACGTCTTTTTAATGTCAGAACCAAATGATGGCATAGTCTTATTTGCACCCACCGCTATGCACATAAGAACGAGGCGAGAATCATTCGAGCTGTGATTTGTTGACATATACGATAATGAGAATTATGAAGTTTGTGACGTGAATTTTTATTGATGCAAAAATTATTCCGAAATTTATGTTTACCATTGATTTTAATTAGCGAGCTTAATTATGTGGATGTAGCTAATAGACGATGAATTTGTTTGAGTAAATAATTACATATTACCAAAGATTATAGACTTTTTTAGTCTATCGCAGACCATTTTGTTTTATTGTTTGTGGCATTGTGAATTATTTTTACATTATGCCAAAAATGCGCATTTTGAATGAATATTCGTAATATTATAATTGTGTAATGTATAATATTAATGATAAGAACTATTGTTATTTACCTACTATTTGAAGATTTTTGATCTCAGAACATTGACCTGTGGAATTGTTTGACCATCAATCTTAATTTACTATTTAGCGGTGGTTTTTTGCCCGCGATTAACTCGGGGTCTGTTTTGAGGCAAAATTCACGTTTTTCTTATTGTGCGTATTATATATTAAAGAATACAGTGACAAAAATCAACGTGTTACATTTAGTTCTAAATCTACCATGTTATTATTTTTACCTTAGTTCGACCAGCGTTTGTATAATTTTAAAAGTGACTGTATTTATGTTCCTTAGGGGACTATTTAGACTTCAGTGCTTAATAAATAAATACAACACAATACAATACTTTACTTCTTCCCTTCGTTTAGTATAAATTTCTATTAACAGAGAGAGAGAAACTTCTTTTAAAGTTTCTGAACCGTTCTTTATGAATAACCTTATTGAAATGATTAAAAATGTTGAAACTTGAATTTATAAGTAAAAGTTTGGTTCGAAGGCTACTGGAGGTCGTATCAAAACTTAATTTTGTTCTAATGCAGTTTTATTCAAACTATATAAAATAATGCTGAAAAAGTGTACAAATTAATTCCTTCCCTTCATAAATGGTTAAAATCTAAATAGTAAAATTAAACGTAAAATTCAGGCATTCCCTTAAAAATTCTCAATATTGCTTCTTAAAAATATTAAATGGTCTCTATATTTTGTTGAAAATATCAAAAGTATGCTATACATTTGAAGCTTTACTTGGTTCTACAGATTCTACTCGGCACGCTGTCTCAGAGAGAGAATTTTCAAAATTTTCAAGTGATATTCCTTTCACTTTGAAAAATCCTTGAAGTCGAGGAGCATGCTCCTGGAGCATCATCAGACGTTCCTGAGATATTTGCTGTCTTCTTATGGCTTCTGCTTCCTCATCATTGTATATTGACACCTGTCTTCTAAGTAATTCTTCTTCATGAAGTATTTTTTTATTCATTATTGCAGCTTTCAAGTCTTCTCCATAACAAATACCTAAATAATTGATAAGATTAGTTCTTTGTATCATTTCGAATTTATTTTCAATAGACCTGTTTTAAATTTTCACCTTTCAAAATATAATATACTTGGGATCTTAAAACTATTAGGTTCTATGTCTGAAAGGTCTTAAAAAAATAAAAATAAAGATTTTTAATTCAATTCTTCGGTCGAAAGAATATTTTTTTATTTTTTGAAATGTAAATATTTTGATTTCTGCGTCGATAAAAAAAATTGATGGATACTCTGTAGCTTTCAGTGATATTAATTTTTTAGTGCTTGCGGTATCACTATCCACGCGCAACGACCAGCACACTGGGGTGAAATAAAAAAAAATGCATCATAAGTTTTAAAACGCAATTGTTAACCGATTTTATATTTTGTGTTTGAGACAAATTTATTTTATTCATTCTATCTTTTTGTAAAAAAAATGTTCTACACTCAAAATCTCTTGGATTTGATGCGAATGGGTGTGTGGAAGCAAAAAATTTTGGATAAAAGAAATGTTATTTGGTATGAACAAATTTAAATATCAAATCGTGAACATTGTGGATTGTTTGATTTTAAAGTAATCCTTTGAGGATACAAGTTCTTAATTTTATGAGTATTGCCAGTTATGTTTAGTTGTTTGTTTATAAAATTAAAAAATGATATTAAATGACAAATTTTCGTCTGTAAGCATAATTGGTAACACTACTTAATAATAATCAAGATAAAATATTATTTCTTTCTGCTTTTAGAAATCCACACGCGGTATTTGTTTATACAATTAAAGAATGATATTGCATGCCAAATTATCATATTGATGTAAATAATTGAAAAAGCAAATTGCAGATAATTTAAAACAAAGTTTTTTTTACATTCTAAAACATCCATAATATGTGTTTATTTATTTAATTTGTTTTTTCAAACTCAACAATTAGTATAGTTATCTTGTTGATAAAAGCAAGTAATTTTGTCTTCAAACTATTACTCTAAGGACGAACAATCCCTGATGTTCACTATGTGATATTGTAATTTGTTTATAACAAATAATATTATTCATCAAACAAGATTAAAATTCAACCAAAAACAGTTGAACTTTCAAGCCTAAGAGACGAATTTTTTGTAAGACAGTTGAATTTTCGACAAAAATGTTCATTTTCAACCAAGAAGGATAACTTTTCTACCATAAAAGATGAAATTTCAAGGAGCAGATTATTAAAAAAGTTTTTTATTATTTTTTTATATAATAAAAAAATAGAAAAACATATTTTTTTTACTTTTGAAGAGTACCATTTTTTTAGAAATACTTGGATTCATTCCAAGATACCTAGAATAAGAGATGCGACTATCTAAAAAATTTTTTTAGCAAGAACGTAGAAGTTAAAAAATTTATTGAATTTGTTATAAACAAAAAAGTGCATGGAAATGGTTTCGTTTAGATTCGTTGAGATTCGTCACTTGATTCGCACTAAATCTGAACCATGTATAGACATAAAGAGTTTTCATATTAAATGAATGGAAGTTATTTAATAATTTGTTATTTTTTAAACAAATTGTATTAATAGTTATCCACATAAGGTATTTATGTTTTAACGAGTAAATCTTTTCCTACGGAATCGACAATAAATTGGTTGAATAATAGTACTCAACAAAAACAAATTTTAATTTGAAATCAAAAACAGTTGAATTCAACCAGAAAAGAAGAATTTTTAACAAAATAGTTGAATCCACAAACAAAAAAATTATTTTTTTAACCAAGCAGTTGCATTCTCAAGCAAGAAAATTATTTTTTCACAAAAAAAAAAGCATTTTTTAACAAATTGCGTGAATTTTTAACTAGAAAAGATCAATTTCCAATTCCAAATATTGATTTCCAACCAAAAATGAGTTACATTTTTAGTTATATATCTAGAATCCTCTAGAATCCTCTCCATATTTCCTACGAAAAGAAGCGAATTATATCAATTGTTTGAATAATTGCAAACTATCTTTCACAAAAAATATCACTCTTAAAATTCATTACTTGAGACATCAATTTCAGAAAAAAATAACTAGAAATGATTTACAAGAGAACAAAAATTTGCTGAAACAAATAATAATGGTTAAAAAAATAAAAATGAGTTGAAAAATACAAATTTGTTTTCGGAAGTTTTTGGGGTCTCTAATTACAAATTTCGCATTAAAAATTCAAAATGTCGGATACAAAATGGCGAAAATATTCATAAAAAACGTGATAGGATTTGGATCAGAATTCAATATCGAAGTTTTCTTGCTCGCTGATTACGAATTTTGTATAAAAAATACAGAATTGGAAATGGCTGATGCAAGATGGAAGACATTCTCACTCAAAACTATAGAATTTGCATGAAAATCAGATATCAGAGGGTTTTGAGTTGGTTATTGATTATGGACATCATATACAAATTTAAAATTTAAATATATTTTACTGAAGAACATTCTGGAATTTTAATGAAAATTTGTTATCAAAGTTTATTTGGATCTCTGTTTACGGATATTTTAATAAAAGTAACATATTCAAAATAGCCAAAATTATAAAATTCGTAGTAGCGCACCTAAAAGGACAGTCTTTACATAAGTAACAAATGTTTATACACGGAGAGACTTTCGATATCAATATTTGGTTAATTCTATATCCATAATTAAAATAAAATGTAGGAATTTAGGGAAGATATTTTCTAAGAATCTCGTATCTCAGTTGCCGTGTGAAGTTGCACCATTGATATTCACAACCTCCTGCAAATTAAAAATTACTTTATTGTGCGCACACCCTCATCAGTGACACATTGACTGTCGTCCATCTAATGCATGATTTCGATTGGTTAATCTCTAATTGTTAATTACTCATTAATTATTAACTTTACAACAAATTTTTATCACTTCTGATTTTGAAAATGGAATCCATATTTGTCGCTTCTTTTAATCAATAAGTTTTATTTTGACAAACAGATTTTTAGATTTGCAAATTAGTGAAGAAAATGTTTCTCAGAGTTCAGCTCAAATTTAAGCCTAAAATTTATTCTTTCTTTGTAAATTTCAGTGTTTTTATGAGTTTATTTAATTTAATTTGGTTTATTTACAGTTAGTTTAATTGATTTTAATAATGGTATTATATAAATTGGTTAGAAAAAAAGCTACCTAATGAATTCCACCGTTCTTAAAAAGAGTTCTTTGGTGTCGAGAAGTTCTGCATCATCCCAGGGCACATTTTCATTGATATGAGCTTCGGCGAGGTCGCAGTTGCTTTGAATGTTGGCAATTTCAAGCTCGAGGTTTTCTTTGAGTTGGATGAGGCCTCTGAGTTCTGTGCCTAAATACCGATCGATTTCGTTACGTAAATATTCAGTTCGATCTTTAAGAGCCTTGCTAAGTCTTCTATAAATTTCATCCACTTCCTCTGCCACTGATGCAGAATTTGTTTGCAAACCCAGGGTGTTCTTTTCCACTAGGGCCAGAGCATCCTGCAGTCTGTGCAACCCTCTGCGCACCTGGAAGGAAATTAGAAAAAAGTATTATTTAATTTGTTTTTTATTTTAAAAATATTCCTGCTTATTTCTGTTATATATTTCTGAAATTTACAACCAATAAAACGTAAAAATGAAGGATTCGTAGTGTTTTTAGCAATACTTTGTTACATTAGTAATTTTTCCCCTGATAAAAGGAGCAATTTTTAGTCAAAATTGAAATTTATTTAAAAATTTCTTTTTATATTCTTTATCTACCCAGGAAAAAGGAACTCATTGAAAATGCGACTCCGTGAATTGCGTATCTGTCATTTGCTGATTCAGATTTTTGAAACTGAATTTGTCTGCGATTATGTGAATCGGTCAGTTTCTCGAATGTCTTCGAATCTGCAATGAACTACAATGACCATTTCAAGCAAAGTCACATTGAATCGATTTACCTTTTTTGGAATGAGACCGACTTTTCTAAGGTTAGGCTGCCATATTTCACATGATTTTTTAAAATTTATTAATTATTGTGCGATTAAGAGAAATCATACGCAAGGCTACTAGATTCCTTTCGCTATTTTAGTTCTAGGGGATGTAAAGGCTATTGCGGCTTATAAGTCTGTCAAAAAAATAATAACGAGTAAAATTATGTTAGAAACCAATCGGCGGCGATCTGGAATTCCAGTGACAGATACGTTATTCAAACTACTTCGAAACACATTCAAAGCAAGTGAATGGATTTTTGTTTCCTGGGTACTATCAATCGAAAAAGAACATCAGAATTCTACAGTCTACTTTTTTTTCTACCATTGAACCTAGGTCAAAAGTGACCATCTTTTTTGGCAAATAACCTCTAAATTACATTTTTCGAAACACTCAAATTGTAGAAACCAACCAAAAAATAGTATTTGTAAAGGAAGTATTAAAAGTTTTAATTTTAAAAATGCCTCAGTAAGTACTAAAAATATTTTTCTGAAAAGGTGATTATTCCTAAAACTAAATTGAAATTTGTCTTTAGAAAAATAACTGCTGAGTTTATTCAAGAGTGTATAAAATACCACAACGATTATCGAGTCAGCCACGATTCCCCACCATTGGTAGAGGATGCAAAAGTAAATAATTTGTCGCTCTTCATTATCTATATTAACTGACAAAATTTGAATTGGAATAAGTTTAATAATAAAATGTATACAATTCATAGGATTAGGTTTTCATACAGATCACTATTTATTATATTCAAAAAGTAATTATTTATTCTAATTCCTTTCCATCTCAAAGTTGAATCAATTTGCACAAGAATGGGCCGACAATTTAGCAAAGAGAAACGCCATGGAACACAGAGACAATAGTCCGTACGGAGAAAATATTTTTCAGGCGTACAATTCAGATCCGGAATGGGTAATGAAGCCAATAGACTCAGTTAAGGCTTGGTCAGTTATATTTTTAAAATATGATTCTAAACTTAAATTAAAATTTACCTATTATTTATTTGAATTAAAATTAAAATTTACTTATTATTTATTGTTTAAGTAATTTTTCAAAAATTTTAGTCTCTTTTTTTCCACTTTGATATTTAATTTACATAAAATTTTTTGCACTGACAATAAGAGATATATTTATAGGGAAGACTGTCCAAAGTGAAATCGTTGAATTTCTGGGATATAACATAGGGGTGGTCCAAAAATTTGACTTTCAGTTTTTGGTGATCGATCCACGCTAATTTATTCGTTTTCCCAGAAAAAATGTCCTTTTATTTCAAATCGGTCAAAATTTACCCGTAGTCCCGGGCTTTTGAAATTAACAAGGTATTTTAAATATAAAAGGCTCGGTTTCCAAAAAAATGGAAAAAATACTTGTTATTAACTTTTTGTAAATTACAGTTTAGTCACATCTTCAGGAATCTTAAAGGAATAATTCCTAACCAATACATTCTTATTTTTATCCCCAAAACCCTTTGTATTGTGCCTGGCAGATGCCTCAAACCATGCAAAGTAGCAGTTTTATGTCAAATTCATGCTAAATACGGTATTTCAAATATTTTTTCAAATACAATTATTTTTACTCGATAAGAGACAAGTTTCCAAGTGTTTTTCAACTAATTTTATATTGTCTAAAAAAATTATTATTTGTTTAATGAAAATTTTTCCTATTAAATTGTGAAAAGCCCGTGTAGAAAATTATCGGGGTACTGTTTGGGGCCAGGATAGACCGTCCTGACTGCTAATGTGGCGCTGTCAAGATGGTCTATTATAGCGCTGAGTTGAAGTCAAACGATTTTGTATGGTCAAACGCTAGTCTGGACAAACTAATCTAGTTCTAGGCTGGATGAGCTGATCTCGCACTATTCAGTCAGTCTGATAAGTAGATATTTTAGATGGTTGACTTAAAAAATTATTTCAAACACAGACCAGATGATGAGAAAAAAAGTCTTTTTTTTTATTGTACATTTTTTACACATTTAAACACCCTGGCGATTTTTGGAAAATATTTGGATTCAAATGTTAGTAATTTTTTTGGCCCTGATAGGCTGTCCAGCACCCGATTACGGACCGAGAAGACTGACTAGATGATGAGAAAAATTTTCTCTTTTCAGAGTTTCTATTTTACCTTCGATACTTTCAAACATTCTCGCTCTTTTTGGAAATGAACAAAAAATATTTCAATGTGACCTTTATAAATTTTGTTGATCCTGACGGGCTCGCCAGCACTCGATTAGGGCCCGAAAGGATTGCCTAGATGAAAAAATATTTGAGTTAGACACTCAGAAAAAGTGTTTGATGCGACGGGCTAGCGAGCACCCAATTAAGGCCCGAAAATACCGTCTAGATTAGACGATCTAGTCAATGCCTTACCTAAACGCAAGTCTGCCCCGTTAATTTTCTGCACGAGTTACTATTATTAGGCACAAATAACATAGTATTGATGACTGCCAAGAATAATATTTCTTGTTCAAAATATTTTTCAATTGTTTAAAAAATGTAATTTTATAATTTTTCCCACCAAATCGTGAAAAGTTAGTATGTTTGTTATAAATGACATAATTAATCAATGTTAAGAGCAATAAAGTTATTATTTTCTGGAATTAATGACGCAGCTAATGAATGATGCAGAAAATTCTAGTTTTCTCGAATATCTTTACACTATGTTGCTTATTAATCAGTATTTTCTTATCTAAACAAAATCGATCGCATAAGTGAAAAAAATTGTTCATTAAATCAAAAAATTTAGGGTATAAGTTTCGAGATATGAAAATACTGAATAATAAGCGACATAGTGTAAGAGTTTCGAAAAAATTACAATTTTATCCGCGTTTCCTATGAAAAGGTGTAAGTGAATGATTATTAATTGTTTAAATAATTGCAAACTGTGTTCCACAAAAAATATTACTGTAAACATTGATTAACTGCGTCATCATTTTCAAAGAATAGAAACTTCTCCAGATTTACAGGGGGAAAAAATTGTCAAAACAAATGAACATTATTTTAGTAATTGAAAACTGTCTTTCACAAAAAATATAATTCCTATCAAATATTTGACAAATATCGTAAAATAAAATATATTTCTCCCAATATTTGTTAATTGAAGCACTAATTCCAGATAATTATAAATTTTCACCATTTACAAGGGAAAAAATTATTCAAACAAATCAAAATTGTTCAAATAATTACCAAGTATGTTAAACAAGAAACAGCAATCGTGAAATTCATCAAATGTAACATTTATCCTGGAAAATAATATTTCACGGTGCACTGGAAAAAAATTGTTCACGCAAATAATAGTTGTTTCTACAATAAAAAATTAGTCTAAAAATACTTGGAAACTGGTCGCTTATCAAATAAAAATAATTAAAGCATAAAAAAATATACCGTCTTTAACATGAATTGTATATGAAAATGCTATTTTTCATTTTTGGGGCAATACAAGGGCAATTTTGAGAAAACGAACAAATTGGGAGTGGGGGGGGGGCGAGGTACTGATCACCAAAATTTGAAATTCGAAATTTTACAGGTATAAATTTGGACTACCCTGATACATTTGAAAGAGAAAACGAATAGTATTCTCTTCATAATAAAATTTCATGGGGTTTAAAAATATCCAAAGAAATATGAAGACCTTGGTTCCACTTAGGTATGAGGAAATTTCTTTGTACAAATTTGGCGAGGCGAAACCAAGAAATCCAAGTGCAGTAGGACACTTTACTCAGTTAGTCTGGAAAGAAACAGAAAAGGTGGGCGTTGGAATGGCGACCAGCGCAAAGGGACACGTGTACATCGTTTGCAACTATGATCCTCCTGGCAACGTGATCGGTCAATTCGCAAAAAACGTGCTGCCGGCCAAGAAATCGCCCAAGGTAAATTATTTAGCTATTAATGTCATTACAAATCGGTTCTACCAAATAACGGATCGTCGTCTGAGAATTTTCATGTCCCCTTAGCCTTTCAAACATTTTGTTACTCAAAATTCCATCCCCATTGCAGAAAATTACAATTTGGAATTGAAAAAAAATTCTTCGAATAAGAAAATATTTAGATCCCTTATAAAATAGTTGTAAACAAGATTTAAACAAGTGAGAATAATTTATGAACCATTTAAGTATTTAAAAGATTAACTTTTCAAAACGCACTTTTTACTTATTCAAGTGACAAGTCTGTCCAGTTTTTTTGCAATTATGCACGTGAAAAAATGTTAGAATTTTGTTTAGCTTTTGTTTCTAACACCCAATTGCTTGATTCTTGAAAATGATCCCCTATATTATTAAATAATAATAATAATAAATATTTAGCAACTCTTGACATTAAATATTTATTTATTAAATGAAAAGTAAAAATTCGATGTTTCAAATTATGTCTCCACCCACAATTTGTATGTTTTTGAGATCTTGATGTTTTTACAAATTCAGTGGACCGAGTTTAAGAATGAAGCGTTTAGGATTTGCGTAAACATTTTCCTGACAGAAAAACTAATTTTAACTTTTTCAATAAAATGTTTAAAAAAAATTTACTCACACATTTTTTTAAGAAGAAAATTACATCTATATGCAAAAAATAAACGATTCGAACTTGAATGTAAAAAGAAAACTTCCTCTTTAAAAAGATTGTTGGAGAACTTTGTTCCTCCTTTCTATTTTACAGGTCGTACAGAGGAAAGATCATACAAGATGAACTATGAAAATAAGTAGGTAAACGAAATACCATAATTTAAGTAAAAATTATTACATGTTTAAGCCGATTCTAGATTTTCTAGAGGATTTTATATCAATAATATCCTGATTATAAATTTAGAAAATGAAAATAGGAACAGTAAGAAGTTAAATTAAAAAATTTTAACTGGTTTACTGCGAAAGAAATACATTACAAGACCAATTTATTCACTAAAATCTATTATTATTGAATTTTTAAATTGGCACAAGATACTGGGAAAGTCTATAATTTACGGAAATAACCGTGAATCATTTAACCACGTTAGAACTCAATTTTCATTATCCGTTTGGCATGTAGTCTGTAAACAAATCTAACGTCATCTGCAAACATTTTTAAATATTTTTTTCCGCAGTTTGCTGGCATTCTTTTCCTCATATTCGTAAGTTGAAAAAGTCGACAATATCAATGAAAATCTAATAATTGATCTAGAATCAAATTCGTAAGATTTATAATAACTATGTACATATATTTTCTTTTTAATTTTTGTGACAGAATAGTGTTACACACACTTACGTCGGAAATTGTCGGTACGAGCAGCGAAAGTATGTACTATTAAAAATCACTGCTTACTTTCAAAAATGATTGCTCGTTCAGAAGTAGAGCGAGAAACTTTTTCAAAAACCCGTTGAAAACTTTATTAAATTATGCGTCAATTGAGCCCCAACAGAGATATTTTTGACTTTTTGGAAAGAATATACCAGGTGAGAAGTTTAAAACAAAGGCAAGAATTTCTCGGATTTTGTACTTCGAATTTAACTTGTGGCATGACCTAGGAAAGTTATAGAAAAAATCTCAAACTCATATCGAATAGTCTTCAAAGTCTCATCATTAGTCTAAGGCAATAAAACATTAAAAATCTTGACGGGTTCTCGAGATACGACTAAAAATGTCCAAGCCTCAAATTTCAAGTTTCAGTCGGCGAAAATTGCTGTCGACCACGAGAGCGGTGATCGCTAAGAATTTCTCAGATTTTGTTTCTTAACTTCAACTAGTGCTGTGATTTAGAAAACTTATGGCGAAAAATGAAATTCACAGGGCGTAATCTGTGCAATTTCATCTTTAATTTACGCCTATAGAACTTCATAAATATTCACGGGTTCCAAGGATATGACAATAAATGTCCAAGCGTGTCTGCGTGGAGTTTCAGTCGGCAATCACCGCAGACGGCCAGACTCGCTGCTAAATCGATTGAGATTTGGCTCAGAAATGCTTGGACATTTTTACTCGTATCTCCAGAACTCTTGAAGATTTTTAAAGTTTTATTGGCTTAAATTGAAGATAAGACTTTAAAGACTGTGCGGTATGAATTTTAATTTTTTTACAACTTTCCTAGGTCATGCCACAAGTTGAAGTTGAGGTAAACAACTTGAGAAATTCTTGTATTTTTTTTTAAACTTCTCACGTGGCACATTCTCTTCATAAGGTCAAAAATATCTTTATTAGGGCTCAATTGATGCGTAATTGAATACGCTTTCTAACAGTTAAAAAAAAAGTTTTTCCTTTCATTTTTGAACGAGTAATCATGTTTCAAAGTCGACAGTGATCTTTAGTAGCACTTTTGCTGATCGTACCGAAAATTTCCGACGGTAGTGTAGTTTTTGATTTTTTAATTAAAATTTAAAAATTTGAAGAAGAAAATGATATATTTTGGAAATATATTTACCTGTGAGTTGATACGAGTGATTTCTCGCCTGAGAATATCCATGTGAGCATCCTTGCATTCTGGACAGCATTTTTTCTCGCAATGCACGCAAAGAGCACAATAACTTTTTTCCGAACAAACGCCACAACGTTCCATGGTTTGGCCACTTGTGGGATCTGGTAATTCGCCAGTAATTTCTATGTGCAATTCTAAAAAACGTTGCAAGGTGACGTTTGTTGGGAATGCCTGCACACCCTGAAAATTGATAAAAGAATTTAAATTCTAAATTGCGTTTTTATTTAACTGGACGATGTGTGAGAATATTTTTGTTTAACTTTGAAAATGACAATAACTCTAATAGTACATCTAGACAATAAAAATATGAATCAATAACACGCTTTTGTAGAAACATAATAGATAAACTACTTTGACAACAAAATGGTAAAAATGCTAATTCAGAATCGTGTCTAATTTCATGTTCATGGCTAATTTTTCCTTTGAAGTCTTGTAAAATTTCGATAGAATTCGGCGCATCTTTTTACGCTTGGATTTTTTTTTAATCAATTGATTTCTAAGAAAAATAATATTTTGAAAAGGGAATGTCCACTGATTACGTAAGGATTATTTTGGAAATTTTAGACCCCCCTCCCCAATATTGTAAGAATTCGTAATATTTTTGTGACCCCCCCCCCCAATTCTTAAGTAAGATTGTATATTTTTACTATATATATGTATTACTATATATATATATAATATATGAAATATTTTTACTGCAAACGAGACTTCAATAGATTCCAAGGGATTTGAAGAGGTTCGGAAGATTTCCAGTGATTTTAAAGGATTTACATAAATGTAAAGGTATTTTAAGGTATTTTGAGGTATTTCAAATGATTACACAAGTTTCAGGGTATTACAAAGGATTTTAAGGGATTTGAAGGTATTTTAAGAGATTTCGAAATATATAAAAGAAGTCACGGGATTCCAAAGAATTTCAAGAAATACAAAAGTATTTTGATGAATTGTCAAGAATGTCAGGGAATTTTAATTGGATTTCTAAGATTTGAAGGTATGTGAAGAAATTACATGAGATTTTGAAAGATTTGCGAAGATTTCAAAGGATTTGAAGGGATTATATCGGATTTTTAGAGATTTTAGGCGGTTTCAATGATTTCACGGGATTTCGAAGGATTTAAGAAATTTCAAAAGAATCCAAAGTATATCCGCGGATTTGGAAAGATTTTGTAAAATCTCAAGAGATTAAATGGAATTTGAAAGAATTTCCGAACTTTATGAAGCATTTTAAAGAATTTGAAGCAAGTTTCATGGCTTTTAAAATACTTTAGTGGATCTTAAAAGATGTTAAGGGATTTCAAGAGATTCGGAAAGATTTCCACGGATTCAAAGCGGTTTCGATAATTTCACAGGATTTCAAAAAATGTCAAGAGATTTCAACAGATTCCAAAGTATATTAACGGATTTGAGAAGATATCGTAAGATTTTAAAAGATTGCATGGAATTTCAAAAAATCTCAAGGAATTTTTACATGATTTAAACAATGTTAAGGGATTACAACATTTTAAAAATAATTCACTGATTTTCAAAGGATTAAAAAGATATCTAGGGATTTCACGAGATTTCATAAAAGGTGTCCACCGGATTTCCAGAATGGTTAACTCCTCGGTTCGATATTTTCTGGACGTATTTAATATGAAATATTGTACAATAGAAAAGAAATAAAAAAAACTGTTTATGTGTGTCTAAAAGTATAAAAAGTAATTTTAACTGCCAAAACTGGCATAAGAAATTCTTTGTACACCCCCACCCCCCTCCAAGTAAGGATTCGTAACATTTTCCAGACCACCCCCTCCGAGCCATACGTAGTTAATGGACGCTATCAAAGAATCTTCGAATCATTTTTTTTTATGATGAATAATGAATATACGTACTTCGAAAATATTTTAAATATAAATTTACCTGATAGGGTATACGATGTTCGGCCCGACATTCTGGACATTTGACCTGTCGGCGAACGTAATCGACAAGGCCGTCCATGCATGGTTCCATGCAAAAGCTGTGTTGACATGGCAGCAGCTTTGGATTTCTGTAACGATCCAAGCAGATTGCGCACGTCAGCAGTTGCTCAAACTGCTCCATGATGCCTGGAAAAAATCGACAAAAAGCTGTTAATACTTAATCAAATTTAAAATTGAAACACAATTATTATTTTTAAATACAAATTTGCATACAATTCTTGTAATAGCAGAGAAGTTTATCTTAATTTTAACAAGAAACTTAAGGAGATTCCTGACGTACGCACCACTCAAAAATTGAGTAAATTTCAGAATGGTTTATGAAAGCGAAAAAAATATACAGATTATTTATTGTTAATAATTTTTCAAGATTCAATAAAGCTTGTTTTAGAAAAAAAGTGACAGCAATTAACAATCGGTTTATTTTCCTCGATTAAATAAATCATTATAAAGATTCTGTGAATTTTGAGATTAATTAAATTTTAGTTTCAAGTGGAAGAATTCCTTAAAAATCATTTGGCCTGTTAATGGACTCAATTTTAAAAAATAAATTAGAATATATATTTTTTTTCAATTACTCTTTTTGCAATCATGCGTGAAATTCGTATACGTTTGTGATTGTTACACCGGCAGTCAGATTGGATTTATGAGTATTTCGGGCATCGTGAAATTATTTCAGGTCTGACCCGAATCCAAAGCATCCGCCTAGGATGCATAGATTCAAGTCAACCAACAACAGTCTTTTATTAACCATAACTATTTAGAGTCTACATTATATTCGATTTTCATGGCTTCTTTGATCTTTGAAATTTTGCACTATAAAAATAAAATGGAAACATTATTAATTATTTAGATTTGTTGGTCATCCCAGTTTCTTTTTCAATTTTCAATAAAGGTTTTAATTACTGAATCGAAATTAAATTTCTGTTGCGAAATTATATTCATGATTATAGAAGAAAATTCGAAACAAATATATTTCTTGTTTCTTGTTTATGATCCCAATAATATAATATTCCATTATTCGTTACTTTGTCAATAACTGCTTTTTCATCTTTTGAAAAAACTTGTGCCTCACGAGACATTCTAAATAAAATCTGTCTAATTTTAACTTTTCTGCGGAAGACTGAAAAGTGAGGATGCTCAAGAAATATGAATATTAACCCATTTTCACGTCTTTTCACCGCTTTTTAAAAAGGTTACCTTCTCTCTACAAAAGCGGATTTTCACGGAATTTTTTAAAAGTAAAAAAGCCTTGTTTGAAAGAATTATTACTTTGACGAAACACTTGTTGATCTAAAAGAAAATAAGAGAGTGCAAGAGGCAAGACAAATGTGACTGGAATTCAATTTTCAACAAGTAAGGTTACTTTACATTGTTTAAAAAATTTGTCTTAAAGCCGATTCTCGGTGTACTTCCGAAAAGGTCACTCAAGTATATTGACTTGATACTTGTACTAGAGATTACTTTTGTAACCCAGTTAAGAGTCCCAAAAATATTTTTTGCGCAGATTAACAGAAATAAGGTTACTAATATTTTGTTATTCTTTTAAAAAGGAGCTTTTTTCAACAATCTCGAGAAATATTGACCAGAGGTCAAAATGTTTTTCTCTAAACGAGTTGAGGCCCACATAAATGCCCTCACTCACATCTAATCTATTTCCAGAAAAAGGGGGGTATCCCCCCACCCAAATTTGTCTGGTCTTCTTTTAAACATTTTTTCTGTTTTTTTTTTAAAGTACTAATTTTAGTGGAAAAGTGCAAGTATAGAAAATATGCGTTACAATGAGATCTATAATTTTAATCTGTAATATTTTTATGCCAGATCAATATTTTTCAAAATTTGTTTAAAAACAATAATGGTTAATAATTTAATTTATATTATCCTGCACCAAAAATCCTTATAGGACCTTTAACTGGCATGCAAAAGGAAATTCTGGGCTAAGTATCAAATCAATATTTTTAGGTGACCTTTTCAGAACTTTACCTTTCTTATTAAAATTCAAATCTAATCTAGAATTTTGAGAATTTCTAATTACCTTTAAAAAAAATACGAAAAATAGAAAGGAGATTCTTATATTTGAAACCTTTTGAAAAGAGTTTGAATTGACTTGTAAATTATATCATATATTCTATAATTTTTAAATTAACCCCTTTTGAAAATCATATCGCGATCTTCATTGAGAAGCTCTGAAACGTATGAAGCGTGGGTGAACTACGTCATTGTCTCGAGATTTTCTTTCTCTCTCTCAATCTTAATTTATCAGATCCACGTTTTGTTCGCGGACATTCGGTCTATAAATAAATACAGTTTCATGGCTTTTCAGCTTCTTCAAGGTGGTTTGATTTACAAAAATATCAGTTTTATTTACTCAATTCATTGGAAATTAACGTGGAAAACAAACTTTTATTTAATATTTTTATAACCCAAGATAGAATGTCTTTCATAATACTATAACAGACTTGAAACAGTCTCAGTTACAATATTCCTCCTGCACTATATAAGCAAAAATTTAATTGATTTTATAGCTAAAATAGTAAAATTACAATAAAAATTGAAAATGAAGGTGAGAGTAAAACTCTAAATGGAACAATGGAGCCTAAAAAAAAATTTTAAACCAAGAGCGTTGTTGCAAATTCGTCAGACGAAAATTTAGTTGCGCATCGTCATTCCGTTGTCTGGACCAAACAATTTATGCTTACACAAAGAGACTGACTTTGAAAAAATTCCATTGTGAAACTCACCAAAAAAAGTTGAAAAAACATGTGTTTATTTTCACAAGAGACTTTTTATAACCTTGAAGAAAGAAAAAGTACCATCCTCAGATCCTCGTTGCAAAAATAGAAATTAAAAATAACAGAATTTTAAAATCATTTTTGAAGGAAATGTATCATTAAGTCAATTGTTATTTGGAATTATTTGTATAGCTATGAAATATTTTGAAAGAGAAAAAATGTTTACAAATACTTTGTTTAAATTAGCGAAGTTTATTGTTTAGCATGCAACTATTGCGAAAATATCGACACGTGGATTCTGCTTCGCTATAAGTCATAGTGTTGAGTGAAATAAACATGAAGCCAGTCTCGTTTCAAGCATTTTCTTTGTTAGCGGGTGGGGGGTAGGGGCCAAGAATCTGCAGAGGCGCCATTTCAAAGCCGGAAAACCAAAAGAAATGTTTCGAAATTCGGAATTTTGCTTGATAAATATAAATTTAGGTTAATAAGTGGTTATGTTATTACATTAATGCAATTTTAGTATATGTTAACTTATTCTCAGTTAATGTTTCATTCAGTTTCGTTTAACAATTCTTCATCTTTATTTCATTAAGTCACTCAAATGCAGATACAATGCGACTACGGCAATTGAAATATAAATGGCGAAAACATTTTCTAACAATGAGTCAAGACGAAATTTTCTAGTGTTTCTTTTATTAGCAACAAATAAAATACTTACGAGCATTTTATTTCTAAAATCCACAAAGACAAACACGCGAGCAAATCTCAAGATTTTATTACACAATATACAGTTTCTGTGAAACCTTTCGAATGAGTCATCACCGAAGTCTTCAGAATTTTTTATTTCGAAATTAGAGCACCTTGGTATCAAAGCATTGAGAAGTAAATCTTTGAAGACAGTAAAACAGTTGTAGAAAAAGAGCTAGAACTATTGAATTACAGTTGGTATTTATAAAGCAGTAAATATTAAAAAACTGTTAATGCAAGTATGTCAATCAATCTAACAACCAAACCACATAGACAAATCAGACATAGCATTGATGAAAATTTACCTTTGTTATATGGTTACATCTTTTAATTAAAATACAGATTGTACTTTTACAATTTAATATTTTCCTATGAATAAAGATTTATGAATTTTCAAATACTTTAAGCAGTTCAAACAAGGCCAAGGTTTGCAAAATTGGTTAATTTAAGAATTCAAAAAGAATACGGGATAATTATTTTTTCATTTGTTTGAAAGCACCAAACTTCAATTATCACACGAAACTTAAGAATCCATGCATGCCTCAACATCCGATGTGACAGTGGAAGCTTCTAGCTTCCATAAATCTTTCTTTCGAGAGTCCGGAAATAATCGAGAATCGCATACCCGGCAGTGTTTTTGAAGATCACTTTAGAAGGGCTGATTGTACAACTTTTGATAAACTTAAAACTAAAAAAAATAGGAATTTTGTGAATTTGAGTCGATCAGGTGACCCTGATCGAGGATCGATATTGCTAGCTAGTACGCGGAATCAGATACTGATACTTTGCTCTACTGGTAGGTCCTACCAAACCTCAAGGGATATTTTTAGCCAACACCTTCCATTTTCCAGCGGCGTTTATTTTCAACATTCTGCCGCTCTCTTAGAATAGCGGAGCCGGAAAGTCACGTGCTGCCACCCTCGCCATCTCCCACGAACCACTCCAGCTTCCTCTGCAGGAACTTCAGTCCCCCATACAAAAAGCAATGACCTCTCCTTCTGAATTGAGGAGAAAGTTGCGTCGGTTTTATCGACGCACCACGTCGGCAAGTTAGATTTCTTAACAAAAGCTCTTTGGGAAAAGCTTCGGCGAAAAGATGTGGAGGAAAGGAAAATTTTCGAACTGCGGTCGGTAATTGGCTTTTACCTTCGTGTGGTTATTTCATGCAAGGAGGTTTGGGTAATCAAAAAAAAAAAAACAAAGTTCAAATTTCCCCAAAAAAGTAAATCATTTATTTTGGATCTTGACCTTCCCCCCAAAGCCCTTCCAGTATGCCCCAGAAACCACTCTCTAAACGAGGATCAATTATTTTGCGGTAGCTTGTTCGTTATTATCACAGATCATTTTCCTTTGTAGAGGAAAGTCGTGTCTCCCAGAATTTGAGAAACAATCAAAATTTAAAATACTAAAGTTTGATTTTTTGTCGAGATGTTCTCTGGAAATCTGCTTGTCGGCAACTTCGCATTCAAACTACAATACTTTCGAATAATTTTCAATTCGATGACGTTATTTTGTTACGGCATTTCGAGGTTATGGGGTCATGAGTTTAAGGGTTTAAGGGATTACGGGTTATGGGATTATTGGGATTGAGTGGTCAATGGATAGAGGATTTGTTGGGGGTTTGGCCCTATTTTTTAAGGTTATGTAAAATCCTGACGTGATGAGGTGAAATGGACCCCGGATTTGGATTCACCAATCTCAAAAACATATGATGGACATAGTCAGACTCCAGGGGTAATTTTCTCGATTTTTTGTGTGGAGCTGTAGTATTGTTCCATGAAGGGAGAATAGGCTTTTTTCAATACTTTCCTTATTCATACGATTGTACGTATTTCGCCATTTCCATATTATCCTTGCAGTTTGCAACACAACAAATATGTATAACGAAAAGTCTATAATTTCATACCACATAATCATTATTTTATGTTACACAATTATTATAATTTACGTTAAGACAAGATTTGTAAATAATTCCAAAAATAATGTTAAGGAAAATTTGATACTTATTATCAACTCTTGAAGTATCAAAATAAATAGTTTTACTAAGTATTCAACAAGAGCTAGTTCAAAGCAACATCCTTTTATCACAAATACACTTTTCCTCTTCCAAGTCTACGCTTATTATTTCAAAAAGAAATTAATTCTTTTTTGATGACGGTGATATTATTGTATTCGTCAATCATCCGGACTCGTCAATAACCAAAAAGAAAGAAAATCACGAATTGCACTTTTTATTTAAATTATTATTCCAGCCAAGACAGGTGTCAGCAGGATGCAGATGCAGCCACTGAAGATGCCGGAACTGCCATTTTTTATGGCTTTTTTAGGCAGTGGTGTAAGAACGCCGATATCTCTGGCATGCCTAACTAACTCTAGATAGGTTTGGAATCTTTGTTGACTGCGCGCAATTTCTAGAATTCGTTAGGAATTTTTTGGTTATGTGGGAGGATTTTGCATCGCATTTGAATTTTTTCGAAGCAAGAATTACTTTAGTTAAATCCTTTGAACGCTTTTTCTCATTTTTGTTATTTAGTCTATTAGAGATCTGTTAAACCTAGCTGATTTTGTAGAATGTTATTTAGAGTTTTTTGGAAATGTTGTTAAGCACAAACATATTGGGAAACCAGGCAACATCTACCTAGAATCTAGTTTTGAACTCCTACCATCATTTGCAAGCTTTTGGAAGCTGTTAGGAAACTAAGGGTCAAGTACCCATAACTAGGCGTAAGTAGGGGTATCCCGCCCTTCGACTAATCTGATATTTACTTATACTATATCTCCAGTATATGGTATTTTAAGCTCATGATTTAATTCACAATTATTGGATTAATTCTATATGATTTGAAATGGAGGCTAAACGCAAACTTATTAAGTTTGCAAATTGCAATGCTCGTAGTGTGATAGGAAAAAGGGAAGAGGTTGAGTCGATTCTATACCAAAATGGTCTTGATGTTCTTTGCGTTTCGGGGCCATGGCTCACGGGGGGACAAACTTTTGAGATCAAGGGTTATATCACCTTTCGTTGTGATAGGGTGATCCGTAGGGGTGGTGGATCGATGATCCTGGTGAAGGACGCCTATTGCATTGATCGGCTCGATCTGACCGGACCGTGGGTGAGTGATTTCTAGGTCGTGCGAATAACCTTATCCACCTCACTGGGGAGAATCGCATTCCTTTCCATATATGTGTCCCCGGACATGCGAATCACTGAGGATTCTTGGAAGGAGCTTATAGATTGCGCATTTCGTGGGTGTTCCCTGGTCATGTGTGGGGACTTTAATGGCCACTCTCCTATGGGGGAATCTCCGAACTCAAACTTCCTGGGCCGGCATCTTGACCTAGCTGTGTTCGATAGTGGGCTGATCCCACTCAATTACTCTGTCCCTACCTTTATATCGGCTCCGGGCCAGCTTGCCAACAATCTCGATCATGTCTTCTCGACGGCTGCTCTCGCTTCGATCTCCACGGTGAGGGTCGGCGAGAACAACTACCACTCGGACCATGTTCCGGTCTTTGGGAGGCTGGACGCCTCTCCCTCTTTCTGCCGTTCCTCTTCCAATAGGTTTAACAATAGATCTTTGGACTGGGAACTTTTTAATGTAAGGATCGAGGGGTTAATACCGGCCTTCAGATCGGAATTAGCAAGGGGAGTCTTACCTCCAAGTCAAGTCCTCTATATCTGTACAACATGGGACTGTTTGCGGTGCTTCAGATACATGTTCAAATTTGAAATTCACAAAATCAAACTTCTTTGAACCAAAATATCTATCGATGCAATGACTGATATTCGAAAGCTTCTGCTTTAGATATGGCTAAAAATGTTTAGCCTTCTGCTGACTGAAATGGAACCTGGTTGGAATTTTCAGAAAGTTATCAGCGTTAAAAGCGACTCGTGTAGTACATTTCTTGCGGTTCCCTTTTCTGAGAGTGATTTAGAGACTGGTATTTTCCACAGCGTAGAGACTACTTGTTCTGTAACTTTTAGACCCGATTCTACTGTGCAGTTCGTCAGGATATCTAAGCAAGTTGTCAAATTGAATCTCTATGGTATGCCGTTTCCAATTGAGGAAAAGCAGTAGCTCCAGCGTCTTTCGACAACGGGTGTCTTCGCTCTACACTAAGAAAGGAATTTCAGGAAAGATATAGGAAAGCCATAGGAGTGAGGGAAATGTTAGAAAGAAATTAGTTCATTACTTTTATTAACTTACCTCAGATTTAATTATTCGTGATGTCTGCAAATATGCTCTTTCTCTTGGGCATGATATTACTCTCTGAAATTTTCAGAAGATGGTTTTCTTGCCAGTTGACAAGCATTACAATCACGTAATGTATTGCTGTTACTGAATGCAATTGTTCTCTTAAGCAGTACATCAAACAAGTCTGGTAGTCTTAAGCTTTCTTCTGTATCATCTTTTATAGTCTTTCATACATCTCTTTTGCAGGTAGAGCACATAAATAGGGATAACGGACTGTAATCAACATTATGATCAAACATTTTCTCCCCGTAAACATTAAATTACACGAATAACATCTTATTTTTTCCAAAAAATAATAAGGAAATTCGTTGACGATTTCCATCGTGTGTTCTTGGTTTATTTTTTGACGTTTTCAAATCTGCCTGTCAGCACTGCTAAATTTTAACTGCATAGTTAAAAAACAAAAAGCGACGTAGAGTCAGTGAAACAGAACAGGATTTAAAATAGATAAATAAATCAAAATTAGTAATACTAAAACTGAAATATTGATTCACTGGAAAATTGAAGAAAGGTTTAAATTTAACAAAATGGCAGCGATTTTTCTGAAAAAAGAAAACAAAATAGATTTTCTCAAAAAACACACCTTTAAATTTTTTACCAATTTTTTTTTTTCAACTTTTCCTTCGATAATAAAGTTATCTTGTAAGGTTGATGCTTGCTAAATAACTTTTGAAGCCAGGAGGATTCCTTTTTCTCACAATAGAATTTTCTTCTTTTTATTAGAAACAATGCTAAAAGTTTGCACGTCTAAAAAAGTTCTATGAAAAATGATCTAGCCTGCCTGATGCTGATAAGATGCCTTTCTTCTATTTGTAAAAACATTTCAAAAGTATCATGCGGGCTGAACCATTTTTGAGACCAGGATTTTTTTCCCCTGAAAATGTAATTTTTTCATTTTTCTCGTAAACTATGATAGATAACGCAAAAGAACTAGAGGCCATAGAACTTTTTTTGACGTGCAAACTTTTATCTGAACATTTTTTCGTGACTCATTATTTCCAAGAAAAAGTAGAAAATTCGATTGTAAGAAAAAAAAAACTCGGCTACAAGTAGTGCATGAGAACACAGTCATTTTAGGAAACTAAAATGAAAAGTTATTTCAGTAAAGGTTTTCGATACAAAAATTAATTTTGGCGGCTCTATTTCCTACACTATTGCCAGTATAATCTTAGATTTTTTTCGAGTTTCGAAGTAAATTTTCTGCCCTTCAATTTTCGTCAAGCATGCCTAAGCATTAGGAGGCACCAGAAAGGAGCAATTTTTAAAACACTCAATTTCCTAAATTTGTTCACCTATTTTTAAACATTCAAAAGGGACTTTGTGATTGCAAGACATTTAACCTGTACAGCCTCTTTTATGGTGCCAAAAGAAGAGTTTATGCCAATCATTCATCACTTCAGTCTTATTTCGAGAATACTGAACTTATTAACCTTACCATGAAATTCAAAAATATACTTTTTTCAAAAATAGCTGTAACGATTTTTTTTACTTCAGTTTCAAAATAATCATGAGGTATCACAGTTATGAGGACAGAAAAATATTGTAAGGTACAAGACCTTTAGGGTTAAGTTCTATTGAACCTTTGCAGGCTTTGCAGGTACAGAATATTGACTTGATAAATAGAATTGCAAGGTACAACCCGCATTTATGTAGGGATCAGTTATGATCAACAAATCGTGACACAAATCTTAATTTCAGAACCCTTAAGGAGATTGTCCCTCGTCCCATAGATGCACAAGTTCAGGATCTGCTGATTGAAGATGGTTGAGAAAAGAATGTAAAACGCTGTGAAAAACCAGAATTTTTCGTCCAAAAATGGGTAAGTCTCATAATTTCGTTCATCATCATTGATTATGTTATTGGAAAAAGATGTTTAAGATAAAGAATTATTTTTCGTATTTTACTCACATGTTAAATTATAATTTTATTCATGCTTATATAGAGCATTCTATTTACTGCCATGTGACGCCGTAGTCACTTTCTGTAGAAAATCTTTGCCATATACGTTTTTAAATGTATTCTGAAAAGACATCATGCTGTTCCTAGGAACAAAAGGGGCCAAACCTAATAGTAACAGATCTCCTAATTTTCTAACTGCGTTTAAAACCAAATTTTTTTACTACTTGCTCTGAGCAAATGCTACTCCGCTAACTCTAATAAAAGGTTCTAACTAGGTACTCCGTTACCTTCAACCAGTTTCTCTAACTAGTTACTTAGTTAACTTTTATGGTGACATATATTATGTCTTACGTTATTTCATATTATAGTTTTATAACTGAAGGTTGCGTCTGAATTAAATACGATTCTAGGATTTAACACCCGCTCGCGAAAGAACCGCGAAAAGTCGAAAGTCGTATCTCAACCTATTAAAATTTCTAATCAATATACGTTAATATATATAAACATACTTTCAATTAAAAGTTACAATATATAAAAATGTACTAAGTGGTTAAAAATATTTATAGTTTTAAGCTAAAAGAAATGCATCCTATTATCCTAACCTTTAAGAGAAATGCGTTAAAATAGCAACCTCTAATTTAAAAATCAAGCAAGTATGAAATCCCAAGATGAATAAGGCCAACGTGTAACAGCGATGGAGGGAAGGGTACAACTGTGCACGTCTCAAATAATACGATCAGATTTTAAAGTTGCAAGTCCACGTGAACAGATGGGAGACTTCCAACTGTACACGTGCACAGATGGGAGACTCCCAACTCTACACGTGCAAAGATGGGAGACTACCAACTGTGCACGCATCAATGAACAGGATTATACATTTTTGAAAGTCCACGTACCCAGATGGTAACTCTCAACTATGCTCGTCTCAGCTAATACGATCAGATTTCAAATTTACAAGTCCACGTGTCCAGATGGTACCCTCGGAACTGTGTACATCTCAAATAATCAGATGAGATGCTCAACTTACAAGTCCGCGTATACATATGGAAGACTCCGAAATGGGCGCGTATCAGTTAATAGAATTAGACTCTTTCTTTTAAAGTCCACATATCCAGATGGTGGACTTTTTGGTGACAAATGATTTTATTCATTGACACGTGCACAGTGGAAAGGGTACTATAGGTACACGTTTTAAGTGAAACTGATGACTTTAATAGTTCTAAGTGAAAAATCTGATTTCATTAATTAAGACGTGCAGTTTCGGGAGTCTCTCATCTGTGCACGTTACTTGTAAGTCAATTATATGACCGTTTGAATTGAGTTATGCCCAGTTGGGAGTCTTCCACCTGTGCACGTGTACA
Source organism: Andricus grossulariae (assembly GCA_011634705.1). NCBI lineage: Eukaryota > Metazoa > Arthropoda > Insecta > Hymenoptera > Cynipidae > Andricus > Andricus grossulariae. The sequence goes on along the minus strand of JAABKJ010007545.1, from coordinate 186,797,099 downwards.
GTTGGGAGGGTCCCATCTGCAGTTGGGAGTATCCCATCTGTGCACGTGCACAGTTGTCCGTCACCCATATATTTTTATCAATAGCTAGTGCTGAGGATATCAGCAGATTTTTCAGAGCTAGCTAAAAAAATGTTTTAAGCACAAAAACGAGTATACATATAGTACACAGAAAGGTGATTAAAGTATACTTTAATGTGATGCTTATCTGCATTAGTATTCTCACTTCAATGTAAATGTCCCAGTAATCCTGACGGTCCCACTAATATAGAAACTTGGTTATAATTAGAGTATATTGTTGAAAAATGTGTTAAAAGTAAAACGTAATGATGAAACCCCCATGGGGTTGACAGCTCGAATTCCGAAGATTTGACTGACTTCAGAAGATTTCAAGTGATTTCAGGAGAATTCAAGTAACTGCAAGTGACTTCATGTGAATTCAAATGACTTCAGATATTTCAGGAGATTTCAAGTGATTTCAGGAGAATTTAAGCGACTTCAGGAGAATTCAAGTGACTTTAAGTGATTTAATGTGCATTCAAATAACTTCAGATATTTTAGGAGATTTTAAGTGACTTCAGGTGAATCTATGTGACTTCTGGCGATTTCAAAATATTTCAGAAAATTTTCAGAGAGTTCACTGACTTTAGGACATCTTACGACATTTTCGAAAATTCATCAATTCAACGAGGTATCTATTCAAGCCGCAATGTATTCGATATTCATTCAGAAAAGCTGCGTGAGTAGCCATAGCCGCACTTTGAGCAATTTCATGATTCAGAACCAAATATAAAAATTTATTTCATTTAAGGGAGAGTCGAATAGCCCCGGACATCGGTTAGCCCCGGAAACTCATGACTTTGAAGAAACTGTACTATCTCTGGAGATAAATCATAATTTTTATGTTTCAGAATTGTCTTGAAGTGTAATTTTGAAAATATGGACTCATATCTCTCATTAGCTTAAAAAATAATCCGGTCTAAATATTTCGTCTCTAGATAACAAGTGCATTTCGTGAAATATAAACTGGCAGCCTCGGACATTTGGAGGCGGGTGCCTCCGGACAGATTTGTTGATGCTTGGTTTCATTTGTTTTCTGTCAAAAATTGTCAAATGATAAATAGACACTAATAACCTAAATGAATTAAGACTGTAATAACCTACATCTGTACTGATTATCTTATTTTCGGTGAGTATTTGTGTTCTGTTTAAGGATTCTTGTAGTTTTAAAGTAATGTTTTTAATAAAATTATACTAGCTCTTTTCAGAAATGCCTAACTTTAAAAATAAATGTACGAAAATCTCGGTGTGCGGGCTACCCGACAGTATTTTTTCTTAACCTATTTTAGGCCTCATTTCAATTGCTTTTTTTACAGCAAGTTTGTTTCTTATACATGCAATTGCAAATTGTTGCCAGAAGCCCTGACATTATAACTGACCTTCTATATTAATATTTTGATCACTATCAGTTAAATTATTACCAAAAAAGCTTAAGTGTCCGGTACAATCCGACTCTCCTCTACCTCAGGCAACTTTTGAAGACTCCAGTTGATATAAATATATCGTTAATATCGTTAAATGTAATAAGGGAAGTTCCTAGGGGTTGTGGCATATTACTATGAGGGTACATATATCAATTAGAGACTTGGAAAGTTGTGTGTGGTGATTATTTTTACTTTCAATTTTTTTTGCGGTTTTAGTTTAAGGCACCTGTGACTTGGTTCGTTAAATGTGATAGGAGTAGTTCATAGGGGCTATGTAATATAACTGTAGGGATATATATATATATACAGGGTGTCCCAGTATTCAAAAAACTTTTTTGTATTTTTGAATTCTGACAAGAAAATGTCGTCGAAAATAATTATAAAAAATGATACTAGAGTTAATGGTTACCGAGTAATTAACAATTAAAGATAACTAATCAGAAGCACGCGTTAGACGCTCGTCAGACCATGTGCCATCGACAAGAAAGTGTGCATAAACAAGTTCAGTTCGTATAATTGCTCCTCCGTTCGCTTTTCCAGTAGGTTGTGACTCTTGTGTAACCTCATACGTCAACGAGATACAAAAATTAAAAAATATATTTCCAACAATCAACCAAATCAGACAACCATCTCATGAATTCCGTAAAATTCCCTTAAATTCTGCAGTATTTTCGGGAACTCAGTAGAATTCTCCTGAATTATGAAGAGCTCTTCTGAATTTAGCAGAATTTTCTTAAAATCAGCTAAATTCTCTCTACTTATGTGGGATTCTTTGCATTCCAGCAGAATTCTTTCGAATTCAGTGGAATTCTCTTGAATGTTGTATCAATCTCAAGAATTCAGTAAAATTCTCATCAATTCAGTAGAATTCACTTAAATTATATAGAATTTTCCTAAATTGTGTAAAATTCTTTTAAATTCAGCAGAATTATCTTGAATTCCGTTATGCAGAATCCCTTAAATAATTAATAATTCTCTGGAATTCTGTAGAAATATCTCGTAAATTCAGTAGAATTTTCTTGAATTATTTAGTATTCTCTTGAATTGTGTATAATTCTTTTTAATTCAGCAGAATTCTCTTGAAATATGTAAAATTCTCTTAAACTTTGTTTAATTTTCCTAAATTCAGGAGCATTCTCCTAGGTTTGGCGGAGTTCTCGTGAATTTAGTCGAATTATCGTGTTTTCTTTCGAATCCAGCAGAATATTCTTGAAATCAGCAAAATTCTTTCAAATTCAAGAGAATTCTCTAGAGTGAGCAGAATCCCCTTGAATGAATCATAATTCTCTAGAATTTTGTATAAATATCTCGTAAATACAGTATAATTCTCTTTATTTATGCATTGTCTAAAAATCTGTATAATTCTCTTGAAGTCCGGAAAATTCTCATAAATTCAGTAGAATTCTCTAACATTTGGCAGAATTCTCTCGGGTTGAGCAGAATTCTCTTGAATTTAGTAGATTTCTCTTGAGTTCGGCAGCCTTCTCGTGCAATCTGTAGAATTCTCTTGAATTGAGTAGAACTTTCTGGATTTCCGTAAAATTATCCTAAATTCTGTAGAATTATCTTGAATTCTGTGGAATTCTCTTGAACACTTTTGAACTTATAACAAATTATTTAACACTTCTGAATTCATTAGAATAAGCTTTCATTTATTTCGAATTCATTAGTCTTTCCAATTTTTATTGTAGTAAACGTTACAAGAAATGTGGATGAAATTCCATTGAAAAAATGTGAAGCGCCAGAGTCATAATTAAATGCTTGATGATTTCAGTGCACGCGTTTCACAAAAAGTACCAAGCCACTTTTACCGGGTGCATTTTAAAGTGCAAACATACGCCCGCAAAAATCCCACTGATGGCGTACATGCGGAGATGATTTTATTGCTTATAATGGGGTTTCTTTACTTAGCGAACCACGGAGCACTTCGACCACGGTGCTCTGCCTAGATAAAAATCATGCTAAACAATAATTACCTAGCAATTTTCCATGCATATGTGCACAACTGAGGCGAACACACCCCTGATGGAAGTGTTTTGCTGATACCCTTGTACTAGAGGTGGTTTTTTGGGGGTATAATATTATTTTAGTGATGGGGATATCTACGAGAGTCTTGGGAAGATGTCTGACATGACAAGTTTTAATTTTAAATATTTTTGGTTGCTTAACTCGATGTCAATGTAGGTAAGGTTCGTTAAATATACTAGGGGTGTTTTTTTGGGGTATCTAATTTTTTTAGTGAAGAGAGTATCTACTAAAGTCTTGTGAGATTGCGGGATTTAACTACCTTTAATTTTTTATTATTTTGGTGAACCTCATCTTAATTGACTTCGAGTAAAGCAGCCAAAAATATTCAAAATCAAAACTAGTCATGTCAGACCCTTTTTCAAGACTCTTGCAGATATCCCCATTTCAACAATAATATTATACAGCCTCAAAAAACCACCCCTAGTACATTTAACGAACCCAGTCTCAGTTGCACTTAATTGAAGCAGCCAAAAAATTTCAAATTTAATATAGTCACCCCAGATAATTTTCCAAAACTGTATCAGATGTCCTCATTCCTACAATAATATAACACAGCCTCACAATGCTACCCCTAGTACATTTAGCAAACCCAGTATCAGTTGCCTTCGACTGAAGCAGCCAAAAAAGTTTTAAATATCAAACATTCACCCCGCACACTTTCCCGAAACTGTATTAGATATTCCGATCACTAAGAGAATATTTAACGACCCTAACAAAACCAACCCTTGTATATTTAAGAAATCCCGTCCCAGTTACCTTCAAATAAAGCAGGCAAGAAGTTTCAAATTAAAAATAATAACCTGAGAGACCTTTCCAGGACTCTTTTTCATATCGCTATACTTATAATAATATTATACTGCCTCAAAAAACCAACTTAGTACATTTAACAAACTCCGTCGCAGCTGCCTTCAACTAAAGCAGCCAAAATAATTAAAAATTATATGTAGTCACATCCGGCACTCTCACAAGAGTCTAGTCGATACTCGATCACTAACATAATATCAGACACCAAACAAAAAAAAACACCTCTAGTATATTTAACGAACCTCATCTTAATTTACTTCGAGTGAATCTTCCAAAAATATTTCAAATCAAAACGAGTCAACCTAAACACATTTCCCAGACTCTCACAGATATCGCCATACCCACAATAATGTTACACAGCCTCAAAAAATCGCCCCTAGTATATTTAACAATCCCGGCCTCAGTTACCTTCGACTTAAGCAGCTAACAAATTTTCGAATTAAAAACAGTCACCGAATACCCTTTTTCAATATTTCACACACAGAAAAAAGAAATATTATATTTACTTATCAAGCAATGTAAAGTGTTTCTTGTAACCGTAACAGTACAGTACAGAAGGATCGGTACATGCTACCGATCCGATCCGCGCGGACGACCGGATGAATTCATGACGTTATCAACAATGGATGGATTGCATTACCTCATGGCATCACCTAAAAAACATTTATTTTTGACATTTCTGTGACAGCCGTCACATTACTCCATATTCTCACTTAGCAATGAAGGGGTTTTATAATAAATAACACCATTTTGGATGACACATCTTCTTCACAGATCGCGTACAGTTGAGAGTTTATTGGAGCAGGACGTGTTTTGTCTTACGCGGCTGTCACAGCTGACTTGTATGGATATGGATATGAGGTAAACAAAAATCGTTACCGAGGTCGCCACCTCAGTTACAAATACATTTCGGGATTATTTTACAGATCGCAACTCGTATAATAGTGTAGTGGTTAAGATAGTGGACTTGCGTGCTTAGGTTTATGCGTTCGAATCCCCCCCCTCCCCCGCCCGTTGCGTGCGAAATTTTAATTGTATTATAAGCGTTGCAACGTACAAATACCGATTAAGTATAAGTATATCCGAACATATATCTATGAATAAACTGCGTATTGATTTGTTAATTATTTTTTAGCAATATTTTTTTACAATTCGTAGTGCCGTATGTACCGTTAACATAAGTTAGCTGTGCAGTGGGACTCCGATACCGCATCGAAAGTCGAACGGACTTCTTTTTCTAACTAGTGGAGATAGAAAGAGAGGTTCGTTCGATTTTCGACTTCAAGACAACATGGGAGTCCCACTGCTGTTTATAATATCTGTCAAAGTGACATGATAATTCGTAATTGCAGCGTCGAGGAACAGTGCAGAATAGCGACTGGATCGATAAAATCTACTGAACCGCAGGTCAGCACTACTTTAGAATTGGCACTGGTAACCAGAAATAATAGTCATATTCAGTTGCCTATAGTTGTAACATTTACTGAACCGTCGTGTTGTCCATGTACGTACTTGGAAGATCAGTAGATTTAACTTGGTTTTCAGTATAATATAAGGTTCTTTTTTCTGCGTGTAGTTGATGTCTCTATCCCTACAATAATATTAGACAGCCCAAGAAACCACCCCTAGTACATTTAACGAACACCGTCTCAGTTAATTTTAAGTGAAGCAGCAAAAAAATTTCAAATTAAAAGTTGTTACTCCAGACACCTTCTCAAGGCTCTAGCAGATATCGTGATTCATACAATAATATTTTACAGCATCAAAAAGCCACCCCCAGTACTTTCATCGAATCCCGTCTGAGCTTCCTTCAACGTAAACTGCTAAAAAGTTTAAAATTTCAAATAATCACACCACACACTTTTCCAACACATAATTAGATATTCCGATCCCTATAGTAATATTCGAAAGCCTTGAAAAAACACTCCTAGTACATTTAACGAATCCCGTCTCTGCTGCTTTCAACTAAGGAGCCACACAATTTCAAAGTAAAAATAGTTACTGTAGACACTTTCCCAAAATTTTATTTTATATAGCTATACCTACAATAATATTCAACAACCTCATAAAACTAACCCTAGTACACTTAACAAACCCCTTCTGAGGTGCCTTCAACTAAAACATGCAAAAAATTTGAAATGAAAAATAGTCATTTCAGGTACCTTGCCAAGACTTTGGTTTATATACTCATCCTTACTGTAACTTTGAGCAACCCCAAAAAATTACCCCTAGTACATTTATCAAACCTCATCTCAGCTGCCTGCAACTATAAGAGCCAAAAAATTTCAAATTAATAATAATCACCCCAGAGATCTACAAAAGTCTTTTGAAGGTGTTTATGCTGATTATTTTTAATTTGCGAAAAAGATCCTAGTCAACTAAATTTGACGACTCTCTAGTTAAAGCGTTTATTCTATTTTTATGTTCTTTGTCATAATTTCTTCATCGGGGTATGTTTGAAGTGAAAAATTCTCCCTAAAAAAATATTTGATAATTTTTAATACATGCGTATACCAGTAAGAGACGACTGAATGAGTAATTGTAATGACTGATCATCTAACTAGGAATGCATCAGTCCTCATTTGCGCACGTATGTATCATATATTTCCAAGATATATTTTTTATAAAGCTTTGATTTAAGAAAGAACAATGGTCGCCTAAGCTTTACAACACTAATTATTAAGTTTGTTAATCATTAAAAAGTAATTGAAGCAAAATAAATTTTATTGGCAAGGGCATCTTCAAAATGCGTTCATCAGGGGTGTGTTCGCCTCATTTGTGCACATATGTATGGAAAATTACTAGGTAATTCTTTTTGAGCATGATTTTTATCTAGATAGAGCAGCGTGATCTAATGAGTTTGATGACGTCTTTTATTATGTTCGCTAAGTAAAGAAACCTCATTACAAGCAATAAAATCATCTCTGCATGTACGCCGTCAGAGGAATTTTTGCGGGCGTATGTGTGCACTTTAAAATGCATCCGGAACAAGTAACTTGGTACTTTTTGTTAAACGCGTGCACTGAAATCATCAAGCATTGCATTATGACTCTGGCGCGTCACACTTTTTCAATGGAATTTTATCCACATTTCTTTTAACGTTTACAACAATAAAAATTGGAAAGAATAATTAATTCAAAATAAATCAAATCTTATTCCAATGAATTCAGAAGTGTTAAATAATTTTTAATAAGTTCAAAACTGTTCAAGGTAATTTTACAGAATTCAAGACTTTTTTACAGAATTTAAGATAATTTTACGGAAATCAAGAGAGTTCTACTCAATTCAAAAGAATTCTACAGATTGCAGGAGAATTCTGTCGAACTCAAGAGAAATCTACTAAATTGAAGAAAACTCTGCTCGACTCAAGAGAATTCTGCCAAACGTAAGAGAATTTTACTGAATTGAAGAGAATTCTACGAACTTCAAGAGAACTACACAGATTTTTAAGCGCAATGCATAAATAAAGAGAATTCCACCGTATTTACGAGATATTTATACAAACTTCCAGAGAATTGTGATTAATTTTATGGAATTCTGCCTAACTCTAGAGAATTCTCTTGAATTCGAAAGAATTTTGCTGATGTCATAAATATTCTGCTGAATTGGAAAGAAAACACGATAGTTTGACTAAATTGAAGAGAATTCTGCCAAACCTAAGAGAATTCTACTGAATTTAAGAGAATCAAGCAACGTACATCTTCCAAAAGAATTCTGCAAATTGCAAGATAATTCAGCTGTATTTAAAAGAATTATACACAATTTAAGAGAATTCTACGTAATTCAAGAGAATGCGGTTTATCTCGAGAGAATTCTGCCGAAAGTTAGAGAATTCTTCTGAATTGCAGAATGTTAATGAATTCAAGAGAATTTTACATAATTCAACAGGAGAATTCTGCTGAGTTCTCGAAAATTCTACAAAATTCAAGGGAATTTTACAGCATTCATGAGAATGTTATCTAATTTGTTTGATTGTGAAAAATATATCTTTATTTTTTGTATCTCGTTGACCTGTGAAGTTACAGCAGAGAGTCACCACCTACTGGAAAACCGAACAGGGGAGACGTGACATCAGTAAAGGAGTCTCTCCGAAGCAGATACAGGCATCTTCTTCGACAAATTTGGTCATCCAATCTGTCGGCGTTGAACAAGGTACACGTGACTAGTCTGCACTGGACTTACGACCTTACGTGAAATGCAAGTAGGCCGTTCTTGCACCCAACCGCTCAATTGTGTTTTGCGAGTTTTTAGCGCTAATTATCATTTATTTGCAGTTTTTCTATTAGAATACATTTAGAAAGTCGCGGGTATATTTTTCAACTTATTTTCAACTTTTCGCTTAAAGCGAGATAATAATCAATTGAATTCACCATATATAACTGTTTAAACAATCTATTATTATTTATAATAATATTTTCTTAGAATAATGCTATAAAGTTGCAGTTTTTCTAAAATTTTCCACTTTTGCTCCACTTTTCAATCAGAGTGAGGAAATAATTAATTCATGTTAACAAAAACACTTGTTTACAAACATTTATTATTATTTTTAATAATATTCTCCTTGAATAATTTTAGAAATTTGCGGCTTTTTTCTGAAATTTTTAACTTTTAGTCCACTTTTCACTTAGTGAGGTAATAAGTAATTCAACTTAACAAAAATTATTGTTTAAACAATTTCTTATTGTTTATAACTATCTTCACTTAGATGATTGCTAAAAATGTACGATATTTTCTGAAATTTCTAACTTTCCTTTGGCTTTTTAGTTACGAACAAATAATAAAAAAATAGAGAATCGTTTTTTTAATCTCTTTCTATTTTGTGAATATATTTTACTGAAATAAAACATATGTTTGAAATATTCTTCAAATATTCTATATGGATCATTTTAAATATAATATTTTCTTGCGGAAGTAACTAAGAGTCTTTTTATTTAAATTAATATTTAATATTTGTTCTTAACTAAAAAGTCAAAGAAAAGCTGAGAATTTCAGAAAAAAAAACGATTTATCTTTCAAACATAATTGAATTTGGGGACATTTTTTTCAATTATTCATTTTTACTATTAAAAATATTCATCGGACAAAAAAACTGCAGATATAAAAAAGTTTCGTCTTGCCCTTTTCTATATGTCCATATTTTTTTTAATGTAATTTTATGAATTTTAAAATTTGGATATCACGAGACACGAGGACAATAATTTTCCGCGTTTTAAAGCGCGCGACCCATTCTTTGATCCGTGCCCTCAATTATGTTTGTTAACTTGAATGAATAAACTCACTCTAATAGAAAAGTGGAAAATTTCAGAAAAAACAACTATATAGCATTAATCCAAGAGAATATTCTCATAAATAATAATAAACTGTTTAAACAATTATATATGTTAAATTGAATTGTTTATTGCTTCGATCTAACTGGAAAATTTAAAATAAGTTGAAAAATTAGATAAAAAACCGTGAATTTCTAACTCTATATTAATATAAAATTGCTAAAAACAATAATAAATTACTTAAACAATTTAAAAAACCGCAAAAAATCATAATTAGCTCCAGAAACTCGCAAACCCCATTTTTTCACTCATGGAGTTCTTTGGGACCCTACAAAACAGACTAATGAGGGTGATATTTAACAAGTAATATTTTATTCGTATTCTATGGCTAATTGTGAAGAGAAGCTAAAAGTTTCAACTCGATTCAGCTACTATTGACGATTCTGAATAAAATTTACAAAAACTTCTTTTTTTTCTTATGGGAAATGCGTGTTAAACTTCATGGGGCTTGCGGAACCTCTAAATATCATTTTTTTTAAACGCATTTATTTTGTTGTGGAGCCGAACAAATTTGGGGGCGACGTGCATGAAAAAAAAAAATTTGGACCACCCCACGTGTCACCTAGAACATTATTAAAAGGGATTATTTGTAGATTTAATTTTCAAAATATCAAATTTAGGATATGACACAACTTCAAGTAATGAAAAGCCAATCAGGTTTTGAACAATGATTGCGAGATTTTCGAAAAATATCGTTACACCACTTTCTTCTTTACATAGGATTAAATTTAATTTTAAAATACATACCTCTCACTGTACAATCTCGACACGCGATAAGTGATTCTTGTTTTTCTCTAGAACACAGACTACATTGTCTGTTAGGTCCATCTTTTGCGATAGGCTTAAGGGATTCCAGAGGATCTTGAGGTACAGAAATAGTCTTAGTTTGTGATCCCGGTTGTCTTCCTCGTTTTCTCTTAACTAAATTATTGTCCGATGGATCGAATACTTTTTTCGCTCGCTGAAAAGACATTTAGGATTTAAGAACTTTTAATTTTTATTTGTATATTTAAACTAAAAGATTCCAAGCTTAAAAACCATAATTATAAACATATCGGAGTGGCTAACAGCTAAGCTGACGTGAATCGAATTCACAGAACTGTACCTACAAGAAGACCTTAACTATAGTTAAATTTTGAGTTAATAAAAATTAATTTTCAACAAACAAAAAAAGAATTTTCACAAAAAAAAAAAAATCAGTTCAATGACAAACCAGAAAGATCAATTTTTAACCAAGAAGATTAATTTCTGACCAAAATACATGAATTTTCAACGAGAAAATATCAATTTTCAAACAAACCATGAATAGTTAAACTTTTAGTTAAAAAAATTATTTTTAACCAGAGATAAATTTGCAACGGAATATTCAACTGGATTAGTTCAATGTCAAGTTAAAAAAAAATAATTATCCACCAAATAGTAGTTGAATTTTTAACTAAAAAGATACATTTTCAACAAAAATGGAATAGTTAAATTTTCAGTTGAAAAACATTTTCTTCAACCAAAAAGAAACGAATTTTTAACAAAATAGTTAAATTTTCAATCAAAGTGATGAATTTTCAAGTAAAATAATGAATCTTTAACTGTAATAGTTGAATTTTAAATAAAAAACATGACTTTTTAGCTAAAATGATGAATCTTTAACTGTAATAGTTGAATTTTAAACAAAAAACATGACTTTTTAACTAAAATTATGAATCTTTAACTGGAATAGTTGAATTTTCAACTAAGAATGTTAATTTGCGACAAAATTACATGAATTTTCAACGAAAAAATATCAATTTTCAACCAAACATTGAATAGTTAAACTTTTAGTTTAAAAAATTATTTTCAATCAAAGAGATAAAAATTCATTTTAAATGATGAAATATTTAACTAGATTAGTTCGACTTTAAGTTTAAAAAATTAATTTGAACCAAATAGTTGAATTTTTATATAACAAAGATCAGTTTTCAACCAAAAATGGAATAATTAAATTTTAAACCGATAAAAACAACAAATTATCCACAAAATAGTAAAATTTTCAACTAAAATTATGAATCTTAAACTAGAATAGTAGAATTTCCAACCAAGGAGATTAATTTTCTTCCAAAAAGACGAACTTTCAACCAAATAGTTGAATTTTTAACTAAAAAAGATAAATTTTCAACAAAAGATGGAATAATTATTTTTTAAACAAACAAAAACAACCAAATTTTCAACCTAATTGATGAATTTTCAATTAAAATGATTCATCTTTAACTGGAATAGTTGAATTTTCAACCAAGGAGATTAATTTTCTTTCAAAAAGACGAATTTCTAACCAAATAGTTGAATTTTTAACCAAAAATGGAATAATTAAATTTTAAATCATCAAAAACATCAAGTTTTTCACAAAATAGTAACATTTTCAACCCAACTGTTGAATTTTCAACTACAATGATGAATCCGCAACCGGAACAGTTGAATTGAAAAAAAAAAGAATTTTCAAGAAGAGTTGGATATTGGATTTTCAACTATAAGAAAGATTCTTCACTCAAGAGCGAAAAAAAATGTCAACCAAACTGTTGAATTTTCATGCAAAAAGATGAATTTCCAATCAAGAAGATTGTATTGTACCAAAAAGGACGAATTTTCAACAAAATACATGAATTTTCAACTAAAAAAAAATACATTTTCAGTTATAAAATTAATTTTCAAACAAAAAAAAAACTTATTTTTAACATAATAATTAAATCCAGTAACACAAAGCTGATTTTAGGAATAAAAAATCATTGTTATTTAATGTTATACTACACTTTAAAAAAATGAAGCACGCTCTCGAAAAAATCCCCCGACTAAAAAAGAAACCCCTGACAATTCCAGGTTTTCCACGTGAGTAGACACCATGATCCTAGTTTCTCTATTTCGATAAATATCTATGGAATTTCTGATTAAAACTTAAAGAAAAATAAAGAAGGCATGGAAGAAACCTGGAATTGCTTGATAATACAAAAGACAAAACTCACTTTTCTCCGAGCACTGCGAAATCCCCAAGCATTGCTGGACGGTGTCGGCGAAGTGTTGGTCGAACTCCTGGCATCCTCCTCATCGCGATCCTCGCTAAAACATCCATTTTCCTCCCTCTTCTCCTTCTCCCTCTTGTCCACCTTCCTGTCACTCCTAAAATCCTCAAACTTTATCTCAATATCCGCCGTGTCATCCATTCTTGCAAACAACCTCTGCTTTCGTTCTGCCTTCCCCGACTTTTTAAGGTTAGGGTTCTGCCTGTCACTCTTCTGTTCCAGCTTCCCATCACTCGTCGGAGAATGCGACGCAACTCTTTTTTCCTGCTCCTCACTCTCTTTCTTATTCAATCCAATAATAATTTCGTAGCAATCCTCCTTTCTGTACATTTGTTGCTCAGACTTCGGACTCGCCTGTCTCGAGGATCTCGGCGTATTTGACAACGAATCCGGCATCGTCACATCGTCTCCATCGTCAAACTCGTAAAGACTAGTCAACGACGCACTTGTGCCACTTATCCTCGCTTCGTTGCTGCTTCTCGCACTCCCGTCTTCCAAAAGCGTTTTCTCTCCAATCGGTTCCGACAAACTCAAATCGGACGTCGCCACCAGCGAGTAATTTCCGTTTGCGAGTCGCGTCAAGTTTCCACTCGCGATTTCCTTGTTCAAAAAATCCTCGATCATTCGACGAGAAGTCGGATTTGAGACGCCGTCCAACAGCTGCTCCACTAGTCTGATTGCGGGAACGCCCTGATCAAGATAATCGGGTTCTTCGACGACCAACTCGGCGACGGCGCCAGCGACCATCGCCGAGTTCAATTTTTCCTTGACGAAGCCCTCAGGTCTGTTTTTGTAGAGCTGGAGGCGGGACCATTTCGAGGCATTTCGGTAACTGGTGTTGCCCTTGTAGTCGACCTGGATAACCTTCTCGGCTTCGATTAACCGGTGGAGGTCGGCGATTGTATCACGCGCATCCACGGAGAATTTTCGGAGGAGATAATTGCAAATTCGATCGGCGTCCGGACGCGCTTTGCGCCTTCGCAGCTGATCTATCGCTTCCAGGATTTGCTCCTCGTGGAGGATGGCAACCCCGACCCGGGGCTGCTGCATAGCCGACCCGGCTTTTTTTACACCGAGAGGCGCCACGATTTTTTGAATTTTTATTTATTTATTATTATTATTTTTTTTTCAAGAATTATTCCAGACACGTTCTTGCGCACCTGATGATTCTTTTCCAATTAGGATTTTTCCAATTTTTTAGTCGATCCTTTGATTTGTGAAGGGGTAGAGGACCTGCATGGGGAAAAAATTCATTTTGTACAATTATCTCATTCGATTTTCACCATCAGCCTCAATTAAGTTCAAGAACGGATGGGGGGGGGGGGGGGGCTTAGACATAAAATAACAATTTTTTGTATCAGGTACATAAAGTACTTAAGGCCTCTTAATTCCCTTGAAAAATTTGAGCCCCCTAATTATCAGATCTTATTTTTAGTTATTTTTTCTGAAATTTTGAACCACGTAAGCCCCTTTGTCAGGTTTCGAAAGTTTTGACCCCCCACCCCCTATCTAACGTAATTTTTGCCGACTAAATCTTGAATTTTCAACCAAAAAAATTAATTTTTTAACATAAAAGACGAATTCTCAACAAAATACATACATTTTTAACCAAATAGTTGCATTTTCAACCAAGAAGATTTTTTTTACCAAAAAAGACGAATTTTTAACAAAATACATCAATTTCTAACCAAATACTTGAATTTTTAACCAAGAAGATTAATTTTCTACCAAAAAAGAAGAATTTTCAACAAATCACATAAATTTTCTACAAAATAGTTTTTTAAGACAAAAATACGTATTTTCTTTACAAAACAGTTGAATTTTCAACCTAAAAGTATGCAGTTTCAACAAAAAAATTCATTTTCAAACCAAATATTTATATTTCAAGTTAAAAACATCAGTTTTTAACCCAAAGAAAGAACTCTTCAACAAATACACCAAGTTTTAACCAAAAAGTTGCATTTTTAACCAAGAAGATTATTTTTCTTTAAAAAAAAACTATCAAAAAAATATATCAAAAATATCAACAAAAATTTTTTTTAACAAACTACAGAAATTTGGAACCAATTAGTCGAATTTATAAACTAAAAAAAAATGTTGTAAACAAAATGGAATAGTTGAATTTCCACTTGAAAAAAATAATTTTAAGGCCATGTGACGAGTGGGTCACGTGACCGGCTTCCTACCTTACCGACCCAAATTGTCAACTGGATGTGGCTATTCGTGTGAAAATAAGTTTACAAATAAAAAAAGTGTCGGTAAGGTAGGTAGCCGGTCACGTGACTCACTCATCACATGGCCTTAATACTAAAAAAAAAACGAATTTTAAGTTAAAAACATCAGTTTTTAACACAAAAAAAGAACTTTTCAAAAAATACATAAATTTTTAACCAAAAAGTTGAATTTTCAACCAAGAAGATTATTTTTCTATCAAAAAAGACGAATTTTTAACAAACTACAGAAATTTGGAACCAATTAATCGGATTTATAGACTAAAGAAAAAATTTTGTAACCAAAATGGAATAGTTAAATTTCCACTTGAAAAAAATAATTTTAAATAAAAAAAATGAATCTTTTATAAGACAGTTAAATTTTCTACAACATAGTTGAATTTTCTACTAAAATGTTGAATTTACGAGACAAAAAGACATCAATTTTCTACAAAATAGCTGAATTTTTAAGACAAAAAGACGTATTTTCTTTACAAAACAGTTGAATTTTCAACCTAAAAATATGCAGTTTCAACAAAAAAGTCATTTTCAACCAAATAGTTATACTTTAAGTTAAAAACATCAGTTTTCAACACAAAAAAAGAACTTCCCAACAAATACATAAATTTTTAACCAAAAAGTTGAATTTTCAACCAAGAAGATTATTCTTCTATAAAAAAAAAACGAATTTTTAACAAACTACAGAAGTTTGGAACCAATTAGTCGAATTTCTAAACTAAAAAAAAATTCTTAACCAAAATGGAATAGTTAAATTTCCACTTGAAAAAAATAATTTTAAATAAAAAAAATTAATATTTTATAAGATAATTAAATTTTCTACAACATAGTTGAATTTTCTACTAAATTGTTGAATTTACGAGAGAAAAAGACGAGTTTTCCATTCAAAACAGTTGAATTTTCAACCAAGGAAATTGATTTTCTATTAAAAAAGACGAATTCTCAACAGAATACATAAATTTTTAACCAATGGTTGCATTTTCAACCAAGAAGATTTTTTTTTACTAAAAAACACGAAGTTTTAACCGAAAAGATTAATTTTCTATAAAAAAAAGAAGAGTTTTCGACAAATTACATAATTTTTCAACCGAATAGTTAATTTTCTAAACTAAAAAGATCAACCTTTAACCAAAAATTGAAAAGTTAAATTTTCATTGAAAAAAAAATCATTTTTGATATGAAAAAACGAATCATCTACGAAATAGTTGAATTTTCTACCAAACTATTGAATTTTCAAGACAAGAAAACGAATTTTGTTTACAAAACAGTTGAATTTTCAACCTAAAAATATGAAGTTTCAACAAAAAAGTTCATTTTCAATCAAATAGTTATATTCAAAATTTAAAAAATTAGTTTTTAACCCAAAAAGGAAATTTTCAACAAATACATACATTTTTAACCAAAAACTTGAAGATTATTTTTCTAAAAAAAAAAAAAACGAATTTTTAACGAACTACAGAAATTTTAAAACAAATCGTTGAATTTGTACACCAAAAAAATCAATTTTTACCATCAAAAAAATAAGTTTAAGTAACAAAAAAAACTAATCTTTTGCAAAACAGTTAACTTTTCTACCATATAGTTGCATTTTCTACCTAATTACAGAATTTCCATGACAAAAAGTCGAATTTTGTAAACAAAACAGTTGAATTTTTATCCCGAAAATACGAAATTTCTACAAAAAAAGTTATTTTTCAACGAAATTGTTAAATTTTCAGTAAAAAAAATAAATTTCACTTTCAGAAACAAAAACTTCAACAAAGTAGTTCAATTTTCAACCGAAAGAATTAAATTTTCTACTAAAATTGTGAATCTTCAACCGAAAAAATGATTTGGTAAAAAATTAGTTCGCATTTCAACGAAGGAGTTAAATTGTAAACCTATAAAGATGAATTTCAATAAAAATATAATAGTTGATATTTCAACAAAAACTACGAATTCTCAACCAAAATGATGGATTTTCTAACAAAAAACACAAATTTTCAATAAAATACATGATATTTCCACCAAATAGTTGAATCTTCAACCAAAACAGATATATTTTCAACTAAACAGTTGCATTTTTTACCAAAAAATTTCATTTTCTATCAAAAAGGCACATTTTCAACCAAAAAAGATGAACTCAGAAAAAAATATAAGATGTAATTGATATTTTAACAGAGAGAAGATTTTCATTTTAAATCAGAAACAGAGTTGAATTGACGAAAAAAAGAAATTTCAACAAAATACTTGAATCCGCAACAATCACAAATTTTACAGTCAATAAAGAAAACAAATTTCATCCAAAATGGAAAATTTTTTAAGTAAAAAAGATTAATTTTCAACCAAGAAGATTAATTTTTACTATAAAAAACGAATTCACAAGAAAATACATCAAATTTGTACCAAAAAGTGGAACTTTAAGCCTAAAAAGACGACCTTTCTACAAAACAATTGAGTTTTCAATAAAATAATTACATTTTTAACTAAAAGATAAATTCCCAACCAAGAATATTATTTTTCGACTAAAAAAGATGAATTTTGAAAAACTATAGAAATTTTAAACCAGAGAGTTGAATTTTTAAACTACAAAAATAAATTCTTCACCAAAAATGGAATAGCTAACTTTTCATTGGAAATAAATAATTTTTAATATGAATAAGAAAACGAATCATCTACCAAAAAGTGGAATTTTCTACGAAACTATTGAATTTTCAAGGCAAAAAGACGAATTTTCTTCACAAAACAGTTTAATTTTCATCTAAAAATGCGAAGTTGCAACAAAAGGTTCATTTTGAAACAAATAGTTATATTTTAAGTTTAAAAAATTAGTTTTTAGCCCAAAAAAGAAATTTTCAACAAATACATAAATTTTTAACCAAAAAGTTGAATTTTCAACCAAGAAGATTATTTTTCTACAAAAAAAAAAAACGAATTTTTAACACACTACAGAAATTTTCAACCAAATAGTTGAATTTCTAAACTGAAAAAAGCCAATTTTTAACCAAAAATGGAATAGTTAAATTTCCACTTAAAAAAAAATTAATTTTAAATAAAAAACGAATCTTCTACAAAAAAGTTGAATTTTCTACCAAATTTTTGAATTTCCACAACAAACAGACGAATTTTCTATATAAAACAGTTCAATTTTCATCTAAAAATATGAAATTTCAACAAAAAAGTTCATTTTCAACTAATAAGTTAAATTTCTAATTAAAAAAATTAATTTCTATCCCAAAAAGGGAATTTTCAACAAAGCGGTCCAATTTTCAACCAAATACATTAATTTTCTACTAATATCGTGAACCTTCAATTAAAAAATTGAATTTTCAACCTAAAAACATGAGTTTTCAGTAAAAAAATATAATAGTTGATATTCAAACAAAAAAGATTTTAATTTTAAATAAAACACAATTGAATTTAACCAAAAAAGATGAATTTCCAACAAAATAGTTGATATTTTATTCTAAAAACGATAATTTTTTTAACCAAAAATTAAATAGTTAAATTTTTATTCGAGAACAATAATCTGGAATTTAGAAAAGCGAATTTTTTACAAAACGGTTGAATTTTTTACCAAATAGTTGAATTTCTTACTAACTAGTTGAATTTTTAAGCCAAAAGGACGAATTTTCCATATAACAGTCGAATTTTCATCTCGAAGATATGAATTTTCAACAAAAAAGTTGAATTTTTGACAATTCGTTGAATTTTCTATCAAATTGTTGAATTTTCAACCCAAAAATATAAATTTTCAACAAAAAAGTTAATTCTTAAAAAACATCGATTAATCAAATAATTAAATAAAACTAAAAACATAATTAATCATTTCTTGAATTTTTATCTAAAGTTCATGAATTTGAATAATAATTCAAACCAATTTTTATTTTATCTTCTTATATTCAAAATTCAGTGCACCAAGATAGATAGAGTTTTAACCAAATAGTTAAATTTTTTTGTAATGAAAATTTTGGATGAAATTTTTTTCATTATTGACTAAAAAATCTGTCTTAGTTAAAACTTCAAACCTTGTTAAAAATTCGTCATTTTTATTTGAAAGTTCATCTCTATTGTGCGAACTTTCATCTTTTTTTTATATTAAAAATGTAACTTTTTGGTAGAAACTGAATCAGTTTTGGTCGAAGATTCAACTATATTGTAAAAAATTCTTTCTTTTTTGTTGAAAATGAAAATCTTTTCTTACTCAAAGGGTAACAAATTCAGGATAAATTCATAAGACTGCAAAATTTTTTAAATTTAATTCCAAAAAATTCAAATTAATTGGAAACAAATTTATAAAATCAAAAAAATTGCATTGGTTTCCGTAAAATTGGAATGAATTTAGAGGAATTTAAGTTAAACGAGAATTTAAAAAATCAAATCAATTGAAAACAATTTAAAAATATAACAAAACTTAATTGAATTGAGTAACTTTGAAATGAGCTTAGAAAAATTCAAAGGAATTCAAAAGAACTTGATGAAATGCCAAGAATTCAAGGTGAGGTTAAAAGAATTTAGGATCAATTAAATAAAAACTTTTAAAAATTAAAAAAACACACATTGAATTAATTAGAATTGAGTGAATTTAGAAGAATTCAAGTGAATAAAAAAAAATTCAAGAGAATTCCAAGGAATTTAGAAGAATTCAGGGTGAATTCCAAAAAGTAATTTCAAATCTCTTCCAATCTTTGAAACCCTAAAAATGTCTCACTTCTCGTGAATCAACTATTTAAAATCCACTAAAATATTATAAAGTCGCGTGAAATTCTATGATGATATTTTCTGAAATCCTGGAAAATGTATTAAAGTACAGTTAAATCTTTAAAATCCTTTCAAATTTGAAATCCATTCAAATTAATGAAATTAATAAAAAATTCCCTAAAATATTTCAAATTAAAAGCTCTTGAAAATGCCTTAGAAGTTTTAAAAATACCCTAAAATCTTAAAAACACCTTCAATTAAAAAAAAAATTCAAGACAATTCAGAAATGACTAATGTGATCATTTTAAAAAATGACAAAAAGTGATTTGAGAAAAAAAAGTGACTAATAGTGACTGTGCGGAAGCCCTGATTATTTTTCAGTTACTTCTTACGGAAATTCTCTGATTTTTGATATTTTTTCAAAATTTCTGACTCTTGGAAGCTTTGATCTTTTTATGAATTTTTTTAAGTTCTATTATGGGCTGCAAATAGGGTATAGGGACCAAATCTTGAAAATAGGGTACTTTAGGGACTTTAACTGAATCTAGGGTACGATAGGGGATGTAGGGTCCAGTATGTTATTTTTTAAATAAAAATTATAAAAGGCGATTAAATAATCCTAAGCCCAAAAATATTTTTTTCCACTTTTCTGGAAAATATATTTTCCTCTATTTTCAAAACAGTCATTCATATGACTCATTCATTCATACTACGCGGCATATACTACGGCAGTCGATCGATACTCGCTAAATTTTAAAACGGAATTCCACGGAAGGAAAAAGGCCTCTATTTATCTAAAATATATTCACCTATACTTTTTCCCTATTTTCTATTCATTTTAAAAGAAACCTTAGCGACAAGTAATTCCTATGAAGTTTTGACCTCAACCTATAGGAAAAATTCATCGATCAATTAAATTTTGATACGAAACTTTCGATTAAACAGTCAGATAAATGAAAAGGTGTGTATCACCGAAAAGGGATAACAGAAATCACAAACACAAACAAAAATATTGTGATTTTATCAATTCTTTTGTAATCGGGGTAATCGGATCCCCACAGGGGCGGCTATTTTTGGTAGATCAAAATTTAAAAAATACAGTTAATATATTTGAATATATTTATAAAATTTCTAATTGATAAATTTTATTTATAATTAATCGTAGCTGCTGGCTTAAAAAATTCCAGTTTTTAAAAACTAACCTCAATTTCCCGAACTGTCAAATCTCCCAAAGAATGAAACATTCATTTTTATTTCTCGGGCAGTAATATAAAATGTTTCAAAGCACTATTTTTTAACTTTCCAATCTTTCGTTCGTAAATCCCGCCTTAATATTTAAAAAATCTATCACTTTTGGCGGTAAATTCAAGATGGATGCATCGTTTTCGGCTTTGAATTTTGCAACCTACAAATAAAATGATAAAAATTAGTGACCCGATTAAATTTAACTCCCGAGTCTAATGCTAAACTGAGTACACATGTTCTAATTCTATCAATCTAGAGGTCGATCAAATTCATTATCCACTTAGAAATGATCAAAGTTGTGCGCAAATTGATCCAGAAATCGAATAATCTGCACGTCAGTAATAATTACTTAAAAGAAAATAGCTTATCCCGCAAGTGAGAAAACCGATAAAAAAATACTTGGGAAAAACAAAGACACGTTTGCCGGGATTTGCAGATGCTAGGATGACCGTTATTTCTCTCTCTCACGCTCACTCTTTATCAATCCTTCCTCTCTCTCATTGGTGCATACGCATTCTCTTCTCTCTCTCTTTCTCTTTTCTGTCGCGCTGCATTACACTCACTCGCAGGGACGATTTGAGCCCCTTCTCGACGAGTCCGACCTTCTATCTGATTCTTTCAACAAAAGCTAAAAGACTCGCGATTGATCAAAACTGACATTACTAGTTCTCGCTCGAATCCTCGACCTCGACATTTTTTTGTTTAAATCGGAAACATTGAAAAGTTTTCTCCGTTTTCTCGACGCTCATCCGAGCACCGAACCACCGGGGAAGCCCGAATCGTCCCTGATATAAAATGATGAAATTGAATTGGAATAAAAGGGAATGTTACGTTACGTGGATCAAGGTCTTGTGCAAATCCTCGGAGATGACGTTTGTGTCAGTTGACAACTGGTGAGAAGTCGATAAGAGGAGAGAAAACGAAAAGTCCGAAGCGCGCTCTTTTCTTTCTTTTCGACGAGGCGGCGCGCCTCGTCGCGCGACGACCCTCGAGCTCGAGCAAAAGATCGAAGAACGAGAAACCTTGGCGCACTTGATCGCACTGACACTGCGGGATTCGGAATTGATTACAGAATCGTTTGCACCTACGTGAAATCGTGTCCGTTGCTTTTTTGAAAAGTAATACTAATTAAAGTGGAGAGCGCGAAGCACCGGGCGGCGGCTCACGCGGAGCTCAATTTTTGTGGGGCACCTCCATCACAGGAACGTAGTCGTCTGCTTGACGCCCGGCGCTAAACTGAACTGAATAGTGAATTCCTTCCACGATAGTAACCATGTCCGATAGTCATAGTCGCAGGATTCGCAGCTTGCGCGCGCTTACCGCGGATTTAGCTCAATTTTTCAATGAAAGGAGAGCAAGCCGAGATGAAATTGTTTTTTTTTTCAAAAAAGAGAGAGAAAGAGAGATAAAGGGTGATAATGAAAAAAGGGAAGAAATTTACCAAAAAAGCAAAGAAATTGATCGTCTAGATTAGATTCTAGGCCAATCTAAAGGAATTTTGTTTGTTCTTTACTTCTTTCTATTCAGAATATTTCGCAACTCAGTTACAGCATTACTTTCATCAAATTTGTAACTCCTGTTACTATGCCGTAAACAGAGTAGTACCGACATTAGTCACATTTTTACCCGCATTTCAAAAATGAAACTAATAGGTAAAATCAATACATTGGAAGCTTCCAATATAAAATTCAGTGGAGAATTTCTTTGGATTATGAAAAAAGTGATGAAATTTACCAAGAAAAAAAGGCATTGATGGTCTAAATTAGATTCTAGGCCAATTTAATGGAATTTGTTTGTTCATTCTATTCAGAATTTTTCGCAACTATGTTACAGCTTTGCTTTGATAAAATTTCTCACGCCTGTTACTATGCCGTAAACAGTAGTGCCGATATTAGTCACATTTTCACCCGCGTTAAAAAATGAAAGTAATAGATCAAATTAATACATTGAAAAAGCTTCCCACGATTTGGAGAGAGAATTTATTCAGATTTTTAGCTCAATTTTTCAATGAAAGGAGAGCAAATCGAGATGAAATTGTTTGTTTTTTTTCAAAGAAAAAAGAGAGAGAGATAAAGGGTGATATAGAAAAAAGTGAAGAAATTTACCCAAAAAAGTAAAGAAATTGATCGTCTAGATTAGATTCTAGGCCAATCTAAAGGAATTTTGTTTGTTCTTTACTTCTTTCTATTCAGATATATATATATACATATATATATATTTATTTATTAATGTGCTCTCCATAGGGTATGCATATTCTCGAATATTATTTTTGAATTGACTTTACTCTGGATTTCATCAACTGAACAATTAGAATTTAATATTGACAATAGAGTTCATCACCAGGGATATGCTCGTTAAATCTAGAGATGAGATGGAGGTTATTACAGTACCAAATTATAAATGAAGCTTAACCTAATTCTACCTGCTTCTCCACTATATTAATGGCCTTCATAATCTATCAATATTCTGAGTCGAATTTTATTTTATTTTAAAATAATGAATGGCTAACCACATTTACTGCTCTCCAAAAAACATATAAATTGTTACTTGAATTTAAAGAAGCCTCGGTGGCTCAGACGATAGCGCGTCAGACTTCCATGCAGGAGGTCTGCGGTTAAATCCCTGAGCCGGGTACCAATGGAAATTTTTCTATGTACTTCTACTAGGGCTTCGGTGGTTCGGAACCCACTTCAAACTGCAGACCCCCTCAGAAAAAGCTGGTGCCTTACCAAGGATAAATGGGCTCTTCTGAGGGCCTAACCTTGGGGGCGAAGCCGATTTTGAGAAGACTCGAAAATGAGGCAGCGATCTCTTTGCGCTTGATGCTCGTACGGGGGACTCTTGCACTCGAGGCTCCTACGGTGGAATCCTGTGCTTGAGGCAACTACAGGGGACTCTTGCTTGGCGGTTGCTGGCCAATTTCGAGTAATGAACACACATACACATACACTTACATAACACACCAAGCCAGTGCTTCGAATCTGTGCATATAACTGATGACCTCAGAGGGATCGCTCCGTCCACCCTAGTCTGGCCGTATCCTCTCTCCTCCGGCCTGCTAGGGTGGTTAATTGCGAAACGGAAGATTAGTTTTTTTCTTTGATTCTTATTTGTATCATCTCGCAGATTTTAATTGGGTTGAATTTATCATTTATATATTTTTTAATCAAATATAATAAACAAGAGGTAAGACACAAGGATGATACTTAAGTTAGGATGCTCTAGTGATCATTATACTCCAGCATTAGAGATAACAAGAAAGCAATACGCTAGAGTGGTTTCATTTTCAAGAGCTTAAAGGCTTTGATAATAAAATCCGATGCTGTGTAAGAAAGCCATCTTTAAGATGACCTTATTATTCTCCTGCTCTCTAAAATTATCTAGTAGATCTTCAAGTAAAGAGCCTCACATTTCATAGGAAAACGTACAATTTTAGAACGTCACGGGCAGATCAAATAAAGTATAAACTTGAATAACTTTAACTTTAATTTTATTAGTAACAGATAAATACTGAAAATGAGAAACAAAATAATGATATTATAAAGATCGGCAATGGGGCTGTTCAAAATCTACGACATGCTGTTTTAAACGCTTTTTCACACCTACCATTCTGAGTCACATATCATTATACAAAGCTTGAACCCGGCAGAGTCACATCACAAATACGTACACCCCCCCCCCTTATGTCAACATTTTTTCGAATTTCATTTAATAAACGCCTGAAATAAAACACAAAAGATACAAACATAATATTTGAACAGACTTCACAGCTCAAAACGTACTCGAAACAGGGGAAATAGGGCAATTTTCATGAGTCTGGTGGATGAATTAAAAAAAATAATAATAATTCACAGGTACTATATTAAATTTAACATTATATGCTTCAGATATCCAGTCGAAATATATTGCATTTTCAACAAAATAGTTCAATGTTCAACCAAAAAAATTGAATGTCTACCAAAAGAGATGCATTTTTAACAAAAGAGTTGAATCTTTGAGCTAAAAATTGAAATAATTTAGAAAACAATTGACTTTTGAACCCGGAAAGATAAATTTTTGAACAAAAAGTAGGATTTTTCAATCAAATAGTTGAATTGACAAAAAAAAAAAGAAAATTTTAAACCAAATTGTTGCATTGACAATTAAATAGTTGAATTCTTAAGAGGAATTTTTAGTTAAATAATTAGATTTAGAACCCAATCTTGAATTCTCAAACAAGAAGGTATAGCTTCAACCAAAAACAGCCGAATTTTTTATCGAATAGTCGAATATTTAAATCATAAAGACAGTTGAATTTTCAACAAAATAATTGAATCTTCAATCCACAAACTCAATTTCTAGCAAAGTAGTTTAACTATCAACCAAGCAGCTTTAATAATTTACCAACATCGTTCGTTCGTATATAACAATATTTATAGCTAAAAATTAAGGACAGTTATCGCTAGCTTAGCTTTACATTTTTTTCGTGTATCAATTCAGTTGGAAAAAAAGAAAAAGTTTCTGGAAAAATGGGAGAAAAATAGGAATTCTTAAAATAGGAGAAAAAGAGGGAATAGGTGAAAGAATGTGAAGTCTGTATTTAGATGGATAGTCGAAAAATAAAATCACCAATATTCATTTTTCCATGCATTTCATAAATATGTATATTATTCACATTTATATTTTCCATGTTTAACATGACATTCTGCGTTAGCCCCTTTCCCCCTACATCATAAATCTTCACAAAAATTGTTACCCGCGACCACCTTATTTGCATTTGGACGTTGTTTTTGAGCGACTCCAATGGTTTTCTTCGATACCAAACATCAACTATTCAAAATTTAAAAATAAACATCATCAATTACAGAGTTTTTCAAATAACAGTAGCAATTCTCTGACATGAAAAAGAAATTACTCTTTTCCTTTAAATGTTTCGGGACGAAGAAATGGAAACATGCTGGTTTAAAAAGCAGGGATTATACATCGCGAAAACCTATTTTTTACCGCTTTCCTTTCACGCGAAAAGAAGATGCTAAAGAAATTGTAAGGGACAATGAAGATTTGTGGAAACTCGAGATTCGTGAAAGAATAAAAGAAGATAGTTATACGGTTGACGAAGCTCAATATATCAGCATGGATTCCCGTCTTTTATTCGGTCTTTTAATAATTTCATCAGATTGATTTTCACAGCTTCCGCCTCCTTCGACTGTTAATTGTTCTACAGCGTGACATTTTCTCCAGCCTATATTATCTTTAATTACACTTGTAATTATGTCCCAGAACATCAATTGTGTAGGGCGAAGTCCATTTAATCGTTGTCTACCTGCTTGCTTTACCTTTTCTACTCAACGTCCCCTCATGTAGCTGAGTGATCACCAGACGCTGTCGCCGACCCTTGCTGGTGGGGGGTGGAGGGTCCTTCATGCGGAATAAAATACGGAACATAAACCTTTTTTAATTTGGAAATTATTCACTGAGAAATATTATATTCGAAATCTACGTTTTCTGGCAATTCCAATGACATATAATTAACCTTAAAAAGTTGATAATCTGAATATGTGCAATATGTTGTTTGCCATCATAAGTTAGAAATTTGAAGCGTTTACCGGCTACGTTCAGGTTCCGCGACATTGAACTGCTATAGTTATAAATTTTCTCATACTCTAAAATTAAAAACTGCCGTAGAGCAATAAATTGACTGCTCCTAATTAAATAGATATATCGCTCTTTGACGCAGGTTTTGGTTAATGTTAATAAATTTTATCTGAAAATTAGAAACTTCCAACTTCTGGGGCTCAGACTCAAATGACAATAAAATATCAAAATAGCACTTCTATACGTTAAATTTAGAAGTACCCCAGTACAATCATTTAGAACTATGAAGCAACACTAATTGTCTCCTTTTTTTGAAAATGTATGACACTATAAACACTATTTTTGGTCTCTTGAAGTCAGTCAAAGCCCTGAACTTGTATATACTGAAATTTAAAAATTTTCTAAACTTGAACCCCTAAAAATGTCAATTAATTTAAAAAACATTTTTTGTCGTATGTTATTCTTCATTAGTACAAAGGAACTCTCCTCCTACCCCCTTAGACCCGCTAGCAAGGGTCGTAGACAGCGTCTGGCAAGTACTCCCCTACATGAGGGGATGCTGAGTAGAGAGGGTAAAGCAGCAGGCAGACGACGGTCAAATGCGCGCTGCCCAATTGTGGATCAGATTTTAGAGAACGGGGCTTCAAAAACATATATAGTTAATATTGAATAGTAATACACGTCGAAACAAAAATTTCTTGACTCTCGCCTAATATTACTGGATTGTTGAAAACTTCAAAAGTTTTCAGTCTCCCATGTTCAAATGTATATTCTCAAATCTCGATGACGTTGTTTTCAAATGTCACTACTAATGTACGTATAATTCAAAACGGTTATATAACATGAATATCAGATAATTCTACATTATATCTGTATTTATGCAAAATACCAACAAGTAATAAAACATTATAATTTTTCTCATAATAGTGTTTCAATTTCAAACGAGAGGACCTATTTTATTACAAGTCTCTTTTCTGAAACTTGCAATTTTACCCAGACAGCGAATTTGAAAAAAATAAGATAAACAAGACCCTAATAGACAATTCAAACGAAGATTCCAACAGTTTTCTTGGCTTTCAATAACATTCAATAAGTAAACAGGAGATTGAAATTTTGCTACCAAAAATACCTGATTAGAATTTCACAGATTATGAGTAGCCTGGTGCAAAATTATTAATTTTATATTATTGATATTTAAAGGTTTCGTGTAATTGAAGACATGAGGATAAGAATTGAGCAAGGACCAATTGTTTAAAATGTCTTTTGATCTATTTCATGTGATTTAGGACACACACAATAGATACTATATTGGGGAAAATCCATTCATTATGTAAGGATGATTTTTGAAATTATGTACATCAATTATTCTCACTGTAAAAGAAATGTCAAGAGATTGGAAGGGATTTCAGGAGATTTTGGCATGATTTCGAAGCTTTGGAAGGACATGAAGGGATTACATAAGATTTCAAAAGATTTGCAAATATTTACATATATTGCAAAAGATGTTAACGAATTTCAAGAGATTTAAAGGGTTCTCTATGATTTCACGAGATTTCAAGAGATTCCAAAGTATATCTTGGGATTTTAGAGGATTTCGTAAAATTCCAAAAGATTCAACGGAGGTTTGAGGGATTTAGAAATAATATAATGAATATAAAGAGATTTCATGATATTTGAATGACTTCTGAAATGTTTCAAAATATTTCAACCGATTTAACCCTTTAACGGCCAAGCCTTGATCCCGTTGAATAAAACTCGCTTTCTCTTGAATATACGATAACTGATAACCACTTTACGAGAAGCGGAATAGTCCACTTTGATATAATACATGTATTTATTTTGCAAAATTCCAAACATGTTACCTGAAAATTAGGAAAATCGAAAATAGTGAACATTGCTCAGCTGCAACAGTGGCCGTTCAAGGGTTAAAGCTATTCGGAAAGATTCCCACAGATTTAAAAGATTTCAATGAAATTCAAAGGGATTTCATCGATTTCAAGGGATGTCGTAATATTTCTAAATATTTTAGGGAATTTTAAGTATTTTAACCAGCTTATAAAGATTTTAGGAAATTTCGACGAATTTAAAGTGATTGTAAAGGCTTATTATGGAATTTTTAAGATATGAAGTGATTTCAAGTATTTGAAAAGATTTCAGAGAATCTCAAAGATTAATACGAAATATCTAGAAAGCTTCATCATTTTAAAAAGACTGCAATAGACTATGTGCGACATCCATGGACTTAAAAGGATTTCTAGGGATATATTACATGTGAAAGGAGAAATAAGACAAATCATGATTTGATTTGTATAATATCATAAAATATAATTTTAATAGATGCAAAAATTTACGATTAGTATATTCGAAAAAAGAAACAAGGAGAAAACTTACGTAAGAAATTTTACCTAAGATTTTCCGTAACCCCCACCGGAAAAAGCCTTACGTACTTAATGGACGTTCCCTTAGGAATATGTCGAAATCATTTCTCCTGTTACTCAAAAAAAGCAATTTTGAAATTATGAGAATGACAAATGAATAAGGACAATTCGGGTTTTCTACTTTAAAATACGAAAAATAACCATATAAAATGATTTCACTCGCCTGACATACGTTAAACAATGGCAACATAATTCTATAATTTTAAGCAAATCTTCCATCATGTAGTACATAAAAATTCATAAATTTATGTATGAAGACGGTAGAAGTTCCAGACAATTGGAAAAAAGCGATTATCGTACTAATATACAAAAGAAAGGGAGATAGAAGCAACTGCAATAATTACAGAGGTATCAGCTTATTAAGTACCTTAAGTAAAATGTACTCAAAAATATTTATTCGTAGAGTAATGAAAATTACAGAAGAAAAGATATAGGTAGTCCAAGGTGAATTTATGCCAGGAAGATCATGTACAGATCAAATATTTAGCTTAAGACAGATCACAGAAAAAAGTGTCTAAGAATGGTTCTCTTCAACAAAGAAGGTGTATATCTCGAAACAGTGAAGGTACGTGGGTTAGCTTTCGCAGGTGACAAGATTGTTAAGGCAGAATCAATCGAGGACTTGCAAAGAATGTTGAATAAACTTAATACACGCGTGAGGAACATGGGCCTCAAAATTAACGTAAATAAACAAAAATCATGGTGTTTGAAGGAAAAAGTGAGAAAACAATGTACAACACTGTCCTAAATGATGAGAGATTAGAACAAGTTGACAAGTGCGTATATCTAGGTAGCCTATTTACTAGCAACGAAAAAATAGATGAGGAATTAGATAGGTATATCAAAAAAGCTAAAATGGTCATACATAATTCTATATTTGTACCGACTCTACTATACGCTGGCGAGACATGGACCTATCAAGAATAGGACAAGAGTAAAATTAACCCGATTGGAATGAAACCTCTGGGCACAATATGCGGGAAAGCATTGATGGAAAAAGTGCGAAACGAGATAATCATCAAAGAATGTGTTACAGGAGAGACACTAGTAGATATATGGGAAAGAAATCAGTTAAGATGGTTCAGACATGCTGAAAGAATAAAAGATAAACGACTGGCGAAACAAGTGTATAAAGTTAAAGTAAATGGCAGAATGCCCAGAGGTAGACCGCCGAAGGAATCTTTAGAATCTGTGAATCAGACATTAATCCATAGAGACATAGGAAGTCATAGGAACACGAGAGGTTGCATGCGAAAATACATGGACGTGAAGGAAGCTAGAGAAGTATGCCCCAGTGGGGAACCACACATAACAATTATGTGAGGCTCTACACTTAGGGTGATCGCTAGAGAGATTGATCAGCAACCTGGGTCGGATCAGTGTTGCGGAACGAACGTCTCATTTAAATAAAGAACACGAGAATTTTATATTAATCTAAAAAATCTATACCCCCTACCTTATATTACTCCTTACCTCACGAGCAAGTCACGCCTACCCCTGAAGTGAAATGGCTTAATGGTATAATAATAATAGTATAATAATAATTTTATTTTTCGCCCATATACAGTTGTCATTCTCATTTTTTCATAAATGTATCGGAAGTTTCAAAAAGACATTTTTTTACAGATGTTTTAACCATTATTATCAAATTATTGAATCTACTAGTTTTTATTTATGCTGTTTTTACAAAGTATTGTACAATTTTTTACAAAATATACAAATTTTGATTGATTTATTTTGAAGGATGAAACATTTTTTAAATGTAATTTTGATAGGATAGCATTTTTTTGTGAATTAAGGGCCAGTAATCATAGTTTTGGAGTACTATAGGAGTACTAAAATCATGCATAACTAATTTATTTCAAAAATTGATTTATCACGTTTTTTTTACTTGCTCTTCAAATATTGTTTTAAGTTGGAAATTTTGCGAAACCACTTGACCCTAAATTTTGTTATTAGATATACAGATATCAGGCTGAATATTTTTTTAAATATTAGCAGTATAGTTACAAGAAGCTTAACATGCGTAAATTATATCGCATTGTCGCTAGCAATAATTTCATACCAATATAATAGAACAGAATAGACGTTTCTGAGAATAATTTGGGGCTTGAGAACGTACCTATACACGAAACAAACACAATATAGCCCGTCACATAAAGTCCTGGAACTTAGAAATAAATTTGTATTATTTTTTAAATATTTTTATTACTTCTGTATAGTTTTGTACGTACACGGTACGAAATTGACAAAAAAGAGCTGTATTTGTCTAGGAAAGAGAGCTGAATGCAGTGGAAATTTCGTTTAGTACTTTTAGTAATGTTACAATTTGTTAAAAAAAAAAGAAAATAATATTTATAATTTTATTTGTTAAAAAGCACAAAATATTCGAGAATCTCTTAAGCGTAATTCAGAATCTATCTCATCTAGAATGATCATCACAAGAGATAAAGCTCCTAGAGAAATGCTCATATATAAAAACGTTGGTGTCCTATATTTCAGAGTGTCCTAATTACTAAATGTCTTGTACGAGGGTTGACAGAAAGTTGGTGGAAGGAGGGATTATGATGCTAGCAACGATGTTACGACGGAAGCCTGACAGCGTAAAATGTTAAGGCGTCGTAACCCTCGGACGGCAAAGCTAGCGCCTTTATCGCACAAGGACGTTATCGTGTGATTTATCTTTCACTGTCGAGATTCATCCTCGTTTGTTAGCCTTTTGGACAACGTAGCCAAACGTGCTTGACTCGCATAATGTCCATATATAATCACGAAATTTTACGAGGTGCGAGAACCCTCGTCCCACGATGTACCTTTCAGGGATATTTGACAATCGCCTATCTTGTACTTTATAGCGAAGGTCTCAAAGCCAACTGATATTACATTATTATATTCCTGATTCTTCAATGATTTTTTGTATGATAAAAGGTAACGTCTATATGTCCGGACATGAGCCACGGTCCATTTCCTTTTCTAGCTCCCCCTTCCTCATTCCAGGTCCGTAAGTTTAGACTCGGTCGTGTGATAAACATAGATAAACGTACGGATTTTCCGTACATTTAGACTTGGCTATTATGCATGAAAAGATTATTAGATAGGAAGAGATATCCGGAAGTAAGAAAGAAAATTGTCAAGTTTCAAAATCATTTCAATAGACAAAGCTTTTCGTTAATTGTTCGTTACTCACATCAAAGCATTAAATAGAGAAAAGCTCCCTGCAGTTGACCGAAAAAAATGGTAAATTTCAGTAAACACAAAGTACGAGTATGATGTAAAATGAGCATTTCTTATAGCACAAATTAACTTGATATATTCAACTATGTGATACGATTTCAGTAAAAATGAGCTCATAAGCCAATAAAAAAAGTTTCTGGTATTATCTTGAGTAGGCGAAATCTTGTTCATTGTTGGCAGGTTCGCCCTACAGTGGATAATCGATTTCACATCCAGAGAAGAATAGAAAGAAGTATGCGTTACAGGCAAAGTATATAATCCGGCATTATATATAATCCCCAGGCATTATATATTATACATGTAATGTCCAACAGAGTCTAGGTGAAGTATCTAATACTTTCTATTTCGGAGTTTGCCTAGGCGTTATATATAATGCCCAGAAGAGACCAGGCAAAGTGTGGAATATATATTCTTTATTTCACAAATTACCTAGGCATTGTAAGAAATGCCACTCCCAGCTCAGGTTATGAATATATACTATTCCAATGACAATTAAATTGATTTTAAATTAGAATTTTCAATTTAAACCGAATTAGTTTCAAATTGTACGTTCCGAAAAAAAATTTCTTGAAACAAAAAAATGTTTTTCTGGATATAGATGAAAATTTCTTTCAATGAAACAAATTTTGGTTTATTCGACTAAATATTTGATTCATCCAACCACATTTTCTGGTTGAATCAATCGAATACTCCGTTTACCAAAAGATTAGTTGAAAACAACGAAAAATCTTGGTTAGGTGAACCAAATATTTTGTTACCTATATAAAAATTATATCTTATAGTTAAAACAATAACAATTTTGACGATTCAACCAAGTTGTTTGCCCCCAACTGTGTCGAGATGTGATCCAACAACCCCTACCTCCACTGACATAAATGAAAGATACACAATTCTCTGAAAAAACTCTTGATCAATGTTCATAATTAGTCAGGTTCTTGATAGCTTCACATGAAAGTCGTAACGACGTTGCCAAACAGCAATTTTATGGTAAACTGAGTGAAAATAAAAATTCAGCGGCGCAGAACAGTGTATTTTTAATGGACGAACGGTACAAAAATTTAGTAAAGAAACTGAATATAAAGACCGTAGTATTACTTGCTCTTAAATAAGTACGATGTGTTGGTTGTGCAGCAGAATAAAAAGCTCTTCATTCAAGCAACACATACATCTATAGGACATGGAGGACGTGACGAACTCGAATATCCTCTTTAAGTACGAAGAACGTGGTGCGACCACAATATTTCTCATAAGAGCGAAAGAACAAGTCGAAACGAAATTTCGTGAGAGAATTAATTTGGCTGAGGCTTACCTCAATCTATATTATTGATCAGGAGAAAAAGAAAAACAATCGATATTCTTCTGCCTCTAACTCAAAGACATATAAGAAATAATTTTTTTACAATGTTATGTGAGGTTAGAATTGCTACCAATATTTCCGCAACAAAAGGAGTATAGAAATACCTATAGAAAATTATAGTGATCAGCTAATGCTGTCCATGTGCATGATGCTGGTATTCAATATTTTTATAGAAATTATCCAATATATATATACATAATTAAAAACAAGGTTGAACCACCACCGCAAAGTCCTACTGGGAGCAACTGCCATCTAAAAATGACACTGGCTCCCAGTAGTACCGCGATAAATCCTACCCACGGCCACGTCTTACAACCGTGAGATGGGTGGTCACAGGACGCGACGAAATCACAATGACAGGCCGGCGAAACCCTCGTGTGTTTTGAGGACACGAAGCGACCCAAGGATGATAGCTTTCTGCATCCATCTCGCAAGTGCCTTGGCATATATTTGGCACGCGGGTATGGCTTTAAGGATACGAACCAGTAATAGTTTTGCACCTCCAAGAGCACCTATCACAAGGACAATTAGTTGTACCGAATATTTTGAGTACAGTCGTTGCAGCTCCCTTTTAAGGTCTTTATACCTTTCCTCCTGTTGTTTCTCCTTCGCAGTGATGTTGTATTCGGAAGGAGCCGAGAATACGATCACGAATATAGTTCCCTTCTCGAAGTCTTCGAGAACAATGTCAAGCCTCGAGTGTGCAACGGAGACTGCTGTCCGAAAATCGTGGTTCCAGAAAATTTGGCACTTCTCGTCTTGGATAATTGACTCTATCTCCCTTGATGCGTTCAGCAGGGCAGGGTCGCGGCCAAAGCCTTAAGAGCGACAGAGATGGTAATGAAGCACTCTTAGGGCCGCATTATGTCTGTAGATATACGGCGCTCCTACGTGGGGGGACACCCCGATATTATGTGTTCTAGGTACTCAGCGTGTGCATGACACGTTCTGTACCTATCGCTTGGAACGTCTTGACATAAAATGCGTTCACGATATGCTAAGCTGGAAATGACACCGTCATTTCATGCCAAAATAAAATCCTCTGTACCTGAATTAAGCCCTGATGATCTGAGAAATACAACAGTTAGCTCCTTCGACAAGGACTGTTTTTCTACATTTTTGTGAAAGTTTCTATGCATTTGCTTGTCCACCAACAGCTAGTCGACAAGAAAATGCATGGATATTTTCATAGGATTGTAGAAAAACAGTCCTTGTCGAATGAGCCAATTTTTGCTTTTCTCAGATCATCAGGGCTTAATTCAGGTACAGAAGGTTTCATTTTCGCATTCCAGGACGGTTTCATTTTCACTTTAGTACACTGTGACCGCATTATATGCCAAGAAGTTTTAGCGATAGAGTAGCTAGAAAACATACTATTTGGGTGTCCAACCCATGCGGGAAACACGTGTATCTACAGATATAATGCGGCCCTAAGAGTGCTTTAATACCATCTTTGCTCCTCCTACGATGATGGCCGCGACCCTGCCCTGCCGAACGCTCCAAGCGTGATAGATTCAATTGTCCAAAACGAGAAGTACTAAATTTTCTGGAACTACGATTTCCGGACAGCAGTCTCTGTAGCACACTCAAGGCCTGACATTGTTCTCCAAGACTTCGAGAAACGAACCATATTCGTGATCGAATTCTCGGCTCCGGCCGATTACAACATCACTGCCAAGGAGAAGGAGCAGAAGGAGAGGTATCAACGCCTTGAAAGGAAGTTACAACGACTGCACCTGAAATATTTGATTTAAGTAATTGTCCTAGTGATCGGTGCTCTCGGAGGTGCGAAACTATCACTGGTTCGTAACCTTAAGGCTAATCCCGCGTGCCAAAAATATGCCAAGGCACTTGCGAGATGGATGCAGAAAGCTGTCATCCTTGAGTCGCTTCGTGTCCTCAAGATACTCGAGTGTTTTGCCGGCCTGTCGTCATAATTTCATCGTGCCACCCATCTCACGTTCGTGAGACGTGGCCATAAGTGTAATTTACCGCTATTCTACTGGGAGCCGATGTCATTTTTAGATAGCAGTTTCTCCCAGTGAGATTCTACGGTGGTTGTTTAACCTTTTTGTTAAATCACGTTTATTATTCAACCAAATTTACCTGAGATAATGTTATTACCTTAAGAAAATTGCAAATGTTCACGGCCAAGTTACTTGACCATGTCAAAAACAATGTTTCTTGTTTCTTTTGTTTCTTAAAATTTAATTTGACTTAAAACTATCCAGTGTACGAAGCTATCCACTATAGGGAAGTTTTCCCCACATTTTTAATTTGTAAGTTGTGAAGAACTACCCATTAGGGTGGGCAGAAAAAAAATGTCCTCTTGCCTCAGGTTCTTAAAGTTTCTACTAAGTGGCAGTAACTCGCAGGTGAATTTAGACTTCCACAAAAATATTTATTGTTGTTGTTTTAATTCTTTTAGTTTTATTTTCTGGTATCTTAGAACATTAATGTAGTGAAGGCCTTTTCCGGTTTATTGACGTTTCTATTTAAATGTTGCCGACATATTTCAACTAGGATCAGAGTCCTTTTCAAGGCGTAGTTCTGTAGAGGATACAATATATCGTGAAAAATTTTGTTAAAAAAGTTTTGAATAAAAATATAGTTCAAGTAATACAATTGAGTGAATACATTGTGTTTGCCTAATTATTAGTTAACCCAAATTTAAAAAGTTTTTCGGTAGATTGTACATGGTGTTCAACTATAAACTAATATTAAAAAATTTTAAAATTTTAAGATTAACAATGAGGCTCAAAATAAGAAGAAATGTTAAACTTCACACGTCTATGAAATTTTTTTTATATTTGAGAAGTTCAAGCACTCAAATCAGCAAATTTCTTCATGCAGATTTGCTTTTTCGCACACCCTGTACAGGGCTGATGAGAAAAGAACGATATTTATCCGGAAAGTGAACTTGGCACATACAGTTCATATTTTCCCTGCAAAATCTAAATCATTCAATTTTTTTGCTCGATCTTTGTATTTTCCCCACATTTGTCCACAAACCTTTAGAAATTAATGTCACATCATCGACAACGGTAATTTGGTGATTGTGAATTCTCTTCTGTTAAAGCTCCTTCGGCTTTAACGAATACCAATACCAATTTTATTTGCAATGGTTATTATAAAAAAACTACTCGTCCTATCAAAAAATGATTAATTAAAACTTTGTAGATCTTTCTTAAGTAAACAATTATTGCGCACTTGTTCATGTATCTTGCATGGATTTTTCAACTGTTCAAATTTTATATTGGATGATCGGTTCTCTCTCTGGTTTTCACATTTTCAACATGTTTTAAAGTGTCTTAAATGTTTGATGATTTTTAAATTTCGCCTTGAAGTTTTTTTAGGAGTGTTTGTTTTTGATGGACTCAAGTCTTCAGCACTATATATTTTCCTTTTTTACTCTGTACTTCATTTACTCACAAATAATTTATTTTCTTGCTTCATGATTATATAGATGAATTTTATTATATTAGAATTTATTAATTTTGACTATAAAAAATAATCACTAACATTTTTAATTCAAAATAGAAAAAGGTAAAATAATTATAATGGGTATTTCTGTAAGTTAAAAAAAACTTTCACTACACGCGGTAGCATATTCTAGTATACAGGTTTCTATTGAAAAAAAATAATATTTTAATCTGGTGATCTGTAAACAAAGTTTTAATATTAAGATATTTAAGAAAGAAGTTGACTTTAAAGTAAAAATATACACTTTCCACTACCTTTTGCTCTCTTTTTCGGGATAATTATTAAATATTGCTCTTTTGTTGTCAATTATGGACTTATTAATCTATTAATTTATTAATATTAATTATTAATTTTGCATGAAATAAAGTTTATTTTGATTCAAATAAAAAAAGGGTATGAAAAAACTTTGAAAATCATATGAATAACGACATTTCATTATTCTAAGAACAACTTTTGACACAAAATGCAGTAGGAACGTGATAATTCGAAAAAACTGTTCAAGGAACTTTGATAAAAGTGGGTATTTTTCTAAAGGCTATAGCTTCTGGTATCTCGGAAATTACTTCAAAAGGAAAACCAAACGTTCAACCATAAACTACGATCCCAACTTGAAGCTATTTTTGACCCCCCCCCCCTTCCCATCGTCGTCCGCGTTGACAACCGTAGCTTCAGGCACGCCCAGGTATGTATAGGTCTCTCCAGTGTTAAGATGTCTAATAACACTTATATCCACAAGCTCAGGGTTCTATTCTTCCGATGAATTTCTCGAAAAATAGTTAGTGGGTTGACTACGAACTTTGCAATGGTATTCTTCAATATACATGGTACGTATTCTCGAAATTACCAGAACATCTATTTGCTAAAGTCCCTTGCTAACTTCAATTGTTTGCTACGAAATGCCATTTTCTCATAAGAGACCATGTTTAATTAAACACATTTCAAATTTAAGATATTTAAAAACGGGCTTGCGAATCGATCTAAAAATGTACAGACAGTTTTCAAACGTTGAAAAGGATAACTTTGTGAAGTTTCAGTGATATCTATTCGGCTTTGAGATAACTTCAGTACATCCTTAAGCCAACAAGGGGCCTGTATAGTTCCTAGCACCTCGAGTAGTGTGGTTGAAAATGGGACGTAATTACAGTAAAGTCTTCATCATTTCAAGACGCCATTATTTCAAGACGCCATTATTTCAAGACTCCAACATTTCAAGCCCCCAGTATACGGTTATTTCAAATTGCGCAGTTCCGTCAACTCCCAACACGGTCCCTGTACACTCTCCTCCGCATCTGTGACTGACCAATGAGAAAAAAGGTCCGAAGAGCGGGAAACCTTGAATTGAGTATTGTTTCATAACGTCATGGGAATACGTCGCACGATTTTTTCGAGTAAATATTATAAACGTAAAAGTCATAAGTGTACAAATAGAAATATTTCTCAAGTGTAGAATCTATTTGCTCAGTCATGTTCCATTCTTTTGTCGTTTCACGAACTTTCAGTTTCACGAAATGAAATAAAATATCCTAAATGTCAGGTTAGTGGTACTCTAACCTCAAACTTCGGATAGGTGCTTGTATTTCGTGAAACTGAAAGGTCTTAAACCGATAAAAGGATAAAGAAACAGAATTGCGCGAAGGCATTCTACACTTAAAGAGATTACTACGCAGACCTTTATAACTTAACTTCACATTTCGAAGATTTTCTCCAAAAAGTCGTACGCAGTTGCAGTACCATGTACTAAACTTCCTGACGGCTGGCATTTCCACCTATCGACGCCATGCGACAAAACTCACTATTCCGCGAAATATGTGCGTCGTGTTTTGATTCTATAATATTGATTTTTAGTTTGCAAATTGCCGTACCCCAACAAAAACACTTACACCAACAAAGACTAACGGACTGCGAGTTTTTCAACCGCGCTTTAAGCCCAGACCGCCTGAACCGTTTTACGCGACTGACTATTCATGCATTCGGCCCTTCTGAGGCGAGAGTCGCAATCGTTTCTCGCCGTACGCACTGAGAAACTGCGTCGGCTAGCAGATCTAGGAATATCGGGTGTATTTATTTGTGCTATTATTGATAGTATTTATTATTGATTTTCAATCACCCGCGCGTTTCGGTAAGGGTCGGGCCCCTCCAACATTGAAAATAACGAATACCTACGTTTCAAGGACGTTGAAATGTTGGAGAATTTACTGTACTTTCATAAACGTGGCTAAGGGTACTGTCAGATAGAGGTGAAACAGCCCCTCAGCCAGAGTCTCGCCCTTCAAAGCCACATGCAACTGGCCATTGTATCTGAGGGATTCCATCATGAGAAGTTCAACTCAGAACAAGCATTCCAAGGATTGAAAGCTGCCAATATTAAAACAACTTTACGTTTTGAAACCATGAGAAAGTGCAAGAATCAAAGCTATTGATTCTAAGGACCTTCCAAAGCCTGCTAAGTTTATGGCATAGATACCTGAAACTTGCGAGGAACCACCATCCATCCTGAAAAAGTTAGTAGTCCAGAACCCCACGTTAAAACTAAAGAAATGGATCATCATAGATGCGAAGAAAGATCTTCTGTGGTCGAAAGCATCGAGAAGGTCGCGGTGGTGATCTTGAGCATTGTAAGTACCATAAATATGCGGGCGATTTAAAACTATATATATCTCGTCCTATCTCTTCTATAAATAGTTTGATTGCGAGAGTTCAGAAGGATATTTATATAGTGAATCAATTAGCACTAAACAATATGTTACCCCTGAATCCTTCAAGAACTAAAGCAGTTATTATTGGACAGTCCTATTCGCCGTCCAATGCTGCCATCCCTCAGCTTAATGTTGATGGCCTTGATATTGCCTTCGTTGATTCGGCGAGGGATTTAGGGTACATCCTCAAACCTACCCTCTCCTAGAAAGAAAAAAACCCTTGAAATCTCGAGGAACACCTTTAGGTTACTCCAACAGTTAAAAAGGAACAAGGAATCCTTACCAACTTCTACTCGGATCCTACTTGTTAAGAGTCTTATCCTCCCGTTTTTTGATTATGGGTGTATCATGTACGATGATATCACAGATGAACTAAATTCTAAACTCGAGCGAGTACTTAATGCTTGCATACGATTTATCTATGATGTACCGAAATATGAAGACATTACTCTATATCCGCAACGGGCGGGATTTCTTAATGTGGCTAAGAGGGGACATGTTTTATGAGCCATCTAATTTGCAATCTCTTTCATAACAAAATCCGTCAATTTCTTCTAGATCTCTTTGAAAATTGAAATGTGAATTTACCTGCTCAGTCTAGGCTTCGTGTAAGAAAACTGGTCCTTACAATTCCACGTCACAAATCTTGTAAGTTGCAATGCCCATTTATGGTGAGGGAAGCGCGTCT
The DNA here is from genome assembly GCA_011634705.1 of Andricus grossulariae. Classification (NCBI taxonomy): domain Eukaryota; kingdom Metazoa; phylum Arthropoda; class Insecta; order Hymenoptera; family Cynipidae; genus Andricus; species Andricus grossulariae. The sequence goes on along the minus strand of JAABKJ010007545.1, from coordinate 186,756,792 downwards.
TTGTAATAAGGTACCTGAATTAATTAGGCATGCACCTTCGCCTTATCATTTCAAAAAGATATTCTTTAACTATTTATTTAGCATTGATAATTCTAGTCTCGAAATTTCGCTCTGATGAATTTTTTATTGTTCATTTATCTAACTTTTAGTGACGTTTTACGCCGTAGTATTATAACGCTTTAGTATTATAACAATTGAATCTTTGCAATTCGATCCAAAGTTTATATCAGTTATCTAATAATTAAGTCTTAGGTTCTCTAATGATATCGGTTTCGCCAACCACCAGCCTATACTAACATATATGACTCATATTCATCATATGATATATTATTTTTATCTTTATCCATCTATGATTTTACTGGTTTTACCAACGTCATAATCGTCGCTTGATTAGAGTTGTCACATTTTTTCTGTAAAACATATGTAAAATTTGTTCCTTTGAGGGCTGTTTAGCCCTAGTGACTTGAGAAATAAATTCTAAACTTTATCTGGAAATGAGAAGTACCTAGATGAAAATATTTTCTAAACCGAAGGAGCCACGGAACAACCGAAGCATAACGCTGATTCTTTAATGAACAGCGTAAAATACTTGGATTTGGATTTTATCTACATTAATCTACACCACTATAAATCTACTTCAGCCATCTTAAGCAAACGTATAATTACAGTGGAAAATGCGGCTTTTACTCTGATTCATGAACCTTGGTCTCACAAGGCGAGATCCCTCATAAATTTGGCGCCCTCCTTAAAACACTCACAATCCTATGACAAATCCTCCAAGTCGAGAACAGAAGTCGTCAAAAATGACTGCCACCTTTAATAGAACAAAAAATTATCCTGATGAAAAAACGCCTTATCTGTACTCCTTGTAGCCGGTTTTTAATCAGCCGCAGAAGCCCCTGAGCTAGGCCCTATAGATTAGAAAGAATAGAAAAAGTCGAATGCGACTAAGGTCGTGGAAAATAAAAGTTATTTAAAAAATGGCAAACCCGACGGATAATGTAAGAAATAATATGACAAATAATGTAGTTCCAAAAATTATACTCCAAGAAGATAACGCACGAGCGAGTACGAATAATTCATAAAACGAGAACAGAGATAGACAATCGATCGAAAACGTAAATAGAGGAGAAAATATGGAAAGAAATTTAGAATTCGTGACGGTCAGGAGAGAATTATAATAGGGGGAAGAACAACCAAGTCATGCGAAAGGTACAATCCCATGAACAAAAAGACAAACACAAACACATACAGAAAGTACTCCAAATGCACACAGACTAGACCATCCTTCACACAGACCTCCACTTGGTATACTGTCTCCCAATACTGATAATACATTAGGTAATTAGAGAATAGAAAACGAAAACAATATCACTCTTGAAAGTCAGGAGTTAGAAAGAACTAGGATAGATAACGAAATACAAGCGAAGAGAAAAGAACTCGAAATCTTTGAAAGAGACAAAAGACGTTTAGAATTGAATAGTCTAGAAAGATAAGAAACTCTTAGAAAAGAAAAAGATTGAATAGATAGAGAAAGAGCAGAGAAAGCAAGAATTTAAGAACAGAACTCGAATTTAACGACCAAAGACACGCGTTGACCGATGCAAGAAAAGGAATAACATACAATAGAAGCAGCGGTAACGGGGACAGATACTCGTTACCGAGACCGGTGCCAAGGTAATCAATCATGAGAAAATCAAACTTGCCTCAGTTCGAAACAGAAAGACAAACTAGAATAGACTTAGAGAAAGGGATAGGGAAAGAGAGGAGATGAATGAAAATAATGTAAATGAGATTCCAGCAACTTTTTTTCCATTTGGAATGATACAGACACCAATCCAAATAATGTCAAACTAGCCAATAAAATTTCAAAATAATACGGAAAACAGTCCAATTTTTTTTTAAATAGCTTACTCAGATTCAAACGTGGTTATAAAATTAATGAAATAGATATTTTAGAAAATTTAGATGCTATTTTTGTAGAAGAAGCTTTATGTTGGTTCCAGGTCAATAGAGACAATTGGCGAAATTTGGACCAATTTATTGAAGATTTGAAAGAATCATACTTGAATGAAAAGTATTCAGAAATAATAGAAAATAAAATTAAATTTTGCAATAAAAAAAAGCAAGATATGCATGCTTTCGTTACAGAAATTAAGCAACGTTTTGAAAAATTATTGCCACGACCAAGCCTAGAATAGCAATTAGGAAAGACTTGTGAAAATTTAAGGATTGAATACAAAGTTTATATAGCCAGAAATGCCTTTTCAAATTTTTCGGAATTAGAAATATTAGGACGTGAATGGGTAAGGGAATTGGCAAAGTCTAAAATTAGAGGTCGACAATTAGGCATTTTAGACAAAGATGATAATAAAAATGATAAAAACATAAAAAATATAGGAAATGAGGAGAATGAAAATAAATTTAAAAACGAGAATCAATATAAAGATCAAAAACAAAATTATGATCAAGATCAACAAAACCAATTTAGACCTAGGTATCAAAACAAACAATTCAAACCACAATTCCAACCGATATTTCCAAAGAAAATCCCAGATTTTTTAATCGACAATTTAAAAATAATAATAATTATCAAAATAATCCAGGATTCCAAAGAAATCCGCGATTTAATAATAACTATAATGGTTATAGAAATCAAAAACAAGCGAGCCAATTATTAAATTCAATTAGTCAGCTGTTAGGAAACACACAGACACAACAAACAAATAAGTCACCGCAAATACCAGCGCTTTTATATGACGCGGAAGAAAGTAATAATAAGTCAGAAGACAAAATAGATAATAAAGGACAGAATAAAAATACGAAACATTCCAATTATGAAAATAGTAGGGATAATAAAAAAGATGAAATGAATCCAAGTGCACAGGATTTCATGGATCCAAATTTAGGAAACCGAAATTCAAACTATAGATCGCGAGAACCCATTATAAGCTACAATTTCGGGAAAGTAGGCCACTTTCGACGTGATTTAAAAAATAAATAAATCAGGGAAACACAAGGGGTGGTTATTAAAGACGGATAATAATCAACGAATTCAAGAACCGTCAGAATTACTTGACATAGACACAAATGACTCGGACGAGACAAGGCTGGTACCAGATTTAAGATCGATAGGAATAATAGGAACCGATATGATAGAAAAATTATGTTTGATAATGGATTTTGTGGAAAAGATTTGGTGGTTACCAGAATTACCAAATATTAAGTATACGATACAAACGAAAATAAGTAGAATGCAGTAACCGGTAATGAATGATACCGAGGAGAATAAAAGTAGGGAGAATGAGTAAATGAAATTCAAATTCGGAACTAACATTAGCTTGAGAAATCACGTGCGAGAGAAAGAGACAGATTTGCTACAGTGCGAAGTCTCTTCTCCCGTGTCGCCATACACCCCACCCCAAGCCCTCCTTACTGGTGATGCACGAGACTCGATTTCGCCAGCACCCCAGCCGGCACAGAGTGTACGGGAGCATGCAGCCTCACACCCCAAATAGTCCAGTCATCTGGTCGAAAAATCGGTGCAAATCCGGTAATTTTTAAAGGAGTCATTTTTTTCTCTTAAATACTTCATTTGGAGGTACTTATTCCGAAATGTGCAGAAATAATAAAACCTCTGCAAAAACTATTAAAGAAGGAGGTAAAGTAGGAATGGACTGAAAACAGGAACAGGCATTTAGGACTATTAAACACCTACTAACAACAACACCAATTCTTGCCTGCCCTAACTTGGGAAGTCCATTTCAACTCGAAACCGATGCTAGTGATACAGGTTTAGAAGCCGTATTGGCAAAAAATATTAGCGCTGAAAATTTTGTAATAGCATTTGCAAGTAGAGGTCTTAATTGCGTAGAACGTAAATACTCTCCTTCAGAAAAAGAGTGCTTAGCAGTAGTCTGGGCAATAAGGAAATTTAGACCGTATTTAGAGGGTTATTCGTTTAAAGTTATTACAGGTCACATTGCCTTGAAATGACTTTATAACTTTAAAAATTCAACAGTTAGATTAGCACGATGGGCTTTAGAATTATTAGAGTACGATTATGAAATAATGTATAGAAAGGGAAGTTTAAACCATGTCCCAGATGCGTTATCAAGGTCGAATGAAAATGAAGTAAAAGTTTCAAGTATCTTAGCCGGTATTATAGAATCCAAGAAAAAAGATTTCAAAGAAATTGAAGATAATTCGTATAAAAATGAAATGATACAGGTTAAAAATAAACCAGAAGAAAATACAAACTGGAGAATACGCGATGGTCAATTATATTTTTATAGAACCGACCCATTGAAATCAAACTTAAATTTAGATAGCAACCCGTGAAAATTAATGATACCAAAGAATTACGAGAACAAGTATTAATTGAGTATCATGACAATAAACAAGCAGGTCATTTAGGTATGGAAAAAACTTAAGCAAAAATTTCCGAAAATTATTTTTGCCCCGGAATGTACTCTGTAACATTAAGATACGTAAAAGAATGTAACATTTGCCAAAGGATCAAACCCAAAATAAATAATCAGATGGGTTTAATGGGAAAAAGAATAATTGAAGGACCATGGACAGTGGTAATATCTGATATGATGGGTCTGCTGCCAATGACAAAGTCAAGAAATCAATGTATTCTAGTTATCGTTGATATGTATGTACCGTATTACTAGCTCCTTACGATTCGATACTTCGTGAGTGCAACGACGCCACCTTATCCTCCACGGCTTCACTTCCGAGGCCACACTACTAGCTACTCTCCAGAATCTTGGTTTCATCGCCTAGATTCAACCCCATCGCTTGCCCGTTCTTGGCTTCGCCGCCCAGCTCGGGATTTGGAGAGAAGGGACCATCCGAAGTCTCTAAACTTGTATGTTTGGTTAATAAACCCTGTTTTTATGTAATTGTTTTGTCCTTATTGACTTCAACTGTTCTCGACGCTCCAAATCCTTCCCTATCCCTCAATTTGCGAGATCCCTCACACGAATTTTACGTTATCGACGAAAAGTCAGTATCATAGTATATCAGAACTATGTATCCGCGTTCCGCCCCTGTCTCTTATGCTCTTCAGGGAGCCTTCACATGTTATGTTACCCGTTTTCCGTTGTTTTATATCTTTGTATCCTTTTCACCTTCACGGAAATTTTTATTTTATCTCCATTTAAGAAAAAGAAAACGTAGTTTATGAAAGATCCCTTATTACGCCTACATTTTCTGTAAAATCATTCCATTTTTGTAAAATCAGTGTGAAAGTACCCAGCAAGTGAACATTGTATTTTCGCATTAAAGGTATATTATTCTTTAAATCAAATTCTCTTTTCGAAGATCCAGAGAACGCAAACCTTGTTATATAATCGCATTCATATTTTTGAACTTTGGGCTCTTGAAAGCGCTAACAACCGATTTCCAAAAACCACCCCTAATGAAAACTAAACTACCTCCCACGTACAAACTCTAACTCGGAAAAAACGAAATACGCCAGAATGTTGGGCTCTTGAATAAACGAAATAAAAATTCAAAAAACCACCCTCTATGTAAAAAAAAAACACCCGCTTGAAAAACATGAAATTTGCAAAAAACAAAGGGCTTCAGAATTTTGGGCTTACGTTGGGCTCTCGAATGCACCTAACAAATTTTTTCCTAAACCACCCCTATGTACAGAAAATCTACCCCTGAGTATATACTCAAACGCGGAAAATATAAAATAGAAAGTAGTGCTGGGCTTTTCTCGGGCTCTCGAATGCTTGAACATTTTTCCTGCAAAAACTACATCTCAAAAATCAAACACAGTCCCATACTTCAGAAACTTATTAGTGTTGGTATTTTTGAGAAGCCCAAAAATCATAGAATCTATTTACACGGTAAAATTCTAGAAAACATTGTTTTCTGACAAAGTCATATCTACTTCGTGTCATGGCGTTGTTTTATAACGTTAAAGGTTGGAGCCCGAAAATCTGTGTTGGTATTTCTGAGAAGCTGAAAAATCCGAGAACCTATTTACATTATAAAATTCTGAAGAATATGATTTTTTGGCAAAGTCATGTCTGCTCGGTGTCAAGGGGTTGCATTTCAGCTATAAGGGTTGAGGCCCAAAAATCAGTGTTGGTATTTTTGAGGAGCCCAAAAATCCGATACTCTATTCACACTGTAAAATTCTGAAAAAGATTATTACTTGATAAAGTCATATCTGCGTGATGTCAAGGGGCTTCTTTTCTGCTGTAAGGGTTAGAGCTCGAAAATCAGTGTTGGTATTTTTCAGTAGCCCAAAAATCAGAGACTCTATTTACACTATAAAATTCTGAAAAAGATTATTTTTTGACAAAGTCGAATCTGCCTGGTGTCAAGGGGTTGTTTTTTCACGCTAAAGGTTGGAGCCCAACAACCGTTGGTTATATTTCTCAGGAGGACAACAACCAGAGACTCCATTTCCACTGTAAAATTCTGAAAAACATTTTGTTTTGCAATGTTATATCTGCGTGGTGTCAAGGCGTTGCTTTTCAACTGTAAGGGTTGCAGGCCAAAAATCGGTGTTTGTATTTTTGAGGAGTCCAAAAATCAGAGACTCTATGTACACTATAAAATTCTGAAAAAGATTATTTTTTGACAATATCATATCTGCGTGGTGTCAAGGCGTTGCTTTTCAGTAGCAAGGGTTGGAGCCCAAAAATCGGTGTTTGTATTTTTGAGGAGCCCAAAAATCAGAGACTCTATTTACACTACAAAATTCTGTAAAAGATTATTTTTTGACAAAGTCAACTCTACGTGGTGCCAAGGGGTGGTTTTACAACGTTAAAGGTTGGAGCCTAAAAATCGGGGTTAATATTTTTGAGGAGCACAACAATCAGAGACTCTATTTACACTGTAAAATTCTGAAAAAGATTATTTTTTGACAAAGTCACATCTGCGCGGTGTCAAGGGGTTACTTTTCAACTATAAGGGCTGAAGCCCACAAATCGGTGTTGGTATTTTTGAAGAGCCCAAAAATCAGAGAATCTATTTACACTGTAAAATTCTAAAAAAGATTATTTTTTATATAGTCAAATCTGCGAGGTGTCAAGTGGTTGATTTTCATGTCACGTACGTACTGATCGAAATTTATCTTTGAATCCAAAAAGACCCGTAAACAAAAGCTGCCTAGTATCGGTACGCTGTGGGGAGGCTTTCTCAAAACTGAAGGAAGGGCGAGAGACTCGACTTTCCTGTATTTATTTTTTTGTGGGTTGCTACCCTTACTCGTTGACTGAGAGTTGTTGTCCCGTAATCTGAGTGAAAGGAGTCCGCGGAATACGTCGGTTTATCAATAAAATTTTCACTTCCTAAATTCACTTCAGAACAATCGGTAGTTTTAAGGTATTCACGACACATACAAACACGCGCGAACACCCGTCACCTATCGTGAATTCGCTTTTAAGGGAAATAGAAAATATATCTACTTCTCTTAAAAGTGAATTACAGATTTCCGAGAAAATTACTCTATCTCCTTTTCAGATTCGAGAAGGAGTAAAATTGTCTAGGCTGATCTAATTTTGTTTTAAGCAGGTGGATAGGACGCGAGAAAAACGACACTCCCGTTACCTTATCGAAAGTTAGAATTTCGGTGCCGGGGATAGGAAGTGACGAAAGCCGCTTCCGTCACGGCCCTGCCTCCCGTCGGATGGAGATTTGAAAAGTTTTTCGTCCGGATCGCAAACCTAATTTTAATGGCTAAACTCATCGATTCAGGCGGCTCACTCCCGTTACGTTGTCGAAAGTTAGAATTTCGGCGCCAGGGACATGACATGGTTGCGTCTTACGGACTATGTTTAACAGTCAAAATTTTTATTTGACTCTTGATGCCGACGTTCGGATGGGCGAAAATCCGAGTAGGGATTTTCGCGGAGTTGCGGAATTTGGATTAGGAAGATAGGGATACACCGTGAGAGCCAAAGCAGCGTTTGCAAATTTGACTAGCCACCTAGCTTGATTTCAAAGTGTGTGAGAATTGCACTGCCAAATGCTTCCATTTGAAATTTTGCACCTGTGAGACAGGAACCTCGTCAGCACCTTACAGAGCGAGCACGTGGTGTTGTTTTCGTAGTTTTCCCTTGCTCGTACTCTCCGGCTACGGTGGGCTGTATGTAAAGGCGAAAGCGAGGCGGATTTTTGGAAGAATGGCGTGGCGAGAGAGAGAGAGAGGGGGGGAGAGGGAGAGGACAGAGTGTGGAGTGCGGAGGCTTGCAGTCGTCGCGGCAGCGTAGCTACATGCAAAGAATACGACGGCGATATTTGGAACGTCTAAGATATAGAGATAGAATGGGTGTCTTACGTGTGTGTTACATGTTTTCAATTTAGGTCCGTGTGGCTGCTGCCTTAGAATTAATTTTCCTTTCACTTAATTCTTTGGTTTTCTTTTATCTTCCGATCTTATATTCTAGGTACAGTGTTTCATTTTCTCTTTCACCTGTGCCCAGATGCACACTAATCATTCCGTACATTCATACAATTCCTTTCCGCAATCCACACTGACGTTATTGAGTGGTTCGGGGACTAGGGAACAAAATTTAAATACCTGTGTAAAAATAAAAGCATGTTTTCATCAGGGAATAATTTTAATCCTTGATTAAAATCATTCTCTCAGGTCATTAGTCTCCTCATTCGCAAGTTGGCTCGCTGTCAGTCCCCGGGAGCTTGGAATGTTGCGTAAGCATGCAGACAGTGAGCTCTCAGGTTACGAGCGAGCAGAGAGTCCCTTGAAACTCATATAGAGTTTTGAATCAATGTGGCTTCAAATAATATTTCGAGCCACATTAATTATAAAAAAAGAAAGAAATGGAGATTCGCTCATAGCAAGCCACACCGGACTTTGATTATTTCGTCCCCGAAATTTAGGGTTGGATTGTTGGCCTTGAAGCAGTTGAGCTAGTGTGCGCCGGGGGCTGCGTCGAAATCCTTGGTGATACTGCAGGCGTTTCCTTACAGGCACAACTGCTCGTGCGTTTTGAAACTTATTGATTGTTCAGAGGCAGCTCGATCTCAATACGGGCTTCTTTGGTTTTTTTCGAGGGCCTCTCCACTTCAGGATTGATCTGGTTTTAGTAGGAGTCCTTCGGGCTCTTCTCATGACATGCTCTGATAATTCCAATTTTGACAATAGGGTAGCAGCAGTAGCACCAGAGACCTATGGCGAGTGGAGCTAGTCCAACGTAACAACCTTGAATCAGCGTTAAGTGTTGGGCCTTAATTCGGTGTTGTAGATTAATGTCAATAATTTTGTTTTTCTAAATCATCTAGAGACATCTCGTTGTCAAGAAAGGCTTCATCATTGACGGAATCGTCCACCATGTGCTGTTTCTTCTTTTCATCTTTCGTGGTGAAGTTTCAATGTTCCCTTAAAATTGGCGATAGGTCAGTTAGATTGAGGTGGAGGAGCGGCTCATAGATGACCTCTGTTGTTCCAGTTTCGCTGGCTATTCCGAAAAATGTTTGATCATGTGCCTTTAGATGGCAACCGGGTGCGATCTGTATTAGCCCAATTCCTTTCAAGCTGACTAGAGACTTGGTTTGATTGAGGCACCTCAGCTCGTTGGACCCGCGCTCAGCTAGGGAGTAGAGCCAGCCACCCAGGAAGTCAATAGGGACCCATTCTGATTCCTGATTGTAGGACACTCCAATGTGGCATCTTCGGAGAGCTTTCGTGGAAGGGTTCAATAGCAGCTCGCTTTCACATGTTTGATGGGTAGCAATTTCGTTGACGGGTGAGCTGTCGCTGCAGACCCTATAGTAGGGGGGTTTCTTGAAGGACTCTATGCGTTAATTTTTCAGCAGGATGTAGGTCCGTTGGAATTTTTCAATGGAATACAGGTATTGGATGTAATTGGTATGCTCGGTAGTAAGATGGTTCCACTAGTGGAATGTCCACTAGTATGCTTAAGATTTCCTTCTTATACATGGTTGTGATGGTAACTATGTTAGCTAGTTCCTCATAGTCCACCTGAGGTCCTGGTGTAGGAAATTCAAGCCTCTGATAATGATCCTGGATATCTCGGTAGACTGGCTCCAGTTGTTCGGACGTCAGTAAGGAGAGATGCATCTTCCCTTGGCGAGACGTGTGAATGACTTCCAGGATGCGATAAGCCGTATGGATGTAGTCGTCAAGGCTGGAGTCTACCGTCTTAAGCACGCGTGTCAGTGGTTGGATATATTTGAGCACCGCAACTTCCTGCGTAAGATTTTCCAACCTAAGATTGTCCTGGGTCAGTTGTTTTTCATGTAGGATTAGCCTCTCCTTACTGATTCTCGAAAGCTCTTGAACTTCTTTTAACTGATCCCTAACTATGTCTTTCTGTTTACCCACAGGTGAGACAAATTGGTTTGAGCCTTGTTTAATTCGGCGATTCCCGCTTCGAGGGTTTCTCCGTCACTGTAGGTCATTAGGCTCGCTATGGGTCCAATTAGGCCTCCTAGGATTTCCAGAAGTGGTTGTGCTCGTCGGCTCCTCACTCTCATCGGTAGGCTAAAAAGCGTTGCCTTATTGGTATGCTCCCACATGTCTGGGGCATGCCTAGATACTTCCTTCTTCAGGTCTTCGGCTATCAGGAACTTAGCATCGAGACCGTAGTCGGTGATCGTTTGTAAGAAAAATATTCTGAATCCAGGTAGACACAGATGTTGGAATCGCTGTTAGTAAGAATCTAGCGGTCCTTGGATCTTCTGCAAGTCCAGGAACACAGTGACCGTTCACGTTCCAGCGACTCGTCTTATTGGTCCCAGATGCTCGTAGTAAACTCCTGTACTGGATCTTAAAGGAGTGCTCCTATAAGTAGTGAGGTTGGAACCTTCCAAGGTTGTAAAAGAAACCAGGAGGATTATCGACCTTAGGTACATCATCTTTTACCTAAAAGAAACGAATTAGATTTTCTCTTTGGCAAAGGAAGGAAGTCCAAGACAGGATAGGGCCCTAATTACTAGAGAAATTGTAAGATGCGGCCAAACGCCTTTATGGTTTTCGCCTTTGATAGTTGGCCATAGGAGAGAATAAGAAAACTTTTTTTCAAGGGCATATTCTGTCTTCAGATTCTTCCTCAGGGTTCGTTCGAATTTAGCAGCGGACGATCCGAACTTTATCTTTATGTTTTGCGAAGCGGTCGCCGTTTGCGGTTTTGAGTGTCACGTTGTTATTTTTGGTGAATCCGACTATCGTGTAAGGACCAGTGTCCCTACTATCGAATTTACCGTCCCTTACTTCCTTGATAACGCAGGCATGGTCCCCTCTCTTTCTGTTCAAGAGCCGGGCCTTGCGGTCATATTGTTCCTTAGAAGTTCTTTCTGCTTCAATTAAATTTGCGGTCGCAAGTTTTTGGATTTCCGTTATTCTCACTATCAGGTCGCGCAGATAGAAGCCTTAGGTCTCGAGTTCTTCGCCTTCGGAGAAGAGGCTCGGCATCCTTACCATTCGACCAAATACCAATTCATAGGGCGTGAAATTAGTCACCTCATGTACTGACGTGGTATAAGCGAACATGGCAAAAGGGAGCAATCGATCCCAATTATCATAATCGTCAACGTCATGCTTAATATAACCCGTCAGGACTATGTGACTTCTTTCAAGGGCTCCGTTGGTTTGAGGTCGGTAACCGGAGGTAGTAAGTTGTTTTGCCTGGAACAACCTCTCAAGATGTTTTATGAGCTTGCTCACAAACTTCCTCCCCTATCAGTCAGGATACTTCGAGGGGCATTACACTGAGAAAACAGGAAAGTGGCCACTGCATGAGCTATAGTGGCATTTTGAGATCAGGTATGGGGACAGCTATGCAGTATTTACTGAAGTTGTCCTGCATTGTCAGGATGTGACGGTTCCCGTTATAATATTATATAATATAATAATAATTATTATATATGATATTATATTATAGTATTATTATATTCATCAAAATATTGAATTTGCAAGACAGAAAGACGAGCGATCTAGAAACCAGTTGAATTTTCAACCAAATAATTGAATTTCAAACCGAAGATGAATTTTCAACCAAAAAAATTATTTTTATAACAAAAAGGACAAATTGTTGACAAAAATATATAAATTTTCTGCTAAATAGTCAAATTTGGAACAAGGAAGTTTTATTTTTTACCCAAAAAAGAATTTTCAACAAATTACATGAATTTTTAAACAAATAGTGAAATTTTAAACCAAGAAGATTAATTTTTGAACAAAGAAGAAAATTCAAAACAAACAACACACATTTTCAACCACGTAGTTGAATTACTAAACTAAAAAAGATAATTTTTTAAACAAAAATGTAATAGATAAATTTTCAATAAAAAATAAGCGAATTTTCTATAACCCTGTTGAATTTTCAACCAAATATTTGAATTTCAACCAAAAAATAAATTTTCAACCAAGAACATTATTTTTATACTAAAAGACGATATCTCGAGAAAAAAAATCAATTTTCAACCACATAGTTGAATTCTCAACAAAAACATTAATTTTCTACTAAGAAGACGAATTTTCAGCCCAATATTCTTTTTATTTTATTTGTTTTTTGAATAAGAATATTAATTTTCTAACAAAATGAGGAATTTTTAAAAAATTACCTACATTTTCTACCCTACAGATTAATTTTTGAACTGAAAAAGATCAGGTTTTAACAAAAAATGAAATAACTAAATTTTCAATGAAAAAAAAAAATTTCTACGACAAATTTTTATTTTAGATTCAAAAATATGTCTTTTTGCAAAAAAGTTCATTTTTAAAAAAAAAGTCGATTTTTTAGTGAAAAAAAAAACAAATTTTTGTAAGATCCCATAAATTTCTAATCGAATAGTTGAATTTTCAACCAAAAACATTAATTTTCTACTAAGAAGGCGAATTTTCAACGAAATATTCTTTTTATATCATTTTATTTATTTTTTTAACCAAAAAGAATTATTTTCGAAAAAATAAGGAATTTTTCAGAAATTACCTACATTTTCTACCCTACAGATTAATTTTTAAACTGAAAAAGATGAAATTTCAACAAAAAATAAAATAGCTAAATTTTCAATGAAAAAAAAATAATTTTCTACAACAAATTTTTATTTTGAATTAAAAAATATGTCTTTTTGCAAAAAAGTTCATTTTTGAAGGAAGAGATCAATTTTCTACTAAAAATACAAATTTTCGTGAGACCACATACATTTTTAACCGAATTGTTGAATTTTTGACCAAAAACATCAATTTTCAACTAACATAAGATTAGTTTTTTACAAAAAAAAAAAAAAGAAAAGATTTTCAACCAATCATATAAACTTTTAAATAATTATTAATGAGGGTAAATAATTAATAATTTTTAATGATTCAAAGCCTCCTTCGAAATATTTTTTCAATGAAAGTAATAATCTGGCAAGCTGAGAGTTTCATATGTTTGCTTTAGATTTAAATGTAACATTGAAAAAATTTTATTTCAAAATGCGCAGGCTTCGGGAATTAATACTTTCGTAAATAAAAGTTCCTCTTGCGTCTATAAAACTTCCGAGATTCTGAAAAATGACAATCTTACTCATGAGGAAAATTTATATTGTATTTGAACAGATTGGAGAGAAATTTTTATTATTTTAAGAAATGAATTTATATTATTATTCCTGTATTATAAAAAAAAATTATAAAAAAAGTTCAAAACCTAAAACGAAAAATTATTTCAACAATAGTTTTTGTGATTAAATTTTTTCCTACTGTCAATTTTTACCAATTTTTTAAGTATTGTTAAATTTTAATCAATCATGGCTTACTTTTCCGATAAACAAATTCCCTACAAATTTACTGATCACGTTTTTAAAATAATTAAAAAATCGAATAATATTTCTATTTTTTATTATTATTTTATTATTCTATTCTATTTTATGATTATATTTTATATTATTTATATATACGATTTTTTATTTCTGGTTTTAACTTGCGAATAAAATAAAATTTAAATTTTTCGGCCAAAGTTTTTCATCTCAAAAAGATCTAAGAATTTTCTTCAGATGATTTTTTAAATATGATGTATATTTTATTTTAGTCGTGATAACGGTTTTAAAAAATTTCAAAAATTTTGTTACAATGAAAACCTAGTTATGAAATATTTATTCTTTTTCCACGTGTTCCACACAAGAGGAGATTAAATAGAGATTGAGTAATTTAAAGGGAGTCTTAATTAAAAATTCTGAATGTTTGTTGAATCATATGTGTTTTTTATTTGCCGAAATCCCAATTATTCCGAAGTATGCATTTTCATAAGCCATTTGACAGCAGATAATAGTTTAATTTTCTGCGGTTCATATTATCATAATGTAAATGTTTAAATTAACACGTCTTCTAATTTCAATAATTTTAAACTAAAATTGTAAAATTGATAAAGAACAAATTTACGTCTTTCGCATTTTTAAATATAGAATATTCAAAATATTAGAAAAAAATCCTTTGAATTTTCAAAAATTCAACTTTTTTTGCATAACCTTTATGTCCAAGAAGGACCTGGAGACACTTTATGATTAACCCAAAATCCAAAAAGATACATTTCCTTGAAGATATCACAAAATTTTCAAATTTGAGAAAATTCCTGGAAATGTACATTAGGGCGAAGAGAAAATACTGTAAACTAACACACACCTAGAAGGGCCCGCACTTCTCGGTAGTGTCGGGATGCTGATATCATCACTAGAATGACCTTAATATATATAAATATACACAATGATCTTAATTCGATCATTATAGAGATGCTACCAATCAACGACTGAAAACCGCCACCCTTTCTCCTTGACCTGGCCCCCCCCCCCCGAACCGCTTTCGCATTACTTCAGAGGGTGCCGTTCTTTGGCCGTGCCTCGGCCTTCACATTTGTGCCAGCTTGGTCTTCACCTGTTTTACTGGGCATCTTGTTGGACCTGCCCAGCTAGGATGTTAGCTTGCACGTCCAAGAGGCTCCCCCAACGAGGTTTATCGTCCTTTCCGGCGCAGAGGTAGCACTGCGGTGTGTTTTCGCATACTGCAGCTTTATGCCCCTCTTTGCCGCATCGCCAGCATGATTTAGACCTATCTGGACCCTCGCAGCCCGCTGCTATGTGGACGAAGCCTAGGCAGCGGTAGCACCGTATTGCTTCCGCTTTCTTGTGCAGACGGCAGCATATCCACCCCACCTTAAGGTGTCCAAGGCATTCCAGGTTCACCGCCAGATCTTCTGCCAGCTCCACGAAGGCCTGCGGATCACCTCTGAACGGTCTTTTCGTGAGGCTGACCCTGATGTCTCTAACCGGTTTGCTGAAATGTTTTCAAACGGCTTTCTCTACTTCGTCTTCGCCTGTCGTCGTATCGAGGTCCAGAATCACGACCTCGCTGCGAGGGACAAGCTCACGGACGCTATCCCGGTCACCAACCGTCTCCTTGATGGCAGCTGACAGCTCAGCTCTGCCCTTTGATGTAGGTCCCAGTTCTTCTAGAACCTCATCGTGTCTCGTTTGCCTGACCCACTTGATTTTCACGCCAAGGACGTCAGGTTTTACTTTCTTCTTAAGGTCCTTGAGGACAGTCGTGTAACTAAGCCTCTCGGTCGGTTTGAGAAGGACAGCCTCGGTTTTGGCTTGCATCTGACCTCTTCTTCTGCTTCTTCCTTTTTGGTTTGAACTCTAGCCTTTCTTTCTCCTTTTTTGGTGTCAAGGTCATTGGCACTGGAGCGCCACGTGTCCTTGGCCTTTTGCTCCTCGGCTTGGAAGGACTCTTCTCGACTGGACGCAGGGTGGTCTTCCTCTCGCGCTTCCTATCAAGGAGAGTGGGAGCTGCCACGGCTTCATCAGTCTGAGTGCAGCTTACGTCTGTCTTCTTCTTTGCCTTCTCCTTACCGGTCATAGCCCTCGCTCGGGCAGTTCGTCCAACATTCTCGATCAAATCCCTATCAAGCGCTTCGGTCGTTATAGAGCGATGGTGAAGTTCGTCCGGTTGATGTACGTGTACACGTTTGCTCATGTCTATACGTGAATCAATCAGAAACAATTTGATTTATTCAATTTGAGGGTATTTTTAAAAAATGTTAATGTAAGGTCTCCTTTACAGGTTAATATTTAATTTTAAGCAACTAAAAATAAGCGGGGTATAATATCTGTCCGGAGTTCTAATTCAACTTCAACAAATTGTGATGAACGATTAATGAATAATTAAGTATTATTGATAGAAAAAAACGAACAGCCCTTCTAGTCACCCTCGCTTCATAGTTCTTGCGGAAAAATGAAGCTAGGATAAAAGTAAGTAATATATATGAAAGTTTCATAAATTATATTTCTGTTATTTTCTTCTCGAGACTTTATCGAGATTTTCACCTTCTCGCTTCTCAAGAGATCAGTTCATCCTTGTTTTCCTTTTTTTGTCATTTGTCGAATCGTGTGACTTTACCGAGCATGTGGTCGTTTTCTCGGGATCAGTTCATTTTAGTGTGTTTGTATCCGGCCCGCGTAGAGAAGTTAAAGTCAGTGACAGGTGATCCTGGGATACTGGATTCGCCTCGCGAATTAAGAAGTTACATCTGTAAACTACTTTCGGTTGGCGCCCCTTTTCGAGCCTCCTATGGTCTGAGAGCGCGTGCTCGCCCTGTCTTCTACTTTCCCTTTGATGTAGTGAACAAGTGTACCGAACAGCCAAAGCACTTGATGACAGGGAGTTCCGGTCCATGATCAAACTCGCGCACCATCCGGCGACGGCTACAGCGGGCCGCCCGGAACAGCCACCTGTCAGGAGGACAGCGTTGGCTTGAACGTGAACCTTGCCGCCCAGCGGTGATTTTTCAACGCAGCAGGAGTGAGGAGCGTCGGCGACGGGCTCGAGAGGACCACAAGCGGAGAGTCGCTGCCTCCCGGCACGAGAAGCACAGAATCCTGCCGATCCAGGACTTTCTCGGGAGAAAGAATGGCAGCTGCAAGCGATACGCCGGGGCCACCTAGGTACGCGAGACCCGAGGCAGCGTAGTCCACGTGCAATCAGGACAAAACCCTTGTCTCTTAGGGTGCCGTGTAGCTCCCATCACCGAGAAGCTTTATCAGCTGCCGGGTCCCAGCCACCCCTGGGTCTCCCGTGCAGTGGAAGAGCTCTCGCACTCGCCGATTCGACTCGAGCGCACGCCTTCTGCGCCAAGAACACCTCAGGGACCCGAAACATTGGTCCCTCAGGCGGAGGCGAGAGAGAAGAAAACTCCGGATGCCGACATACTCTTCCTGTCGGCTGATCAGACCCTGCAGACGTTCTCTCCGTCGCTTCTCTGATCCCCAGCTCCTTCCCGGGTCACGGACGCTTCTCGTCGGAATATACGGTTCTAATCTTCCATGACAACCTTTTCTCTCAACCCTTCTCTACCCAACCCAATGCTTCTCCCGCCCGCCTGTCAGCGAAACGTCCCACGGGGTATGAGCGAGTGGGACACGTGGCTCGTCACCATTGCGCAAGAGAGTGCCGCTCGCGCACAAGGAAGTGCCGCCCATACGCAAGAGTACTTCGCTCGCCAGGCACAGAGGCGCGCATAGACGCGCCTTCTCTCTCGCACTCGAGAGACCTCTGTCCGCACAAATACCGACACAGCTCGGCTAATACTAACCCGTCCCCCGCTCTCGCAAGACTTCACTACGAACTGCAGTCTCCCCCCTCCCCAACAAGCTCACATAGCTGGGGGTAGAAGACAGTATTTCACAGAATCCATGAAGATTTCAAAAGATTTCCAAAATTTTAAAGATTTGAAACGAATTCTGATTCTATACGAAATTTTAAATGATTTCACATAGATTTTAAATGTTCCAGTGATTTCTAATCCAACAAAAGATGTAGGAAAGATTTCACAAGTATTTCAAAGAATCCATAAGGATTTAAACAGATTTCAAGAATTAAAATTTGTCTTCAAATTTGAAAGGTTTCGCACAATTTCAAAAGAAAGATTTTATAGGTATTCAAATATTTCATGAAGATTTCAAAATATTTCAAAAAATGTCACAAATATTTCAAAGGTTTCGAAGATTTCAAAGAATTTAAGGAATTCAAATATTTCAAGGTTTTCAAAGATTTCACAAAAATGTTCAAAGATCCATAAGGATTTAAACAGATTTCAAGAATTACAATTTTTTCTAAATTTCAAAGGTTTTGCACAATTTTAAAAGAAATATTCTATAAGGATTTCAAAATATTTCAAAAAATATCACAAATATTTCAAATATTTCAAAGAATTCAAGGAATTCAAAGAATTCAAGGTTTTCAAAGATTTTACAAAAATTTTCAAAGATTTCACAGAAATATCAAGGTTTCACATATATTTTAAATACTTATGAAGATTTTCCAGATTTCACAAAGATTCCAAACATTTCACAAAGGTTTCTAAGATTTTAGATCATAAGGATTTCAAAATTTTGCAAAAAATTTTACAAAGATTTCAAAGATTTCAAAGAATTCAAGGAATTCAAAGATTTCAAGTTTTCCAAAGATTTTCAAAAAATTTTGAAAGATTTTAAAAGATTTGACAGAAATATCAAGATTTCACATATATTTCAAGTACTTCAAAAGATTTCAACGAGTTTACGAAGATTTTGAAGATTTCACAAAGATTTCAATAATTTCAAAGCATCCATAAAGATTTAAACAGATTTCAAGAATGAAAATAATGTTAAAAGATTTCAAAGATTGTAAACAATTTCGAAAAAAAGATTTCATGAATATTTCAAAGATTTCCAAATATTTCAAAAAATTTTGCAAAGATTTTCAAAGATTTTAAAGATTTCACAAAGATTTGGAAGATTTCAAGGATATCAAAGACTTTGCAAAGTCTTGATTTCTTGATCCGGAAAACCTGGAAATGACCTTGAATTTTGTTCCTCAGAATCGCTGGACACACTGAATTTAATAAATTGATGAATTCAATTAGGAATTTGTTTAATTCAGGTAATCATATTCAATTATCTATACTGCAAAAAAGGAGGATAATACAATAACAAACATATTGTACCTCAAGATTAATAAAAAAAAAATTCATTATGTATAACAAAAAATACATTATCATATTTTTATTGAAAAATTTGTTAATTTATCATCACAAACATGTGTTTAACAAAAGGATTTGGGTGTATGTACATTGTCATCGCGTCATATGAGTTAATTCCTATATCCCTGAAATGTTTAATTGCTATTAATTACGTAATATTAAAGATACATAGCGAGTGCCGTAAAGACGTTTTATTAGAACCAATTCAGTGCTTTTCGTGTAAATAGTTTTCGCAGGATTATGATGAGGAAATTTTTATCTCGACCTTTATGAAGAAGGAGGGTAACTGTTGTATATATAAAGAGAGATCCCCAAAGGAATATTCGCTTTTTCAGTTACGCAGTTGAAAAGCAAATTCATTCAAAAGTTCGTTAAAATTCACAGCCATGCGTTTTTTCATTTTTGTCTTTCTCTGCAGCCTTTTTTACAATTGTGCTAGTGCTCAGTGGTTCCAGACCCTAGAGGAAGCTGAAAGTGAGTTTTAACATTTTTATTCATTTTTTTATTTTTTATTTTCAAACTGAAAACATCTGCTTTCGTTTTTAGTTAGTGTCACTTTCAGGTTATCAAATTCCACATGCATTCAATCGAAACTGGATAGCTTATTTTGATCAAACCTTTTTGTCCTCAATTGAAACACCGGATGTAAAAAGAAGATACCAAAATTATTTTGCTAGATTGGGAAGGTCTATGATTAAAATATTCCGCCTTATTTTCACTTTAACTGGAAATGTAGTGGGAACAGAAAAATATCAGTGAGCATGTCGTTTAGGAAGGTCCAAAAAAGTTTTTTGGAAAGTTGTAGCTCGTGTAAAATGTTAGTTAACAAACTATTGATATTTTAATCTTTCGGCTTCATCGATTTTTTTCCGCGTAGGCTGCGACTCGACTGATCTCGGCTCAAAAGACTTTTTCCCGTCGGAGGCCTTTTAATTGAAATCCAATAAAATAGGGAAAATCACCGTTTATAATAATTCTTTTCAGTTGATGAAACTATTTAAATGGAGTAATTTTCCGTAACATAACACACAGTTATCTACATATGATCGATCGTTAAGAACTCCGATGGTCATACAGATTCCTTCCAATTAATTTATGAAAAAAGATCTTTCTCCTTCGCTCCGGTGAGAAAAGTGATATGCCAAGCGTATATCTGAAAGAAGTATCTGCCTTCGATCTCTCTAGTAGCTTAGTGTTTGAAGCACCCGACGGCAATCGGAAGACTTGAGGTTTGATTTTCATCGGAACGAAGGAGAAAGATCTTTTTCAGAAACTACAAACTTTAATTTCGGAAAAAAGATCTTTCTCCTTCGCCACGGTGTGAAAAGTGCTATAAAAAGCGTGTATCAGGAAAAAAGTATCTGCCTTCGATCTCTTTAGTAGCTTAGTGGTTAAAGCACCTGACCGGCAATCGGAAGACGTGAGGTTTGATTCTCGCCGGAGCGAAGGAGAAATACCTTTTTCAGAAATTACAAACTTTAATTTCTGAAAAAAGATCTTTCTCGTTCGCTACGGTGGGGAAAGTGCTATGACAAGCGTATATCTGAAAGAAGTATCTGCCCTTGATCTCTCTAGTAGCTTAGTGTTCAAAGCATTCGACCGGCAATTGGAAGACGTGAGGTTTGATTTCCACCGGAGCGAAGGAGAAAGATATTTTTCAGAAATTACAAACTTACATTTCTGAAAAAAGATCTTTCTCCTTCGCTACGGTAGGAAAAGTGCTATGACAAGTGTATATCTGAAAGAAGTATCTGCCTTCGATCTCTCTAGTAGCTTAGTGTTCAAAGCATTCGACCGGCAATTGGAAGACGTGAGGTTTGATTCCCAATGTAGCAAAGAAGAAATATCTTTTTCAGAAATGACAAACCTTAATTTCTGAAAAAAGATCTTTCTCCTTCGCTACGATGGGAAAAGTGTTATGACAAGCGTATATCTGAAAGAAGTATCTGCCTTCGATCTCTCTAGTAGCTTAGTGGTTAAAGCACCTGACCGGCAATCGAAAGACGTGAGGTTTGATTCTCGCCGGAGCGAAGGAGAAAGATCTTTTTCAGAAATAACAAACTTAGATTTCTAAAAAAAGATCTTACTTCTTTTCTACGGTGGGAAAAGTGTCATCACAAGCGTATATCTGAAAAAAATATCTGCTTTCGATCTTTCTAGTAGCTTAATGTTCAAAGCATTCGACCGGCAATTGGAAGACGTGGGGTTTGATTTCCACCGGAGCGAAGGAGAAAGATATTTTTCAGAAATTACAAACTTTAATTTCTGAAAAAAGATCTTTCTTCTTCGCCACGGTGGGAAGAGTACTATTAAAAGCGTATATCGGAAAAAAGTATCTACCTTCGATCTCTCTAGTAGCTAAGTGGTTGAAGCACCCAACCGGCGATCGGAAAACGTAAGGTTTAATTTCCACCGGAGCGCAGAGGAAAGATCTTTTTCCACAAAATGTAACAAAGGAGAAAGATCTTTTTTCAGAAACTGGAACGAAGAAGAAAGATCTTCTTTCAGAAATTCAAAAGTGTTAGAAAAGATCATTCCTCACCAAAGATTGGATTCCTACGATGTATTACAAGTCCGCCGAGGGTTAGAACATGGGAATGATTAGCAGTGATGATTAGGAGAGTCTCTGAGAGATCCACTTCGTCCAGAACTGCCTTCACAGATTCCTCTTAGGTTAGAGTTTCGTCCAAGGAGTGATAAGCGTTGTTGTAGTCACAGACGTGCCTTAATGTCCCAAGAGACTTTGGAAAGAAGTAGGGATTTGATTGACATTATTCCTGTGATCACTCACAGGCGTGCCCAACCCCCCACGAGACGTCGTTAAATGGTAGGGGTTTGAAGAAGATTAATTCTGTGAGGAGTCACAGGATTGCACAAGGCAGTCGGCAGGCTTTTTGTAACTATTGAATGCTGAATACCCTTACATTCAAGGATACTCTGGTATTTATATGACTCGTCCTCAGCTATTGCCTCGATGTCATTCTTGTGCTCGCTTTCTAGCTCTGCGGTCCCTTATGTTTCTCTGATTAGATGGACTGTTCTACACTAATCCATTCCGAACTCCATGTGGACATCATTGAAAATCTGCTTCGTGACATCAATCAATTTGATCAGTTTCTAGTTTGAACTAGCGTGTACCTTCAGATAATCCATGCATAGCATATGGATCTATCAACTATCCTCATCATTATGTATTCTGGACCTATCAGACATGCTATTGAGTGTTTCACATAATGAGTTCAATGCTGAAGAGAACTATAATAAATTGATGGAGTCTTCTTCAAAGATACCCGCCGTAATGCGTATTTATCTAGTTATCCTTGAATGTCCAGGTTCGAAATACCTAATTCTTGTACCCCAAAGCATCATCGCACGCCTTAGGAAGTCAATGATGCGTGGGCAGATTTTGTAAATTTTTAAGACTTCAAGCAAATGGTCATTCGGTACGAAAGGAAACGCTTGCTTGAAACGAGTATATGCCATGTGCAAGTTTCATTCATGTTTACGAGCTTGTATTATTGCAACAGCCTCTATGGGGACTAGATCTTTACTCCCCCGCGAGTATCTGAAATATCCTTTTTTTTCATAAATATGCCATTCTCGTCGCAGTGAGAATATACCTCATCCGCAATGATAACTGTAAGGTATTTATAAATTGTTGGAAGACAGGCTATCAGATCTGGATGTTCAATGATCTTCTGAAAACACTTTGCCAACGCAGGATCCACACTAGTCCGGTACTTGTATCGAAAATTTTGTTCACCTAGAGCTTTACAGTTAATTGCCCTTTTCAAACCCGCTCATGCATCTGAATCTGTGTTGATAGCCATCTTCATTTCAAGGTTATTTCTTGGTCTTGCTTTACCTAGTTAGAACTACGCAGCGTCTAAATTGTTTCTGCTTGTTTTTTTTCTCAAACACTTTAATAGTAGTTGGCCATGTCTTCCAATTGAGGGACTTCGGTGTCCTGCTAGTTATATTGCTTAAACTCAGTTCCTGAGAGAATCTACCTTCACCTTTCTGAAAGGTTCGATCTTGCTGCCTTCTTGCGCTACTTTTTGCCATGAGAGGAAAGCTCAAATTATTATTTGTAGGAAATCTTTCATGCCAGATCCTTAAAGGACTATGCGGCAGGTGTTCAAGAAAACTACTTTTTGGACATTCACTCCGACAGTAAATTCAGGTTTAAGGCCATCTTCTAGTGTATGTCTCTGCAACATCATTCTGTCGTAGTTTTATAGGGACATTTGTCATTGTCTCATTCATGTGAACAAATGATATCAAACATCACGCTAACAAATTATAGATACTTTGGACATCTGTGGGGAGATGAAAATCGTTTTAGAATTACATTATAAAGGTTTTCAAAAATATTTGGGTCTCAAAATTAGAAATTCTGTTACTTCCTGAAATTCGAAAATATTGAAAAGCCCTTTTAACCATCAACTTCACTGACCTAACTCTAAAGTTTCACCAAGTTTAATCAAAATCTCTAGTCCCTTCTATAAGTCTGATATTAGGAAAATCAACAATTTGTTTTCATATTTTATGTTATCTAATTTAAAGTAATAACAATGCATCGATCTTTATGTGTGAGCATGACAAATTATTTATATCCATCTAATTATTATTATTTTGAAGAAAAAATAAAAAGCGTCCCAACCAAGGGCACTTTTCCCTATATAATGATTTTTATTCTTTTTTTTATTGCATGAAACAATGTATGTGAATGTATGATCGCTATTCAAAATCATTAAATTGATTAACAGTGAACTGCATTGAAGAATCGCCGATGAGGACCCATACATCGTATACGCATCAATGTGTACTCAGGCTACCAAATGGTTTTCCGGCTCAATTCACGCGTCCAGACATCGCTAGGGGTGAGTAAATTTACTTCTGTAAATATTTATAAAAATTATAATTTTTTAATGTTCATATCAGGAAATATTGAGAAATACTTAAAACATGATAATTTTGTTATTGAAAAAATCTGATTGGTCACCAGACACCAGGCTGGTCCAGAAATGCTTGAAAAAATTGTAGATGTGTTCAGAAAGCTCTTTGCAGACACCTAACACTTTTGTCCTCGATTTTCATGTATAAAGCTACGAAATGTCTTTCATTTCAGGGAAAAGAAATTCCTTTTTTTTGTTAAACAAAATCTGGTTATCAGTAGAAAATAATACTGTCAAACCTCAATTTAGTGATCCTTGATTTAGTGTTTCCGGAAATTGATGCCGCGCCGCGGGTATAGGTCAGAGGAGCTGCGGGGAAATGTGCGGTGTTCATTCAGGTCTGATAAATCAGTAGCTTTGCGGTAAGGCGCTGTACCCTAACGGCCAACATTAGAAAAAAAATTTTCAAAATATTTCTTACCACACAGTAAATTTCACCGGAAACGGTTCATACGCCCCTGACTCTTTGCATTCGGAGAGCCTCGATTTAATTTCACCGTCAGTGCCGAAAGCGACACTAAATCCAGGTTTGACTGTATTTCATGTATCAAAAACAATTTGTAGTAAAAGAACCTAAAAAAAATGAACGATTCGATGAACGCTTGTTTCATGCTATTTTTTACAAAAATTTACCTTCTTTACAGTTCACTGCATATCTGCAGTACCTAAGCCAAAAAGAGGCTTTGAATGTTCGGTTCAACCAGGATTGCCAATAAAAAAGTCTGAAATGGTTTGGATGCCCCACCAAGCTTGAGCAGTTTCACCAATATCAGATATGCTTTCTGTAAAACTGATGTAAAATTGTTAACAGAAAAATAAAAAAATTTTATTTGAAATCAAAGTTTTGTGAAGAATTTCTTTCCTGATGAGCAAGTCCTAAAGAAGTTTATTGAAGTTTATTGCATTTTGTTAAATTTACTACTCTTTTGTACGCCAATATCAAGATGGGCAGAAATAACCTTGGTTTCTTTTAAGCCTATTAAATTTATAACTAAGCAAATGAACGTCAACTGCAGAGATTCTAACACATCTTTCGCTGGTCGTATATTTTCCAGTTTGTGGCCTCTTCATGATTTAATCCTGAAATACATCTGTGAGTCGTATATTATATTTTAAATATAATATTTTTAAATGGCTTACTGAAAAATTTATTAAATTTCATGTTGCATATTTTATTCCGCATTAGGACAAAGGACCCTCTGCTGAAAAGGCTCGACACAGCGCCTCGGGCGCACTCAGCTTACCCTCTCCACTCGACTTCCCCTCCCGTCGCTGAGTGAGCCCGAGCAGCTGTGTCAAGCCTTTTCAAAAAAATATTCAAAATTATATGCTTTTGAAATATAAATCTTAAAAATTAAATAAATTTCGATTTTAACCATTAAAAATTGAATTATTCCTAGAACACTTCGATAATGCACGTTAAATATTCAAGAGTCTTCAATTGAAAATCTTAAAAATTGAAGAATTTTCCATTCCAAATTACATACCTTTAAAATAAATTTGAATTACAAATCTTTTAGTATATAATTTTGAAAATTTACAATGAATAGAAAATATGAATACTTATATTATTGATTTGTAGTATTTCACAATTATTATAATTTCATAATTGAATAATATATTGTAATAATTCATTTTTTCATAGCACGTATTGTATAAAGCACATGACCTTTTTGTTTAGAATCTATTTCATTGCATCTATCAACACTTGGACAAGAAGTGGATAATTAAAGCGAAAACTTTGAAGTATGTTTTAATAAAAATAATATTTTTGTGAATAATAAATTGCTGATGCAATCATTTTTGCAACTTCAAATAATTCCTCGTTCCATCTGAAAAGTTAAAAAATTCAGACAGAACCGCGACTCTCTACATCTTTCCTGAGAGAAAATAGCTATAGACAACGATTAGTTGTTAAGAAAATTTATTTATTTATGAAATTATTAGTCGAAAGTGATATTTTAGGTATTTAAAGCAATTTGCATGGAAATGAACCGCAAGAAAAATAATTATTAGCAATAAAAACTGGCAGAAGCCAATTTTTTATATATTGATTTTTGTTGGGACACTGTAAATGAGATTTGTGGCTGTCAAATTTGAAAAGTCCTTTTTGTTTCATATTATTTGAGTCATTTTGAAGAGAAATATTGAGTGTTAACTTAATACTCTGTTATATGAATTTTGAAAAAAATGTCAAGATAAATTTCTCAATACATGAAGACCTGAAAATTTAATTGGGAGCGAAGAAGAAAGATCTTTTTTCAGAAATTAAAAATGTTTAATTTATAAATTTTTAAACTCCATTTACTCTGAAATGATGTTTAGAATTTTTGTTATTCAGGGAGTTAAATTAGATCGATATTGTTGATTTCCAGTTTTACAGTTCGTGAAAGTCATCTACATATGATCGATCGCTACCAACTCCGATGATAATTCAGATTATGTAAAAGGTTTTTGAAGTTTATTGCACGGCTTTTCCTGTATTTGACCTTGAAATTACCTTGAACCTGACGTGATGAAGGTAAATAGACCTCGGATTCGTATTCAGCGCGTCTAAATACATAAGAATAAAGTGGTCTTGTCAAATAGTCCTCACCTTTTTTTTTTGTAAACCAGTGTAATTATTGGATGTATTCAGCTGGTAAACCAACACCTATCTTGCTGCTAGTCATTTTAGAGCCCGTATGTTTATCGAAATTAAAATCATCGTAATAAAAAAAAAGTGGAATAAGGAATTTACCAGGAAATCGCTGTTTCAAATAGCTATATAAACGCCCTTAACAAAAGTGTTTTAAAAGTCTGGCAGACGCATTATCGAATTCTTGAATGCAATTTTTCATCATTGCCAAACAACCTGGCAAATCTAAAAATGTTTTGAGGACAGCTCTTAATGATACATACTGACCCCGTATTTCTATATTTCGAAATGATTTTGGTTTGGAAGGCCCTGATGTATCTGCTCTTGAATTTGGTTTTTGATCCTTATTGCGAACAAATCCCAATTTTTCTCGACAAAACTTAGAATTCAAGGGAATGTAGCATTATGTACCTCGCAAATATTTTTCACGAGCATACTCTGTTTTTAATTTAGAAAATGGATTACTTAGCAACTAAAACATTTTTCGTATTTCCTCAGTTTTATTATCGTTCCCTTCGACAAGTTCCACTAATCTTTGTTCTACAGTTTCAAAAATAGGACTTTCAAGAAATTTACTAGTTTCATCAACAATATCTTGCACAATTAAAACTGGAAATGCAGGCTTTGAGTGAAATGTACCTAAGAATGATGCTGTTGGAGTTTCTATAGATTTTTCAAGCTGTTTAAAAGTATCATAGTTAAAATGACAAATGATTTCGTCATCGGATAATATGCTAGATTCCCGAGAAGATTCATTTTCAGAAGTGTCTTCATTACTAGAAATATACTCATCGACTTGATAAACAAGTTCATTATCTTCTCCATTTACTTTATTATCAACTTGATTATCAACTAGATTATCGATTTGATTATCAACTTCAGCATCAACGTGATTATCAATTTGATTATCAAATGGATCAGCAACTTGCTAATCAACTTTTTCATCTACTTTCTCATCAACTTTATCATGAGAATGATCATCAGTTTGTTCACAATCAAAATTTTTATAATTCTGAATTTGATAATCTTGATTAGTGTCGGAATGCGATTCAAATATGGTAAAAATGCTGCTTTTAATGAGAATTTTTTATAACAAGCACTTTGAGCACAAATGTGTATACTTGTATCCGTGAAACTATGAACAAATTGATAGTGCTGCACTAACTATTTCGGGATTTTATAAGTAAGATTAGGGCATATGCTGAAAGTTTCAAAATTTGTTCATTCGTCCCTTAATGGTTTCGCTTATCAGCGTGACAGCCGTGATGTGAATGTCATGTTTCGTATCGATTTGATAAACTACATTTTGAATCAACTGCCACACGTTTTCGCAATCTTTTGGATAAAGAAGGTTGAAAATCATAAAGAATTTGAAGACGACTTCCAGTACGCGGATGGGAAATTCGACAGGCCAAAGATGTTCATTTAAACTGACATAACAAGAAATGAGTTTGTTTAATTCTTCTGCTACGATGACCATGCATGGCTGTGATCGAAGTTTTCATTGATGATACCTGTTTGTTCTTAAGTCAATGCTTGAGGTAACGCTGTCTTGAGTCTGTGAATGTTCATTATACGAATAACACTACAGAAAAAACTTGACAAATAACAAAAATCAGTTCTAATTAAAATTTTGGGCATAAGTATTATTTAAGAATGATCATATAGAAACTTTTTTTTTAATACATAGCACCAAACTACAAATCCTTCACTCGTCTCCTCAACAGATGGTTTTTTTATTCTTTGGGAGTTTCGTACTGATGATTTGTATGGGAATAAATAAGGTATTAAACAAATTCTAAAACCGTCGAGATCACCAGATTCTGGATCTTTTGATAGGCCTTCATATTTAGCTACAAATTCCTTTCCCACCGATTTACGAATTGTCTTTTTTTCTTAGTTAAAACAGTGCTTCAAAGAAAGGTTCTCAGTTATTCTTCAAAATAATATCTTTGTCGGGAAACAGCCTTTCAAAGTCAAGCTTAATCTGTATGTTTGATAAGAGATTTATATCAATCTTTTGAAACCTTTCAAACTGAGTTATATTCTCGTGAGAAAAAAATTGAAATCTTTATTTAAAACATGTATGACCAGGAAGTTAACACATTAGGAATTGTTAATAATTAAATGAAAAAGTAATAATTTCTGACAATTATAAGTCATAGAGTGCATATTTGAATTTAGTCATTGTAATAAATAAGTATTTTTTCATACACGTACGAGTTGAGGTCCAAAATCGGATGTTAGAATCGGCCATTCTCCTTTCAGGATGTAGTCCAAAGGTTTATCTATGTGACTTCTATTTTCACTTCTGTAATCAAAAGTTTTTTCCCAGTGATGTTTTATTTCGTCAAATGGTGCACGAAGTTTCTTTAGCCACTTAATATGGGCTTGCACCTCAATTGAGGCGGATACTGCAGGATCTTCATTTTTCACATTTTCATTGGATGATTTTGGCTCGGTTTTCTGTCCAATTACTCCATTCTTCCTCAAAAGAAAAAGAAGATTTCGCCATTTATCAGGGAGTTTTCCTTTAGAATTTTTCTTTTCATTTCCATCACTGAAGAAATCACTTCTGATGAAATTTTTTGTCCATTAAGACGAAAAGCGTTGGGAAATTTCTTTGAAGTAGAAAGTAAAACTTGCTTTTTTTCGCTCGTTTGTCCTGGCCCAAGTTTTGAGCTACATCCTTGTTCAGAAAATAAGTTAACCCGAGATCTTTCGAGAGGATAGATTTGATTATTATTATTTCTAGGTATGTTAGAATTCGAGGAATCCACTACTTCCGGAGAAATCAAATAGTATCCATGATGAACTTGCGTTTCTATTGCTAAAATTGGTGTTGTTGGAACAGACTCAATAGACTTTGCAAAACGCTTGGGGCTTGGCAAAGGAAGATTATTAGATAAAGCAGTGCCTTCCGTAATACTGCTGGGACCTAATATTCTTTTTTTGAAATTTTCAGGATGCTGAAATGAAAATTTTTTCCAAAATGAAAAGTAAAAGCTTTTAATAAAATATCAAACAAACCCATTTTGATAACGTTTTTAATGCATACTAGTTAAATGTAACGTTTAAGATTTATTTTTCTACCTAAAAGATCTCTGATAATATCTTAATTACCGAAGAATTTTCCGGGATATGATTAGAAATCTGATTCTCTTTTTCATTCTAACTTTGAACAAATTTAATCAGTCTTAATATTATAGCTCTACAGCACAATGCATAATCATCTACGGTCATACATGACAACACCTCCCAATCAATGTGATAATCTGCAATTGAAATTAGTTTAATTTTTAACAATCAAAAACCTACAACTCGTTAGGTTCAGTTACATATTAAAAAATATATTTATTAGTATTTCAACATAATATTAGAAGAAAATATTTTTTAAATTTCATTCCTGATATGTCAAGGTTCTATTTATATTTAGCAGATAGGCATTGAAAGTATGATATAAGATTACTTCTTCAGACATATTATTATAGTACTTATCTTTTAATTTGTCCACAACTGCCATTTTAAATCCCCATTTTAATAGTTTTTCTTCCATTTTTCAAAAATATAGTGAATTTTTTCCAAACTGGTTTACACACCCTTACTGTATCCCCAAAATTTGAGGTTTTGTGGTGAAAATTTTAATTTGATATTTTAAACTTCAAAATTATATTCCTCTTCAGGGAAACTTCACGTCATCTTGCCGCGAGATTGATTCTTTTGTGTCAAAAACATATAGGTTCGATTCAAAACCATTGCTTGCAAGAGGATGATAGTTTTGTTTCACGACAAATTTTTCTCTGAGTGGTTTTAGGAAATCTTATCTTGATAAGAAAAATCGATTTTCTAAGAATTGAATATACCTATAGCTGAAGGCATCAATCATCGAGTACGCTTTTATTGTCCACTTCGAAGAAATAAATAAAAAATTTTTTCTCGACACATGATTCACACTCAGTAATTGGATCCTTCACCTTATTATCATCTGGAAAACTTATCACCACAGTATGTTCCATCTCTTTCCTTTTTGTTAATTGCTTCCAGGGATTTAAACATATCCCAATGAAATCAAAGTTTTTAAATAATTAAATGAAAATTAAGTTTAAACAAAAGCCAATGAAAGTTTCTGTGTACAAATCAATTTTTAGCCTACACGTATTTTTTGTAAATTTTCAAAAGTGCATGTGAAAAAAATTTCAAAAAATGGTTTATTACGTCATAAAAAAAGTAATTAATAAGAGCTATTTTTCTGGAGCGAAAACGTTCAGCTCATTGAAATACAGAGATTTGGTACAAATTGTGAGAGAAAATAATGGTTTATAACGATTAGTTGTTTGCATAATTAATACTTATTGTAAATTTATAAAGTGTTACAAGCAAACTGTCATCAAGAATAAATTTTCAGTCGAATATTGATTAAGTAATCAATATTTGTTTTAAATTTGAAGAGTATCACAGTAAAGAGTCTAAGGCATTCTTAGCTGATCCGTAAACAAAAAATAAGCCTCTTAGTTCAAAAGTAGCCAAGCTGTAAATTCGTTTATGAAAATTGTTAAAATTATTATGAATTGTTGTCAATTTTGAAACTATCGTAGCAAAGGGTAATCAGAAACACATTCTTAGCTAATTCCGTAAGAAAATTGAGCCTATTTCTTGAAAAATAGCCAAACTCTGAATTTTGTTATGAAAATTGTTTAAATAAATAATAATTCTCATGAATTTGCAACGTATCATATCAAATGGTTATAGAAAAAACATTTTTAGTTGATAACATAGAAAAAATTAAGCCTATTCGTTGAAAAAGAGCCAAACTCTGAATGTTTTATGAAAATGGTTTGAATAGTAAATAGTTCTTGTGAATTTACAAAGCATCATAGCAAAGAGTCGTCGAAAAGATATTCTTATTTACATTTGTTAGAAGATAATGCACATTAGTTGAAAAATATGCAAATTATGAATTTTTCATAAAAAATTGTAATAATTAATAATTCTTGTAAATTTGATTAGTATCATAGCAAAGAGTCATCGAAAAGGTATTCTCAGATAAATCCGTGAAAAAAATTCAACCTATATTTTTTGAAAAGTAGCCAAAGTCTGCATTTTGTTTGAAAATTGTTTTAATACTGAAGAATTCTTGTAAATTTACAAAGTATCATAGCAAAGAGTCATCGGAAGATTATTCCTAGTTCATTGCACAGAAAAATTGAACCTATTCTTTGAAAAAAAGCCAAAATCTGAATTTTGTAGGAAAATTGTTTGAGAAGTAAATAAATCTTGTGAATTTACAAAGCATCAGAGCAAAGATTCATCGAAAAGATATTCTTATTCACATTCGTTAAAAATAATGCGCATTAGTTAAAAAATAGGCAAATCCTGAATTTAAAAAAAAAAGTTTAATAATTATTCATTCTTGCAAATTTGAGAAGTATCATAGCAAAGAGTCATCGAAAAGATATTCTCAGCTGATTGAGCCTAAAATAAAAAAAATTGAGCCTATTCTTCTAAAAATCTCCAAACTGTAAATTTGTTTATTTTAATTGGTTGAAAAATTTCCAAATAGCATCTATTTTCAATTAATAGTAAAAAAACTTTTATTTTTATAACGTTTCATACCAAAACTAGGATTTTAATGAGCTAGACATTGCCTACCCTGAAAATAACTTTTGTTTATTAATTGGGTTATAACGTGATTAACCATTCTGATTACTTATTTTCACCCACTGGAAATTATTTCTAGATAGTTTTAGGTCAGATATAAAACCTTCTTTGATCAATCTGGAAAACAAAAAAAATGGTACTTCTGAAGAATTAAAAAAAATCAACTTCGTTGCTACATTGAAAATTGAAAAAAATTATTGTAAAAATTTCAAACAAACAAATCTTTTTGAAATTTCAAAAACTTCTATTGAAAAAAAACGTCAAAATCGCATAAACAGTATATATAGGCTAAAAATTTATATGTCCACAGAAACTTTTTTGTCCCACTGTAAGTGTTAGAGTCAATCTCCTTTAGATGATCCCGAAAATTCTTGAGTTCAAGTCAATATAAAATTTTGATGCATTTTTCGAATTTTGAAAAAAATTTTGAAACTTGGAAAGGAAAATTCAAGAATTATAAACCTATTTCTCCATTCTTATTTGCAACTTTTTATAACTCTCTATCATATTTTTAAACTATTTCTTATACGTTTCAATATATATCTTATTTGAGATAAATGATAAAAAATTTTATCAATTTAAGTTTTGACGAAAACTGGAAGCTGATAACTGAAAGTACTTAAAACTTTTAAAAACTCGCAATTTACAGCCCCATCGCCTTTATTAGCGCCATGTGTCAATTTAACGTTTAATACAATTTTTCTAGGGGGGTAGGCTTCATCCCATCGCCAGACTATATAGGTAACTTTTATTGATTTCATGCCCACATTGTAGCATAAATACAGAATAGGTTTTCCTCGATTCGATAGCAACATATTCTCCGACACTTCATGAACACGCATCTTTTCAGAAATTGAGTCAAATTTGAAAAAAAAAAATAGGAAAAGAAAACGAGAAAAAAAAGAAAAAAGCTAGGTTTATTTTGACCTGAATTTTTGGCTTTTTTGAGAAGCAGTAATATCTACTCGAAAGGGTTTTTAATCGAGACTGGAAAATGGCAAAATTGGAAAATAGCTTTAAAAAATCACGCACGTTACATGGACCGCAATGCGAGAGACTGTAAAATATAAAGTCCGGGTTCAATTCCTGCCGTCGGAATTTTTTATCATTTTTTATTTATATTTTTCGTTATGACAATTAAATATTTTTATTTAAATGAATCCCACATATTTATTTTTAACCATTATGTTTGACATGAAAAAATTGGGGGTTTCAACCTTTATCACATTCGAAGCGAATATTTCAAAATTAAGTAAGTGCCACGACAATTAAAAAAAAATCGGTTTACTTATGCAATTCTTGATCAACAAACATCACTCATTGCTCGACTTTCAAAATAAGAATATTTTGATAATAATAGAAAATGTCTTTTATTTATATTCTACTTTCATATCATTAGATTTTACTATTTCTTTAAATTTCAATATTTATTTTATTTTTATTAAACTACTTTTATTTATATCTAATATGAAAATAACAATAACCAAAATATGAATATTTAATTGAATGAAAAAAATGAGAATTTTCCATTAAAAATTTTTCTCAAAGAAAAACTGGTAAACGTTAAAAAAGCAATTTTTAAATATGAAAACATGTTTGAAAATGAATATTTTGGCTTGATTTGAATACATTTAATAGTCAATTGCAATATAAGAAATTTTGAATAAAAAATGAAATTCGAAAAAATGCCGTTAGCAGGAATCGAGCCCAGACTTTCCGGTTACAAACTCCAAACGCTACTGCCTCATCAAACTGGGAGATGTTTTTTTCAAGTTGAAAATTAAAGTAAAATTTTCAGAAAATTTAGGCCCCACCTTCAAAACAAGAAACGTAGCAAAAATTATTTCCGTTTTTTCTGTGAAGAACTTCAATATATAAATGTGTATTTCTTTGAACTAAAGTAGATATAATGTCGAATAGTCGGCTGTCGTATTCTGTTATAATCAGCTTATTTGCATAAGGGTCTCTCTAGCATGGTGAGAATAAAAGTATATTTTTATTACTTTTTCCATAATGTCATACAATTTCAGTTAAAAATGTTCACCAAGCATTTGTGCATAATGCTATTAATCGAAATTCAATTCTGGGATTTTGATTTTCATCGGAAATTGTCCATGTATATATTTTTCTCAATTATATAAAATTGTACTCAACTCTAGATTAATATACCCATCGAAAAGAAAAATATGTGTTAAAAAGTCCAATTGTTAAAAAGCGCATGGCACCATTTTCGATTATCTCTCGAAACTATCGCAATCTCGAAACTATTGTTGTCAGGAAACCCGCGTTCATGATTGGATGAAACTTTCATTTACGTTTTTCCGTTTGAAACAAGAAGGCTGCAAACTTCAGATTTACGAGGATTGTAAGGTTATCTAAATACTACGGTAAATACTAATGAATCACTGAAACTGAGGTCTCCGGCAACTTGAAATGAAAAATTTAATTTTGTCAGTTGTATAAACATAACATAGAATCCAAGTAGATATAGCTATGAAAATTATGCATTTTATAAACTCGATTAAAATTTAAAACTACATTTGCAATATAAAGTGACCTATAAAGTTTATACACTATACTTTGTCAAAAATTAAATATTCTAAAGTATTAGCGATAAAATATTTTTAACTTTTATAGATTTTTAAAAAGCAGAAAATTTCATTTTAAAAATTGCTGATAATAATTTTCAGGGGCTGAAGAGATTTTTATTAGTTATAATTAAGCTGATATCTAAAGTAACAGTATTTTTTATACTATTTCAAAAGAACAATCTGGAAATAATCTCAAAAGTGTTCTCGACATTTTTAGAATAAACAGGTTTTAGACTTATTTGAATTTTTAAGCGAAAATTCAGATTACTGGATAAACTATTTCAAATTTTTTAAAAGACATAATTCTAAAACTGAAATAAATATGAATTTTTAACGAAAAAGATGAACTTTTAACAAAATTGTTTAACTTTCAACCAAGTAGTTTTATTTCTAACCAAAAAGATGAATTTTCAACTGAAATTATGAATATTGAACTGAAATACTTAAATTTTAAACCAAAAAGATTAATATTCTACCCAAAATATTGAATGTCAGTAAAAAAAATTGGACAAAAAATGAAATAGTTACATTTTTAATTAAAAATCTAATTTTCACTTTGAAAGAACTAATTTTCTAACAAAAAAAATGAAATTTCAACCAAAAAGATTAATTTTTTACCAAGAAAGTAAGATAATTGTTCAACAAAATAAATGCTAATTGTTTAAAAAATAGTTTAAGCAAAAAGGCACATAGATATTTCCAAGTTGATGCCTTAGTGTTGTTTGTTTTTTGCTCCAACGCTTAGTTTGTTTATAACAATTGCAGAAATATAAAAAATAATGTAATTGTTTAACAAATTGTTTGAAAAAAAACAAAATCTGCACCTGGATATTTGGGAAACGAATTTAAAGTTTTTTTTAGGTTTTCGATATGACTTTTAGCTGTTTTCGAGGTTGTTTTATAATTAATTACAAAAGTTTCAAATCCATATATGTGGCAAATTTCAATTACGTGAAAATTGATTAATTTTTTATTCTATATTTAAAAAATCCCAGAATTTTCAATTGTATCACTTGAAACTAGTGAAAATTTTAATTTCCAATCATTGGAATTAAATAATAATTAATTTTGACAAATTTTTAATTTTCAATTCTCTAATTTTGATGATTTACATTTGAAATTTCAAAATTGCACTGAAAATTGAGTTGTAATCGTTTAGAAATGAAAAGTTTTTAATGTTGACATTTTACAAATAAAAATAATGTAATTTTTATTATTTAAGTTCGAAATGTTTCAATTTAAAAGATGTGGAATTGAAAATTTGACTTTTGATTTTAAAAATCATCAAAATTGAAGAGCCTTTATTGATTTATGTTTAAAATTAAAGATTTTTAAATGTAAATATTTTTAATTAAACTATTTTTTCCTAACTTTCCAGATTACATAATATATACATTCAAAATATGAACCTTAAATTTACAAATAATTTACAAATAAAATTATGCAAATTTTAAGTTAAAAATCAAGAATTTTGTAATTGTGATAATCTACATTAGAAATTTAATCAATTTGGAACATTTAGCATTGAAAACTTGACTTTTGATTAAAAAAATCATCAAAATTTAGCAATTTTCAATTACTTATCTTTGAAATAAAATATTTTTTATTCCACATAGTTTTAAAATATCAATGTTAAACATTGAATAATTTGTCATTCTTGCAGAACATTGAATTTTAAATCTTTTTAAATTGAAGAGTTCTATATTTTGACAATTTACCAATACAAATTATGCAAATTTCAAGATAGTCATTAAAAATGTTGTGATTGTGATGATTTATATTTTATAAATATCTTCTCTTTAGAACATTTAGAGTTAAACACTTGACTATTGATCTTGAAAAACATTTAAATTTGAGAATTTATATTTCTAAATCTTTAAAATCAAAGAGTTTTTAATTTTGACAATTAACAATTAATAATAATAAAATTTTTAATTTTTGCAATTCAAAAAGCTGTAATTTTGGTGATTTAAGTTCGAAATTCCTTTAATTGGGAAGAGTCAGAATTGAAAACTATCTTCAAGAATAAATGAAAAACTATATTATTTTTAATTATACCCATCAACAATCGAATGATCTTCAATAGTTGCAAATCTTCAAGATTTTTTATTTTATAAAGATGTTCAAAATTTTATTATTTCAGTCTATAGAAATTGGAAATTAAACAATTTGGCGCATTTTCAATTATAAACCTTTCCGAAATAGTTCACTTATTATTTTTTCTTTCCTTCTGATTCCTGCTGGGATCTAATGTATTTAAATGAAAGTTACATCTTACTGAAAGACGTTTAAAATTAAAATTATGTCAGAACCGACGTAGGTAGCTAGTTTAATATATATTTGATTATTTATATTAATTTATGATTTTTAATTATATATTATAGTACTTTAAATTAAAGCATATATTTTTTGAATTTATTAATCATTCAATTAAAATTAAAAAAAACGGATAATAAACGCGCGTGACGCGCTATTTTTCCAATTTTTGCATAATGATGACGTAACCTGTTTATTTCTTAGTCATAAATTATCATTGAGAAATGGTAAGTAGATCATGAATATTAAACGGGACTCTCAGGTAATCTTATTATATTAAAAACACGCCCACATTTGGAGGGTAGAGACGCATTATGATGATATGCAAAATGCAAATTTCATGGAAATTTCCCTGGCAATTTCCTCAGAAAGAGGATTTCTTTGCTGCTAGTTCAGAGCAAAGCTCATTCTGCGTTATCTCTGCCTGATGGATTAGTCTTTTATCTGGATAATAAATATTAGGTTGAGCCAATGAGATTGTCCGTGAATCGAGTGACACGCGAATGCACGATTTAATCCCAGATTCTCATTCACTTAGTAATTTATTGTCTTTTGCACTCTACTATGGTAAAATTATATTATGCCTGCAATACAAAGTTTGTATACTGAGATGAGTTCAAACAAATATTTTTTTGAGCGAAAAAAATTTGTTTTGGGGGTCGACTATAAACTACGTTACCAAAAAATGATTTTTAGTACACCCAAAATGGAATTTTCTGTTTCAAAATTGAATTTTGAAACAAAAATAATTTTCAATCTGTTGAATTAAACCAAAAAAGACGAATTTTTAACCGAATAGTAGAATTTACAACGAAAAATATGAATTTTGCACAAAAAGTTAATTTGCTGCCAATATTTTGATTTTCTACTAAATTATTAAATTTTCAGGCCAAGCATATAAACTTTCTACAAAACAGATCAATTTTCAACTAAAAATATGCATCATTTTTAGTAATTGTTTCAAAAATTATAGTTAAAATTCAAATCAAGCAGTTGAATTTCAATCAAAAAATACGAATTAAAAAAAAAAAGTTGAATCTTTATCCAAAGGAGATTAATTTTCAACCGAATAGTTGAATTTTGACTAGAAAGGATAAATTTTATACCGAGAAAGATAAATTTTCTACCAAGGAGATGACTTTTCGACCATAAACGATGAATTTCGACTCCAAAAGGCCGACACTTTGACAAAACAGTTGAATTTTCTACCAAAAAAGATGACTTTATCAAAATGGTTGAATTTACAAATTACGAAGGTGTTTTTTTCAACCAAATGTTGAACATTTTCGAACTAGAAAAATTTTAATTCAATTAAGAATATTTGAGTTTTCAAGCCAAAAAGTTGAATCTTCAACCAAAAAGTTCATTTTAAACAAAAAAAGATGACTTTTCTACCGTAAATTCTGAATTTTCTACCAAAAGACGAATTTTTAACAAAATAGTTCAATACTCAACTGAATAGATGAAGTTTCAATCAAGAAAGATGAATTTTAAATCAAATAGTAGAATTTTCAAAAAAGAAATATTTTTCTAAAACCGAAAAATCGAATTTTCAATTTTTTTTGCTTAAAAAATGAATTTGAATACAAAACTAATTTTCAAGCTGTTAAATTGAACCGAAAAGGACAAATTTTTTAATGAATTAATTTTTTATTAAAGTGTTGAAATTTCAACCCGAAAAGACGAATTCTCAGCACAACAGATCAATCTAAAACTAAAATGATGCATCAATTGCAGTAATTTTTGAGTAGTTGAACTTTAAACCAAGTAGTGGATTTTTAAACCAAGAAATACGAATTTTGAACAGGATATTCAAATCCCTAATGAGAAAAGAATAATTTTTAACACACATTTTTAATTTTCAACCAAAATAGGATTAAAAATTAAATTTCGACCAAAAAGGACGAATTTTCAATAAAATACATGACTTTACAGTCAAATGGTTGATTTTTAACTACAAAATATCAACTTTTAATCGAAAATATAATGTTTTCAATAAAGTAGTTTAACGTTCAGTCAAGTAGTTGAATTTTTGACAAAAAACATGATTTTTTAACAAAATTGTTGCATTTTCAACCCATTTTCAAGTCTCTTCTAAAAGGAATGATTTTTTCTTTTTAGGTAAAATTATTTCTGGAAACAAGCAAAATTTCTTTCAAACAAAAAAGAAAATTTGATTGGACGTATTTTCGTATTGCATTTCTTTGATCCAATTACCAGGGATCATAGCGCGAAAAGAGCTCAAAAATGGGAAATAGGGTAATTTGTGCAAGAAAAAGCGGAAAATAGGGAAATAATTAAACATTTATTTTTACATTTGGAATAAAAGAAACAATCTTTTCCTAAGAAATTGTATACATTTCAAATAATGTTAAGTGGTTTTACTTCCTCATAGAGGAAGGTTTGTAATTACCTAAAACTTAAAATATAATTTTTTCAAAGTAAAAGAGCTATGATCATAAAATTTGAACGAGTTGTAGCTCCAACTGATATGCAAGTCTGATACGATTTTGAGCTATTTCGGAAATTTAGAAGTAGTTTTTTTTTTGCATTCAAAGATGAAAAAAAAATTATCTTGTTTATGTGAGAAAAACTTTTTGGAATTTCAAAATACGACAATACTGTATGTAGTGTATTGGTTCGCGACCTTAAGACGAATCGACTGACCTACTGTTGAACCCTTAATGTTCCGCCAGTACCGATACATGAATTTTCAAAAAAATGTGTGTATTCTGTTTATATAAAAAAATTTTCTTCATATTAGGAGTACTACAGTACTGTATCTGACATGTTTGTTCGCTTCTTCGAGACACGTGGAA
The DNA here is from genome assembly GCA_011634705.1 of Andricus grossulariae. Classification (NCBI taxonomy): domain Eukaryota; kingdom Metazoa; phylum Arthropoda; class Insecta; order Hymenoptera; family Cynipidae; genus Andricus; species Andricus grossulariae. The sequence goes on along the minus strand of JAABKJ010007545.1, from coordinate 186,716,805 downwards.
TGACCTATTGAAGAACTTTCTATGACCTCTGATCGTTTAGCAATAACGATATATAAATTAAATAATATATTGTTTATCTTATTGATATGAGAAAAACTTTTTAAATATTGGAAATACAACTATAATGTATAGAATATGATATATATGTTTGCGTCATCGAGAACCTTCGATTGCCCAATTGAAGAACTGTTCATGATCAAGAACCTTTTCAAGGTTCAAGAACCTTTGATAACCTACCAATATCGTTTATAAATTTTTCAACAAAATGATTTACCTTTTTTATACGACAGGAGACGACCATCCAACTGAGAACATGGACCAAGAGTAAGGAAAGTATAAGGCTTACAAACCAGAACCGTTTTTTACTTCGATGCCGTGCAAGATTACCTACCTGCACATATTATAAACTCTTATCCAAAAAATTTTCTTCCCACATCCTCTATGCAACGGTCAATTTAATAAAGTTCTCATGAACTTTGAAATAAAAATTTTGAAACTTGAAATTAAAAACATTGATTCTGAAATAAACTACGTTAGAAGAGTTGTTAATAATTTAGAATCAAAATTACTTGATATTAATAACGAACATAACATTGATAACTTTTTCACATGCCAAAATAAGATTGATAATAATATCGAGAAAAAAAACTTTGATAACCGATTCTGGTTCAAGTGGCTTAAACACAAATTCTTTTGTCAAAATATTAATAAGAAGCCTGACGATAATTGGTTAATTGATTTAACAGACAAAGATATCCCAGATGATATAGGTTACTTTCTAAGCGTTGGTGATAAATTTTGTATCAATCCAAAAAACCAAAATTTACTTCTTGATAATACCACTTATAAAAAACTTAATAAAGATCCTACTACGAAGGTACAAGTTAAACTCAACTCACTTGTCAGTATTATTATATCATTAAGCCGTTTCCCTTTCGGGGTAGGCGTGAATTGCTCGGTGGTAAAGTAGTGATGTGTGGATACGCATCCTTGTTTTACGCCTTGCACAATATCAAAACAGTCACTCAGTTTCCCATTTACCCTTACACTCGCTTTACTACCTGCATATATTGTTTGTATTGCTTGTAGGAGCCATCCATGTACTCCGTACTCTTTATAAAAAGTAAAAAAGTGTATCACTAACAGGCTTAAAATAATTATTTAAACACGGACATTTAAAAAAATTTAACGTTCCTAATTGATTAATTAAAAATTAAAAGGCCTAACTAATTACAATACTAAAAAATTAATTCAAACTGGAATATGTTTCTAACCTCAAATTTTTCTAACTGCACGATTGCCCTCATTACTATAAAGAATTTCCACACTGAGAAAACCATTTTCTTGAATCAACAAAAACGTTTTCGTGGTGCATTCAAATTTTGTTATTGTCCCAAAGGAATTTGTGTTATTAATATGCCGACAACATATTTCTTTTCTCAAGAAGACTCTTCTTGGGATAACTAAGAGATTTGTTTGCTATAGAAGCAACAAAATATTATTGATATAGAAATTTTTTGGGTAATTTTTTAACCAAAATCGAGTTTTTGGTGTATCAACTAAATTTTGGTTGATTCAATTAAAGTTTTGTTGGTATAACCAAAATATTACGTTGATTATATAGCAGTAAAATTTTGTGTAGTTCCTGCCAACCATTTTTTCAGTGCAGCAGCGATTGATAAAAAGGAACAATTTTTTGGCCGTAGACCGTTTTTATGATTTAGGTCTTCAAATCGATTGGTCGCAGACAGAAAAATTGATTACATAAGTTTCGTGGTGGCGAAAAAGTCCCTTTCTACTCTCGCCTCTCCAATCTGCAATGAAATAACAGCTAGGGAGCAGAATTTATCCCCTCAGAGTTTCGATCATTGAATGGAAAAAAATCGGCCATTCAGTGCAGTTTTAACCCCCGATAAGGGAAGGACTTTGTTATTATGCCCCTAGCTCCCACAGAGTAAAAAAACTAAAAAAGTAACGTGTTTCCAGAAACACGTTTCAGTTAAAATATTCAAGTCACGATGCATTTCCCAAAACTAATTTTTGTAGCCCATATTTGGATTAAAACGCTAAAAGAGTAAACACACGAAAAGGTTTCCAATTCAAACATTCGTAATTAGAGCTTCCAGTTAATGAATTTAAGGCAATCGTAGATATAAATTATGGAAAATTGAACTATTTATAATTAGACAATGTGTCTTTGAATGCGTAAGGCTTCAAAAATTAACAATAATTTTAAATAAAGTGTTGAAATTATTATTAATTTATTTCGAAAGAAAAAAAAAACAGTTTTATTGACATTTAGACAATCAAATTCTGTTTTTCTCCGAACCAAATATTGCTTATCTCGACAAAAAATTGATTTTGTTACCTCAGAAAAAAAAAAATTGGTTTCGTTAGCTCAAGAAAAGTTTTGTTAAACCCAAATTTCGTTAAGCTGAAAAAAATGGTTGAACATATACCGACAAAAATTTTTTCTTGTAGACCCAAACCAAAACAATTTTCTCATCGCAGAAAGTAGATGGCACACCTGTTCTAGAATTTTTCTTAAATCAGGATAATTGACCTTTTTTTGCTTCTTTAGGTAAAATCAGGGAAGCATTTGTCTTTCCTTATGTAGGAATTTCAAATTTAATTCTTGTGCGGTTTAATCCAATTTCGGTTAACAATTCTTGTTATATATTGTACAACACAATTGAATTATTAATTAAATTTGTATAATATTGATTTAATCGAATCTTATTTGTTTGAAGATGACGATATTTATCATTCTTATTTACTTAAAAAGGTATTGTACATGAGATGGCCACTATAGATAGGTGGTCCACTATTGGGGTCGTTACCCTATATTTGATAATTACCAGGTTCGTTTCAATGATAAATATAGTTTTGGTACTCCGCAGGCAAGAATGCTTAAAAAAAAAATTCCTCCAATTCGAGTTCGATTGACGGTAGAAAGTTTAATTATCATCAGCTTGCCCAATACCCATTAAACCAGTTGCGTATAAAGAGGACTCGTGCGGGCGCGTGGCTTTAGTACCTGTAGTTACGCTTATCTCTTTCCATCCTTTTTTTCTGCTATCTCGTCTTACGAGTCGTCCCTTAATTTCAACTCGGATTCGACAACCATAGGCCGCAACCAACCAGCTGCCAGGCAGGTGATGGCGCGGCGCAGCTGCCGCCAGCGTTGGGAACCCCCACCCTAGTGGATCCTTGTCGTTGGATTGGTAGGACAGATCCTCAAAAGAAGAGGGCTGGTTGAAGGACCTCTGGAAAGCCTCGGAGCTTGGACCTCCACGAACACTAATGAGGCCCTCCTAATCTTACTCATGAATGAAAAGAATTTTCTCACAATTGCCTATTTCCCCCATGCATCTCATTTCGCATTTATGATCTCATGAATCTTTTGGATAACACCCAATTACTGATTAAATATGATTATTAAAAGATAAATGGCTAAACAAATAAAACTGTACTAAAAAAAAAAGAATGCCGGGACGCGAACGCAGGTAGGCAGAAGCCTACCGACCGCAAGTATATATGTCATCACTCTATCGTAAAAGCTACATGTATTCCAGATATAAACTTTCATCATAAGGGGCCGTTCAAAAACTACGTCCGGCGATTTTGAACACTTTCCGCCGCACCCCTTCTTCTTCACATACCTCGCAACAAAGTTTGAACCCCCCAGGGTGAGGTCGCAAATACGAGCACCCCCCCCCCTTACGATATAAAAAACTCTGAAAAAGGGGAAATAGTGTGATTTTCCTCGAAAATAAGGGAATAATATTCTTTTAAATGAAATTAACTTATATGTACCATATTGAATTCAATATGAAACGCTTATAAGATTTCACGTAAAAAAGCGGATTTTCAATAAAATAATTAAATTTTTAACCAAAGAGATGGATCTTTAACTAATAAAATGAATTTTTAACGAAGTAGTTAAACTTCAACCACTGAGTTGAATTATCAATGAAGAAGAATATTTTTCTACCCAAAAGGACGGATTTGAAACAAAATACATACATTTTTAACCTAATTGTTGAATTTTCAACCAAAAAAAGATAAATTCTCAATGACAAATTTAATAGTTGAATTTTCAACAAAAAGAGATGGATTCTGAACTAAAAACATAATATTTGAATTTTCAATTAAAATTTGTCAAATAATACCACTAATTTTTCTTTTTTCAAGCATTTCGAAGAATTATTATTCACATTTATATTTACCATGTGTGATGAGACATCGTACGTTAACCCCTCCACCCCTGGCAATAATATTAGCCCTATAGCTATAATTGGCCGATTAGTTTTACGGAAAATTCCGTAATACTGGTCAGCACCTTCGAAACATCAAAAATTAAATAAGCATTAGCTTGCAATCGGTATTATTTTCTATTCGAGAGCTTTGCAAACAACTAAAAGTTATTCACCGTGTATATTTCTTTTTGAAAGAGATCCATCAGCATCTAATTTCGGAAAATTCATATTTGGCATGGTTATACGTTCATTATAGATGTAATATGCGAATGGTACTGAGCCGATAACTCCTTTGTTACTCGTATTTTCAAATGGAAATATCAATAACTCTCATTGCATGGAGTGGTAATCAAGACTGGAAAATGCACAACTCTCCAGTACTAAAACAACGATCCATTTTGATTTATCCGTGGATGCTCTTTTATTAAAAATATGAAATTATTAATTGCATTTTGGTATAGTGTTTAAATATTTATAAAATTATAGATCACAAATCTTTTACTTTATTTTAAGTGGTCTTTTAACAAAAATATCTTTAGTAATATGGACCTTAAAAATTAAATAAGTTTAAAAAAATTACAATTATCAACTAACAACTTTAGTTAGAAGCTTCATGATGTTCATATTTTTGCTTTCGAGTGATTTTCACATACAATCGGCCAGAAAATGAATTATTAACGTCAAGAGTGAGTGGAAAATGTTATTAAAATGAAAATTGGAAATATTTAACGTCATTCCAGACCGGTGAGAGACAAACTTTGAATTTCAGCGTAATTAATCACTTACGCAACTCAAAATCGATAGCTCTATTTATATTGAACATTACGCACGGTCAGTATTTGTAACACAATCGTTGTTAGTTTCAGAAGAATCACGAAATTCGTTTATAATTAACTAGAGAGGCGAAGGTTTATTTTCAATCAAAGAATTAACTTTCAACCAAAAAAAAGATGATTTCTTAAGAAAATATTTGAATTTTTAACAAAATAATTAAATTTTCAACTAAATAGTAGAATTTTCAAACCAAAAGAGATGAATTCTGGACCAAAATTATAATAGTAGATTTTCAATTAAAAATAATTAACTTCCAACCATAAAAGATGAATTTTCAACAAAAAAAAAGATTACTTTTCTACCAAAAGATGAATTTAAAATCCCAACGGACGAATTTTCTATACAAAAAACGAAAGTTCAACAAAGCAATTAAATTTTAAACCAAAAGAGATGACTTTTTTTAACAAAATAGTTGAATTTTCAACCAAAAAGTAGATTTTTTATCCAAAAGAGAAATTCTGAAACAAAAATATAATAGCAGTTAAGGAGATATTCGCGTTTTTATAACCCTGGATCTAAAATATAGATTCTGAATTTTCGATAGAAAATAATACTTCAATCTGTACTGAATTTGGCAACAATATACTTTTGTCTCCGAAAGACCGGAAGTGGCTAAATTTGATATTTTAAGATAAAATATACAACCCTAGATTATAACTTTATTATGCCAATTATTAGTAAATAATTGTATAAATTAAGGTGACCTATGTTATTGCTATGCTAAATATATAAAAAGGAAGTTTTCATTCTCAAATATAGAATTGTCATAGAATAGTATTCACTTAGCATTTAAGCAATTATTTTTTTCCGTGTGGTCGGGCCTTTGTCAGCATACTCCAGATGAACTTTCTGAAGATTGCGCTGCATTATATAGAATGAAGTGCAACCTTCAAAAGTTTATTTTCATTAAATTATACTATAGTAAACACCCAAATGGCTGCCCCAACAGCACGTGACAGCAAAATAAAATTTATTTTAAGCTGAAGCATTCGAGTGTTTAATACTTATAAATACGTGTTTTTAATTAAAAACAACACGACCAGAATTTGTATTAAATAAAGTGTATAAATCATATTATATATGTAATAAAAAGCGTGTGTGAATATAACCAAAAAATTTTTACTTTTTTTTTTGTTCACATCTCACATTAAAGTTATTTTGTTTAAAAACATAAAGATATAATTGTTTTTAATATGTGAAATATAAGGTGAGCAGTTAAATTTGTACTGTGTATGTGAAAGCCAGTGAAAAATAATGAAAATAATCAATTGTCATATTAGATTGCAAACGTTCAATATTCAGATGTTGTATGATACAAACATATGCGAAACCGATTTTCAATCAACAAAATATGAACATATGAAATTATGTATCCAAAATTGGTACGTATTAAAGTATTCTTATTTATTTTGTTTACAAATCGGTTTTCACATATACACTAGACTTTTGATTTAAGCACTTTCGATTTATGCGTTCTAAGATTTGACTCCGATGGATGAGAGGAGCCGCGGAGCCGAAAGGGGAGGTCGTCCGCGGTCAGTCAGCCTAGCCAAAAGAGTCACATAGCGATAAATCCCTGATCGTTTAAGTTCGGAGACTTTCGATTGAAGCTAAGGTCAGAACCAACCCCGTAATTAAATTGAAAGTCTAGTGTATATTTATATTACAGCTGAGTGCTGAACGACCCGGAAAACAAAGAGTGTCTAGACGGGCGATGGAGGGGTATTCACGTTAGGACCTCGTTAGAAGTTCTAGATAGAGTCCGGCTAAAACAGCGTTATAAAACTAGTACTGGCTCTCTCTATTTTCCCCGATTAGAGCCCGACCCGAAATAGGGAAAACTAGCCGGGCCCTTCCATAAACCCGACCGCTAATTCTACTTGGGAAAGAAGACGAGAGAACTGGACTCCGAAGAAGAGCAGGAAAAGTCCGTCGCAAATCGATGCTTCTTAAAGACGTTAAATATTATTGGCCGCGAGGAGCCATGCACCTTGCTCGTAAATCATAATGATAGAGCACAGTGATGCACGACCGTGCCGCGGTAGCTCGGCAGCTGTATAGCTAAGCAATATACATGGCGTGTACATACACATGACACAAATACAAAAACCATATCCAATATCCATATATGCATTATAGCCAAACGTATAACAACCTACTCACATTTATCAGGTATATGTATGACTCTGTACGAGTGAACGAGCGCACTTGTAATTTACTCTTTGCCGGTTTGAGTCAATGCTGAGACCTTACACTCCACGTTAATGTTACATATACTTATCCGTAATACGCTCACACAGGAATAAATATAGGCTACTATATCGGCGCATAAGTGACGTATGACACTCTTATCTTACCACAGAAGTTATCTCAATAAACAATAATGCGGACACTTTCACTACAAGTCATCTCCATGCATTCCATGAAAAATGATGCAGGAAAGTAGGGTGTTTTCTCTTTTTTAAATAAATATAAGACATTTAGAAGACTACAAGCAACACTTAAAGATGAATCAAAAATGAAAAAGTTTAGAAAGATTTTCTTTTGCTTTGAAATAATCTCACCGCTAGCCTCGATTAAGTTCAATATAAAAGTATTTGACAAAAACGACTTTTTCGTTTTTGACGATTAAAAATCTAATTTTTCTCGAAAACGACGCAAGATATCAATAGTAGTTCATACTTCAAAATTGTACCACTTTCTACATACATGTACTTCCTAACGTTCACATGAACGGAACATTTTTCCCCATTTCTATTTCACCCATCAATATTGTTCCAATTGCAATTTAAAATACGTATTATAATTCTGTTTCAACAATAAATTATTTCCAATATAAATAAACAAACATTTGCGCACTTTTTCTAGTTAACAAAGTTTATCTTGTGTACTATAGAAAATTAAAAAATATATATAAAGTCAATCAAGGTCGATTAGCATAGCAGTTATTTTAACGAACTACAGTATTTTATTTTTAAAAAAGTTTGTTTTTAGTTCAGAAATAATGTGAAGAACATGTTTCATGAGATTCTTATGGTTCATGAGCTTCAAAGTAGAGAAAAATGGGATTGTATCACTAAAATTGAAGAAAAATAATTTGGTTATTTCATATATGATTCAGAAATAATTTGAATCTTCCAGCTGTGCTAAAATTAATTTTATTATCGTGAATTCCTATTTTTAATTCTAAAGAAATTCAAATTAGGAAGCACTCCAAACAGGAAAATCAGTATTTTGTTTAATCCTTTAAAATATTAACTAATTGTATTTTTAAAACAATTATTCATCCAACTCTAATATTTTTAAGAATTAAACAGAAAAAGACATCTCAGAAAGAAATACAAGCAGAAATTTTAACTTACCAACTCCTTTCAGACCTGACATCAAAACCAAACAAATTTTACTTCTTCAATTTTAGAGATAAAAACCAATTTTTCTTCGCTTTAAAGCTCAGGAACCATAAGAATGCCATGAAACATATTCTTCACATTGCCGCAATAAAAACAAATGTTTTTAACAATTAAATACTGTAAATTTAATCCAGGCTAGCTGTGTATCTTTTGTTTTAAAATAATTCCCTTTGCAGAAAACTTGATACAGACCGAAAGTCTTATTTTTGCTACTATTTTGTATGTAAAGCTAGATTTAAACCCATTTGTTTTACTTAAAACAAGACCTATTCGTCTTAAAACAAGATCCTCTTTCTTAAAGTAAAACTTTTTTTCTTTGCATCTAATCTGCTAACAAAATTTATTCTGTTTGTGGCTAGAATTAAGTGCAGTAAAAATTGTCTGCATTTAAACAAAATTGTTTGATTTTCAGTAAAATTTGTCTGAATTTAAGACTCAATTCTGAGATTCAGACAGTGAGATCTTAAATTTGGCCCAATTTTGCTTATAGTTTAATCCAATCCATTTTCAAGGTGTACAAAATGGTGAACAAAATCATTTACAATGTGGAAAAGGAGACAAAATTTTGAAAAATGTACAGGTCTGTCTAAAGACTCTAAAGTAAAAAATGAAAAACTTTGAAATTTGTCTTTCAAAAATCCTTTTACAATGTGGAAACGGATATAAAATTTTGAAAAATGTACAGTTCTGTGTAAGATTAAAAAATTTAAAAAATTTGAAATTCGTCTTTCAAAATCCTTTTGATACTATAAAACTGAAACTCATTAAAAATCTCTGACAATCCAAATAGAATACGAATATTTTTTTAAAACGGAAAGATTTGAAAGATCTTTAAATTAAAACGAAAGTACTTAAGAGTTTCAAACATAATAAAATTGTAAAGTAAAAAGATTATGATACTTGAACAACGACAGTTTAAAACTCAAACAATTCACCTTGCCTTTATGATAAGTTTTTATTGAAACTTAAAAGTCTGTTCCAACCACATTTAGAGTGGAATATCAATTAAATATTAGATTCAGAATAATTAAATACTTTTTATGGGCTTGAAGTTCTGACCGTTCAAATGAAATTTTTTTATTCATTGCTTTCTAAACTATAAACAGTGCAAAAAGATTGATTCATTACATTAACAGTAATGCAATTCTAAATTAAATTTATAAAGCATATTTTTATTTATTAGTAAGAACAATATTTCTGGATAAAATAGAATTGGGAATATATATTTCGTTCATTTGAACGTTCAGAACTTCAGGTGCATTACTTTTTTGCATTTTAATAAAAACTACTTACTATGATACTCCGATCAAAAGCTGTAATAAAAGCACATCTCACTGGAACTTACCTGAAACAAAGAATACAAATTTATGTAATGATATGCAACACAATTATTAACTTCAACTTCAAAATAATGTTTGCTTTGTTACAAAAAAGTCTGAAAAATGGCGTTTTCATTTGTTATTAAAAGTAGCGGAAGTAGGGGAAAACCTTTAAAGGCGAAAAATGTTGAACCGAAAACATTTAATTCAACATTTTCAGATCTATATTTAAGAGTAAAAAAATAAATCTCTCACAATTGTAGTTTCTACAAAATTTTCATAAAACTTAAGATCTACATATTAGACATTTTTTCCAGCAAGTTTTCATTTGAGGAGCTCGACTTATTGAAAGTTAGTATTATAAAAAAAAACAGCCTGCCGCCTGCACTCCTTTCTTTAAGCTTGTCTAGCAAATAAATTTGAGTGCTCATTTACAAGCTCGTGTGAAATTACTCGCATGTGCATGGAAGTATCTGGCAAAAGTTTCTAACCGCAGGAATATATAGTATCCTACCGCTTATATTAGTGCAAGTAAAAAAACCCTGGAATTGTAATTGTAATTGCAATCATCCCGAAAATTGTTGTTTGTCGTCGCTCTGAATTTTCCACAAGTAGGTAGAAAATTAATTTCGCTGCAAAACTAAGGCAGCAGAGGTAGACGAACAAAACTTGCACATTTCCACGCAATTAATTTTAAGCTCATTTAGAATGGCAAAAATATATCCAGTCGTTGAAACTTTAAATAAACCAAGGAAGTCAGGGTTGCTACAAAAGCCCAATTTTGAAATAACCCGAGTTTTCCCCATCCAATATTTATTTTCCCTGCCCATTCTAAAATTTTCTTTTAGCTACAAAAACAACCTTGCACCTTGGAGATCAATAATGTCAATGCAAAAAAAGGTTTGTTTCTAAATTTATTTCAATCACTTTTGGTAATAACAGTCATACAGAAGTTTATATGGGACCATCCATAAATTCCGTAAGCATACGTAAAATACATTAATTTTCAACTGAGTAAGATAAAACTTTGAAATAAAAATGGAACAATTAAATTTTCTGTTAAAACAATTTTCAATCAAGAAAAAAGGAATTTTCAACCAAAGTGATGAATCTTCGAAAAACATATTATAAAAAAGGTGTAATTATTGATTTTTCCGCTAAAAAATATTTTAATTTTCTATCAAAAACAGTTATATTAAAACCAAAAATACGAATTTTTAACCAAGAAAAGCAAAAATGACAAATTCCCTGCAAAGCCGTTTGTTACGGACGCTAAGTTTTATATCTTATTTGAAAGTTTTAAAGTCTTTGAAATGCAACTCTGCCTGACCGAGCTAGGACCCAAGCTAGATTCTGTGTTCTAAAAATAGAAAAAATCCCCGAATATGAAACAGGGTTCAGAAGGGACCTTGGGTGGCCTCAGTACAGACGGGGGCAGTTAGTACAGTTCTTGACCTAAGACGGGAAACACGCGCGGCCGTTTTTGAACAAATTATATCTCTGTGCTTACTGCTGTTAGCATCATTCTTGAGCGTCGTTTTTATATTTTCTGCTTTTATCAGTGTTTCTTAATCTACGTTCTATATTATAATTATACATCTATTTTTCACCAAAGAACATTTATGGCTCAAGTGCAATAGACAATTAGACTCTGGACAATTTAATATTAACGTTTTTATGTATCAGCATTAGTGCAAATAATTCCAAAGTGTTTTGTTAATAAATAGAATTTTATTGTATTTCGCGAGTGAAATATGTATTTTCTTACTATTTTTGGATTGGATTATTCTTTCTATGACATATTTTCAAGAAATTCATTAAATGAACAATAAAATCAGAAAAGAAGGCTTAAGATGTTTAAATAAAAAAAGAAATAATGAATTTGAATTTTGAGAAAATTTGAGTGAAGTAAATAAGGAGAATCTGGATCCACAGAATGAACAGAAATCTTTAACGAAAAAAGTATTTTTCGACAATCTACCGTCTTCGGTAATAAATTGAACATTAAAAAAATCAATTATTTGTTGATTAAAATTTTTAAAAAATGTCTTTATATACTGCAAGGAAGGAAAAATTATTGAAAAATATATTATTTCATCGTCTTTATTCTAGGGCATCTATCAAATTTTGTTTAACACATTGAAAGGAAGAGTTATCCTCACTCTTTATCATAAAGCAGAAGAATCATCTGATTCGCATCAAAGTTCAATAGTAGACATTATCGTTTCGCATTTGTTGTGTTTCACCGATCCGTTCGGCCAACCGGAAGAATTTAAATCTACTAATTACAATATAAATTTGTATATTTTTTGTTTGAATTCCGAAAGTTGATGTACATGTTTCAGGTTTAAATTAAACAACTTTCATAATGAAATTTTAGCTAACAAAATTTGTAAACTGTTCCCTAGTAAGGATCTCGCAATTTATTATGTAGAGCCAAAAAAGAGAAGGGCCTGAACAAAAATTTCGAAAGGTAAAATCTCGGATAGCTTCAGAAGCAAGATGCGAATTTGAAGGGAAATTGAAATTGTTCCTCGAAAACGTAAATGTGGAGAATTTGGCTTTGATGATAAATCTGTTGAGGAGAACATACACAGTGAAAACTACTATAGTAAGTTACTTGGAAAAAACTTTTCTTTTACTCTTTAAAAAATATTTTTTTAACTCTTCAGATTTTCGAAATACTAATAACTTTATAATTAAATTCTTCATCAATTTATAAAAGATTTCAAACCTCATATAGAAAATTTGTCTTACAAACTTTATAATATAATTGAAAATACTGTTTTCAAATTATTTTTCATTAACTAGAAAAGTATTGTATCTGATATAAAATGATACCCAAATCCTAATTATATAAAACTGTAAATAATTATTTGTAGAATGCAGGGCCGCGATTGAGTACTTAAGATTTAACATTTCGCCTCTTGAATAACCACTCTTTCACCTAATCATCGAGTATTCCAAAATGTAAGAACAATTGTCCTTGATGGTTTTTTCTCATACAGAAAATATTTTATATTTTATTTTCAAAATAGATTTTCCCTCAAAAAAATAATCGTTGCTTAAAAAAATATATTATTGCTCCAACAAAACTATTCTGTTAAATCTAAAAAAGTTTGGTTCGTTCAACAAAACGATTCTGTAAAAACTACAACATTTTTGTTCAGCCTAAAAAATCATTGTGTTGAATTAACACATATTTTGTTGATTCAACCAAATATATTTGTTCAATCTACGAAAAAATTTTGTTGTGCCTACCAAACTTTTTCGTTGGTTCAACCATACGCTCCAACAAAATAATTTAGTTGGCTCAACAAAACGATTTTGTTGCTTCTATAACAACTAAAAAATTTGGTTGGGACAACCAAATTTTTTTTCGGTCAACCAAACATTTTTCTCAGTGTTGAAAAAGTAAAAATTAGTGATATTGTTTTAAAGAAATTTCTCCTTCTTCTGTGTTTTTGTCGCTTAAATGCGAATTGAAGTATTAGAATCAAATACGAAAATCCAACTATTTTTCATTGAAAGTTAGTTTTTTTTTACATGGAAATCTACTATTTTATTTTTCGTCCAGGATCCATCTCGTTTATATAAAAGTTCTACTATTTGGTTGTATTGGTTGTATATTTAGGTATTTTTTGGAAATTCATTTTTTTTTAAGTTGAAAATTAATTTCCTTAACTGGACATTTAACTAATACATTTTTGGCTAAATATTGATCTTTTTTAAATGAAAACTAAACTATTAACTTTTTCCTTCAAAATGAGTTATTTTTTGGTTAAAAATCCACTACTTGCTTGAAAGCTAAACTGCTTTTTTCAAAATTCATTTTATTGTTAGAAAATTTAACACTTTTGTTGAAAATTCGTTTTTTGCTCAAAATTCGTTCCTTTTCAACTGAAAATCTAACTAGTCCATTTTTTGTTTAAAATTATTCGTTTTTAGTTGAAAATAAAACAATTTGGATAAAAATGTATGTATTTTGTTGTAAATTCGTCTTCTTTTTTATAAAAAAAAAAATATCTTTTTGATACAAAATTTAACTGCTTGGTTGAAAGTTAAAATACTTGGTTAAAAATTCATTTTATCTGTTGAAAATCCTTTTTTGTTCGAAAATTCACCAATGTAGCTGCAATTTTTTCTCTCTTGACTGAAAAATCTGTCTTGCTTGAAAATTCAACTTTTTATTTAAAAATTAATTTTTGATCGTTAAGAATTCAACTACTACGCTTTCTGATTTAAACTTAAAAACTTGTTTTGTAGAAATATTAACAGTTACATTTTTTGTTAAGAATTCATCTTTTTGGTTGAATTCGCCTGTTTTTATTTAAAATTGAAATCTTTTGTTGGTTGAAATATCAACTAATATATTTTTTGTTGAGAAATGAAAATTTTTCGTTAGAAAATTCAACCATTCAGTTGAAACCTAAACTTCTTTGTTAAAAATTCATTTTCGTTATTGAACAATTACCATTTTAGTTGCAAATTTAAATATTTTCTTAAAAATTTTATTATGTTGTTAAAAATTCAATTGTATTGATGAAAAATTTTACTTTTTGTTGGAAATTTAAAGTATTTGTTGAAAATTCGTCTTTTTGGATAAAAACTTTGTCCTTTTGGATTGAAAATTCAATTGTCTTCTAAAAAAATCATCATTTTGACTTAAGAATCCAACTGTTTGTTTGAAAATTGAATCAATGTGTTGAAAATTCGTCTTTTCCGTTTGGAAATTCATCTTTTTGGGTTAAAAATTAATTTTTTTTTGGTAGAAATAATCTTGGTTGAAAATTCAACTATATTATAAAAAATTCGTCTTTTTGACTTGAAGATTCGACCATTTGGTTCTAAATTCAACTGTCTTTTTTACAGTGTCAAAGTGCACTTCAAACAGTAATAAAAAAATGAAATAATCAATTAAAAAAGCCGTTAACATACTCCCGAGATATGGGTGTATGGTGAAAACAAGGAAAAAAGTTTGATCGAAAAAATTTATTTAGTTTCGAGGAAATCGAGTTTGAGTGAGACGGTGTAGCAGTTTGACATACGCTTTTTCGCTTTTATGTCATAAAAAAAAAAACTATAAAAAAAGTCGAATGCACTATGTATCAAAAAGTCACTTTAATATAGAAAACAAGATTTTTTATATTATTAGTATAGTAGTGGAATTTAATAATAAAATTTATGATTCTCTGAACATCAGAATAAAATTTTGAAATTGAAAATATTAAATGAAATTGAAATAATAAATAAACAAGTAAAAATTAAAATATCGTTTAGGGCCTCCGAATCATCGTTATTTAGCTCAATTATAAGCCATATACCATAAAAAATCCTACTTTGAGTAAGTTATTAATTTCTGATGATGTTATTTGATTCATTTACGTGTAATGTGTTGAGTAATAATTGAATTAATAATAATTTGATTCATTATTATTTAATAATTAATTATTCATCATATTCAGTGTGCGGAAACCCAACAAGTAAGACTGTGTGTCGGGTTGCAGCGTAACCGGATCAGGTTTTGGTATTTTGTGTGTTTTAAAGTGGCTTGCGATTTAGCACTCACTTTTGATATTTAATTATTGAAATGAACGACTGGAAAATGATTTGAATTGTATAATTATTAAAAAGATTAAGCTAAAGCTAAACTTTGCATTTATTATGGGACGACTGAAAAACCCCGTTAAATAAAACGTAATGTATACGGATCCGGCATATTTATCTTCATCTGAAAATTACTTTAAAAAAAACTTTTTAATTTTCTAAAAGTTAGATCAATTTTTAACCAAAAGAGATAAATTCTCAACGAAAAATATAATAGTTGATATTTCAACCAAAAAATATTTAATTTTATATAAAAAACAGTTGAATTCAACCAACAAAGATGAATTTTAAACAAAGTAGTTGACTCATTGACCGAAAAGACGAATTTTCAATAAAATTTCAACCCAAAAATAATTTCCCACAAAATTATACTTTAATTTTAAACAAATTAAATTATGAGACAAACTTTCCACCAAATACATGAATTTTTAAACAAGTAGTTGACTTTTAAAATAAAAAGGAAAAAATGCATCCAAATAGTAGACGTTTCAACAAAGAAAGATCAATTTTTTACTAAAAAATGAATAGATGAATTTTCAGTTCGAAAATTAATTTTCAAACGATCAAAATATTCAGCAAAATCGTTGAATTTCAGCCAAAGAGAAGAATTTTCAACCAAAATGATGAATCTTCAACTGAAATAGTTAAATTTTGAACTAAAATGATAAATCTTCAACCAAAAAAATTACTTTTCAACAAAAAAGTTTAATTTTTAACCAATTAAATTGATTCTTAACATGAATTTTCAATGAATAAGCAATTGCTAAATTTTCAACCAAAGAAATAAATTATCATCTCAAATGATGAGTCTTCAACAAAAAAAATGACTTTTTAATAAACTTTTCGAATTTCCTACAAACTAGATTAATTTTTAGCGAGAAGAGATGAATTCTCGGCGAAAAATATAATAGTTGATACCTTATTTCAAAAAAATAAGTTTTCAACCAAAAAATTAATTATTAACAAAATATTTGATTTTACTACCAAAATAGTTTAATTTTCAAGAAAAAATTGATCTTTTTGACAAAATTGTTGAGTTTTTAACCAATTAGTTCAATTTTCAACAAAAAATGTATTGATTTATATTTCAAAAATAAATTATTTAATTTTACATTAGGAAGACTTGAATTTAACCAAAAAAGACGAATTTTAAACTAAGTAGTTGAACCCTGAACTGAAAGACGAATTTTTCACAAAATACATGAATTTTTAAGCAATTAGTAAAATTTTCCAGCTAAAAAAGATAAATTTTCAACTAAAGTGTTACATCACCAATTTTTTTTTTATCAAAGTAGATCTGATATCTGAATTCTTAACTAAAAGAGATCAATTTTCAAATAGAAATGGAATAATTATATTGTTAGTTAAAATATTGAGTTAAAAAAACGATGATTTAACAACACATTTTAATTTTCTTTATTTATAATTTATTATTATTTTTCAAAATCAGATTTGACATGGAAAAAGTCAACCTCTATTGTTTATTTTGATTCCGAAAATATGGTTTTAACATTCAATGATATTAAAAAACATGTCTGAAAAAACTGAGTGCTGAAAAAAAATGTGATTTAAAAAAATTTGCCGATATAAATGTCAAAATACTAAAAAAAATGGAAAAGAATAAAAAAAAATTAGTTAAAGTAGGCGCCGAGCGTCTGTAAGAAAGGGATGCATGGCCTATTAAGACGTTAATTCAAATCCTAACAGAATCTTGAAATAAAATATTTTTTAATTTTGTAAAAAATAATTTTTGAACAAAAATTTCATCACCAAAAATTTGTGGGAAAAAAATTAGGTAAAAAAATTTATGAAAAAAAATTTATAAAAAAGAATGTTGGAGCAAAACTTCGAAATGAAGTTTATGAAATTTTTGTTGTTGTTGCATTTTTGTAATTACTTCTTGAAATTGTTTTCTTAAAAAAAAACTTAATTAGGTCGTGCTCTTTCGGTATTTAAAACTTTGGCGCTTATTCCCTTTCGTTGTGCCAAATGTTGGCGTCTATGCCCTTTTGCTTTGCCAAATATTGGCGCTTACGCCCTTATGTACGACGGAGGAACAGACTGACGGACGGATGGACTGACGGACTGACGGATTCACGGACTGACTGTTGGTCTCACGGACTGACGGACTGACGGACGGATGAAGTTTTGGTCTAACGGACTGACGGACTAACAGACTGACAGACCGACTGACGGACGGAATGTTGGTCTGACGAACTGACGGACTGACTGACGGACTGATGGACTGACTAACTGACGGACTGACAAACTGACGGACTGACGGCCGGACGGACTGTTGATCTCATGGACTGACGGACTGGCGGACTGACAGACGGACGGACGAAATGTTGATCTGAGGGACTGATGGATGGACTGACGGACTCACAAACTGACGGACGGATGGACTGTTGGTCTCACGGACTGACGGACTGAAAGAACGACTGACGGACGGACGGACTGACCGAATCTTGGTCTGACGGACTGACGGACTGACTAACGGACTGAAGGACTGGCGAAATTATGAACTGACGGACTGACGGACGGACGGACTGTTGGTCTCATGGACTGAGGGACTGATGGACTGACAAACGGACGGACTGATGGACGGAATATTGGTCTGACGGACTGACGGACGGACTGACAAACTGACGGACTGACGGACTGTTGGACTCACGGACTGACGGACTGACGGATTGACGGATTGACAGACGAACGGACGGACTGACGGAATCTTGGTCTGACGGACTGACGGACGGACTGACTGACGGACTGATGAACTGACGGACTGACTGACGGACTGACGGACTGACTGACGGACTGACTGACGGACTGACGGACGGAAAAAAGAATTTTTGAAAAGAAAAACCAATTCTTGATAATTTCACGGAAATAATGAGTTAAAAAAATTATGTGATTAAGACTAGAGTTATTTGTTCACCTAAATGATGCAAGCAAACGATGCAAATAGATTCAATGAAGCTTATTTTTTCTGGTTATATTTGCCCTTGTCGGATTTTACATAAAACTTTGTGCACACATACTCATCAAGGAACTATGACAGAGCAAAATATGGAAAACGAAATATAGCCAATTTTTCAATTTTTTAAATAATTTGTTATTAAAAAAACACTTAACATCATGATTTTTTTTAAAGCGATCCCATCTTTCAACTAACTTTGCTGAAAGATTCAACTTTTTTTTTTTAATGCAACTGTTTGTGGCTTAAGTATAGTAATTTTGTTTGAAAATTTAACTACTTGTTTAAAAGTTGAACTATTTTGTGAAAATTTATCTCTTTTGCTTAAAAGTTCAATGCGCCCTTTCTTTAAATGATAAAAGCAAGACAATGAAAATGCGTCTGTTTTAATACCAATGCATATTATGAATTGTAATAGTATAAATTTATTCAAATTATATAAATTTCAGTGTGGCTGAGAATAAAATTTAATGCAAAATAAGGAACAAATATTAAAGCAGTCATGACAAATAAATTTTGTACTTTATTTTGCCATATTTGAATAAGCAATTTTAGGCCGAGGTACATAAATAAGTGTAATACACATTCGATATAATAGTGTTGCATAATGTAAAAAAGTGATGAGAATGTTTTAGTTAAAGCCCAAGGAGTTTCAACAAAAGAGAATTCACAATCACCCAAATAAAGTTCATCTATATGGTTGCACATGCAATTGTTTGGTTCAAAACTAATTTGTTTGCTTACAGAAAACTCAACTATTCGATTGGAAAATAATTTTTCTTGCATAATTGAATAATTTAGTTTGGTAGAAAAGTTTTAATTTTTAAATGGACCTTGATTCGATTTTTCAGTATTTTTCTGTTTGAGCTATAACATTTTTTCCCGCACGAGCATTGCAAACACACGGGAAATAATAAGTTGATTGATTTCTTGATATCGCGTTTACGAGATAAGAGTCAACTTTGTTTAAATAATTTTTGTTAGGACATTGAAATAAATAGGCAAATGTATTTTTACATATTTTTAATGAAAAAAATTGCAAAAGTCAGTATTTGTATTGTTAGATATGAAATTTATGCAAAAATAATAGTAGAATTAAATGAATTCAATACCCTAATTCTAGAATAATTCCCTAAAAATTTAAGATTTTTATTTTTAACTAATATCTGAAAAACGATCGGAAGGTTAATTTGTGGTTTAATATCTGTTCTGTGGACAAATAAATTTTTAGCCTAAAATTTTCAGATTCATTCAGAAAGGTCTTCAAATAGTTCTAGACCCATCTGAGAATAATTTTTAGTGACTAAAAATAAATTATAATTTTTTTTACTAGTATGAATAAATTAATTAATAACGCAATCCACAACTAAATATTAAAAAAGGATAGAAAAAGAAGAGCTAGAAACAACTTCTAAAAATGTGCTCGAAAAAATTTGCTAAAATTTTAATTATATAATTGAATTTTTAACTAAGATGAATGATTTTTTATCTAAGAAGACGAATTTTCAGCAAAACAGTTCAAATTTTAACACAAGAGATGAATTTTCAACTGAGATAAAAATTTTTTAATAAAAAAATTGTTTTTTTTTTTAACCAAATTGTTCAATTTTGTGCAAAGTAAATTCATTTTTAACAAAAACGACAAATTTTCAACAAAAATTAATTTTTAACCACGTTTTCGAATTTTCTTCTATGAAGTATAAATTTTCAAGAAAATAGTTAAATTTTTTACCAAATAGATGAATTTTAAGTTAAAATTAGAAATCTTTAACTGGAATAGTTACATTTTTAGTTGAAACTTGAATTTTAAACCAAAAAATAACGATTTATGAACAAAATAGTTTAATTTTCAGGTGAAGAGATAGATTTTCAAGAAAAATAATTTTTCTTTTGCAAAAAATTGATTTTTAAGAAAATAGATACATGAATTTTCAATTTTGAATTTCAATTTTCAAAAATATTTCTTTTTTTTTGGTTGAGAATTAATTTTTTTAACTGAAGATGTAACTGTACCACTTTTCTCTGACAATTAATATTTTCAATTGAAAATTGATCGTTCTTAGTTGAAAATTTAACTACTAAACTTTTCATGATGATTTAAATCTTTTTATTTGAAAATTCAACTAATTAAAAATTAATCTTCTTTGTTAAATATTAATTTTACTGGTTGAAGATTAAACTATTTTATTGAAAATTAATTCTTTTTTTAGTTAAAAATTTATCTTTTTAACCTAAAACTCAACTATCTTGTTTTTTTGTTAAAAACGTATCGTTTTTAGATAATAATTCAACTTGTTGCTTAAAAAATTTATTTATTTTGTTGCAAATTTGTCTTTTTTCTGGTAAAAAGAAAACTATCGATTCAGAGAAAAAAATGTGATGAATTTCTAACAAAAAATTAATATTTAATAAAGTAGTTCAACTTTGAAACAAGTAGTTTAATTTTCCAACAAGATCATTAATTTCCTACCAAAAAAGAGTTCCTAATAAAATATATATGCACATGTATTTCCAAACAAACATTTTATCTTTCAACTGAAAAACGTAAATATATAATCAAACATAAAATAGTTTAACTTTTATTTTAAAAAATTTATTAAAAAATTTTCAACCTAAAAGCTCAATTTTCAAGTAAGAATATTAATTGTCTAATAAAAAATACGGATTTTTATCAAATTACATGAATTTTGAACCTCAATAAGATAAATTGACAAGAAAAAGTAAAACAGTTGAATTTTCACTTAAAAAGCAAATTTTTAAACAAAAAAAGAGCGACTCCAACTACTTTTTTGAAAAAAATTTCTCTTTGTCTTTAGAATTTGTTTTTTGAACTTGAAATGTAACTATTCCATTTTTTGTTAAATATTGATATTTCTGATTGAAAATTGATCGCTTTTCTTTAAGAATTTTTCTATCAACTTTCCATGGTGAATTAAATATTTTGAGTTAAAAATTGAATTAATTGAAAATCAAACCTGTTTGTTAAACATTAATTTTGTTGGTTAAATATTCAAATATTTTATTAAAAATTCATTCTTTTTTTTGTTGTTGAAAATTAATTGTTTTAACCAAAAACCTGACTGTTCTATTTCTTGTTAAAAATTGCTCGTTTTAAGGTTATAATTCAAGTATTTGCTTAAAAAATGTATGCATTTTTTTTTAATATACATAATTATTTTTGTGGAAATTGAAAAAATGACTGATTTCTCCCTGTACCTTTCTCTTTTGGTTGATAGTTAAAAAAATTGCCAATTTGGTCAATTAAAATCTGCAAGCAAATTTTTTTTAAGGCCATGCGACGAGTGGGTCACGTGACCAGCTTCCTACCTTACCGAGACTTTTTTAATTTCTAAACTTATTTTCACACGAATAGCCACATCGGGTTGAAAATTTCGGATAATAAATGAGAAGCACTAAGAAACGCGGCTCTGGTCCTAAATTTTTATAATTATAAAAAAAGTTTTTTTTTGTAAATTATTATTTTTTTTTTTGCTTTTTTCACAATTATAAAAATTTAGGCCCAGAGCCATGTTTCTTACTGCTTCTCATTTATTATCCCAAATTTTCAACTCGATGTGGCTATTCGTGTGAAAATAAGTTCACAAATAAAAAAAGTGTCGGTAAGGTAGGAAACCAGTCACGTGACCCACTCGTTACATGGCCTTAAAGGTAAAGCTGTTCTTGAAGATTTTACCGAATCAATCGATTTACAGGCATGTGTAATTTAAACTAGAACTCTTTGTTCATGTAAGTTATGCAAGCTCACATTTAAGTGGCAAACAACTTCAATGACTTTGATACTTTCTGATAAGATTTGCCCTTGTAGGTTTTTAAACCTGGCTAACATGAATAATGAATGATGTACTTGAATCACTCGAATGGTTAGATTCCAGACTAAATCAAAAAAGATCTTTGTAAAAATAGGGCGCGCTTTTATTTCATGAAAATCATTTAAGTCTCTATTGTTTTCTATTTTCTAAAAAGACCTTAATTTTGTTCTAGCCAAAAAAAGTCTTTTAAAATTAGTTGAACCTTCAAAAATTTCTGGTATAAAAGGGTTAGGGCTACCAGTTGATAAGTCGGATCACTAATTTAATTCTACACATAAAAATTAAGGTAGGCTACATTTTTTTTAAATCGTGCTTGTACGTAACAAACTTGGTGGCAGCGGTGGGATTTTCGATCTCCTTTTCAAGGTCATTTTTCTCAAATTTATTGCAAATAATTCAGTACTCGAAAAAAATGGTACCACTCATTGCTCACTAAAGAACTGCAATTTTGAATAATTAAAGTTTATACAAACCTACTGGCCAATCGAAACCTCCCTTAAGGTTCAAGCTGCAAGCCTATGGGTCAGAACTTGAGTGTTTTCAAGTAGTTTAATCATTTTGAATTGAGCAGAAAAATTGGTTCAGGTTTATAGATAACTGAAAGAAACTTGTCTGATTTCATCTAATAAATAAAGTTTTGAAAAGAAAATCCTCTTGCTGAATCCCCAAAAATTTAAGCTGAAAGCCTATGGGTCAGCACTTGAATGTTCCCCGATTTGTTGCTTCAGTTTGTTTCTATTTCACTAATTCGCTTCTGATTCAGGACTAAAGAAGTATCCCCGGATTTTATTCAGTCAATAATGCTCATTGAAATAATTAATCGAAAATACAAGTATAGACAACCCTAACTGGCAGTCGAATCCTTTACTAAGAATAAGGTTGCAAGCACCTGACTGATTTGCGATTGATAATTCTCGTTCAATATTTAAATAAATTAGTCTAATTTTTTATTATTGTCTTCAAGGGTGTTTCTGATTTTATTCCTACTACATGCAATTGGGAACAATACCTAAGTTAAGATAATCCGCTAAATCTGAAACTACTAATCCGGTAAACAAAGAAACTTGTAGCCTTAAGGCTAGTGAAAACCTTTTCGCACTGATGCCTCCCCTCATTTCTGATTTGACGGTCGGGTACGAATGTCGGGCCCCTACCGGAATCATCATATTTTCTCCAGCATTCCGTAACGGTAACGTAGGTTTGTCCCTCTGCGCAAGCATCGATTTAAACTTTATCTCGGAAGATGCGCTTTTGGTAGGATTCACGAGGCATACCCCTATCGAAACTACAGTGGTAGGATACAGGTTTCGAACCATAGGTTCCGTACAGATTAGAGTGTTCGGTACAACCCTGTCCCTCGAAGTTATCTCTTCTCTTACCCCCTTAGGACACCCCAGGGTAAACGGGATATTGGGGCAAGTTGCCTTAGAGTCTCTCGGGTTATAGAGACTAATTAGAAAAATAAAACTGACAATTAACTTCACTGTAAGTATGAATAGCATACAAAATGAGGAGGGAGACAAATCGGAGGGCGCTAAGAACAACATAAACAGCAGTTATAAGCAGATAGTTTTCTGGGTAACAAGTTCCATAATATCGAACAGGTAGAACAAGCCTCAGAAGAAACACTTAACATCTCTGTAAATATCCGGTTTGAAGACCTTCCGCCTCAAAGAGAAGAAATCTTTACGGAAATCGAGGGTCCCTACGAATTTGATTGTCTATTTAATGCCTTGTTAAACAACGCCCAACAAAAGTTGGGTCGGAAAAGGTTACACAGTTACAAAATAGAATCGAAAACAGAAACCATAACTTGTTCCGCCGATAACGAAGTACAAACTATCACTCTTTCTCTGATAAGGAAGTAGACATCGAAGAAGATATCTGGAGATAAATTGCCCAAAGGGGAGTAAACGAATACTCTAAATTCTTTTCAGAGTTAGAAAACCACTAGAAAATTGAATTCGTGGGATACCATTCGATTTCTGGGGAGGAGCGCTAGCGAGAGAGAGAGAGAGAGAGAGAGAGGTAACAAGAAATTGCGGCATTAGCACCAAATGACCTTACAACGTTACTTATTCATTAATTTTTGGAAATGCGAAAGTTGCCTAGCGACATTGGTAACATTGCATGATTGGCCCAGCGAGGGTTCATTATCAGCTGGCGTGAAAAAGTCTGACTGAAAGCGTTCAAAGACACTCTTTTATATCATATTCTACTGTTATTAGATTGTGTCTTTTCTTTTCAGGTGCCTGAATTCTATATAACGTACTTTCGAACCTATTATCACTCACTCAACTACCTTTCGAGATGTTCGTGTATAATACATCGCTACACGAATCAACCAACTTCACCCCCTTCAAACTAATATTTGAGAAACTTGCGCGTGTGTCCCGTTCCTTTCCATCAGATGAGAGGTTAGAAATTTACGGATTTTATCTGCGCAATTTGATAATTAGATAAAACAAATTCAGAAAATTGCAGCTAAATTCTGATAAAAGCTGAAGAGAGGTTGAAGGTACGTTATCATGAAAAGGTTAGGCCACTGAATGCAAAGATTGGCGATAAAGTAATCACCCTTAAAGATTTAAGGAAGAATCAATTTGTCAAACGTGTAACTAGCACTTATACGATCGTAGCCTTCACCAAAAACTACAATGTAATTCTGGAGGCCTGCGATGGTGCAAGCTTCACGAATCACATGGATAAGCTCTTAGTCACTTACTGTTGATGTATGTAGGCGACGCTCTTATGGACAATTGCACTAATCGTTGTCAAATCACTTCGCTCGATCTGTGAGGACATCAGCCAGTTCTACGGCGACCTTCAATTTGGATCTAGTACTGTGGTATACTATGAGTATCTTGAGTCGATGAGATTTGTTCTCCGCATCCAAGTCCAAATGTAAGGCCCTACCTGAATACTTCGGAACAATATACGAATACAATTGTCAACAAATTATAGATGAGTACAACCTACAAACTAAGATGGATGCTGCTGAATGACTTCAAAAGGACATCAAACGAGAAACGAATGAGCTGGAGCAGACTATTAAACGAAAGTTTCCAACCCAACTACCAGAACGAATGAGAAAAGAAGAACTTATTTGCTAGGATTCTTAGGAAAGATTGTTAGGGTTGTGGCCGGACTTCAAACGTACGATGATGGACAAGCAATGGATTCTGGAATAGATAATCCTAATGGAGCTGAGGCCAACTTATCGCATCTCGTGGGACAACAACCTCATCTCTACTATCTAGCTATCTCTACGCCCCTCACAACATTAAACTATACTTATCCATTGTCCACACTACTGAATGCCATCGAAATTGGAGTAGACGAATATCTGCGTTCAGTTGATTAAACTCTTGACATTATTCACATGTTGCGTGAAGGAAGACTACACCTGTCCTTCTTAACATCCGCACAAATCCTGTGCATGGACCCGAAGCAAACGGGGATGAGTTTGCCAAAGTCACTGTCATCAGCATCATTTGCCGAGAAGGAAAGTTGCAAATCTTTTTGGATGTGCCCAGTTCAAACTTCATAGGATACGTTATATTTCTGTTTAACTGTCCATCGTGGGAAACGGGATAGAGAAAGCATAATATACTCTGATTTGTTTTATATTTCAATAGAGGAAACCGAGCAAACTATCCTGTCAGGTGAATCTGAACTACTGCATAATCGTTTGATAAACGTTTTGATTAGGCAACATCATAGTGTCTTACAACTACAAACCTTGTCGGAAGGCTTTCTCCTCACTCCATGACTGAATCTATTCCACTGAGGAAGATTTAACGGCTAAGCCAATCTGCCCTCCCAGACTCAATGAGCGCATTACGTTGAAAGGGATTGGATCGATCCAAATGGATCCAGAATGCAAGATGAGCACTTCACAGTTAACCATTCAGGGATTAGGATCAACTAAAGGTGCAACCATTCATTGCCATCTACAAGCCCCCAGTTTATTTAAATCTTTCAACTTTATCAGAAAAATTCCATCCTATTAACCAATTAACTACAAGTTTCGAAGCCTAATAGAATGTACACTCTGAAGTTCTCAAAGGCGCAAATTACAAGGCAAACGATGAAGCTTTGGATCAAATTGAGCAACAACTAAATGACCTTATGACCTAGGCCTGACAGTAATTAGCAAGCTGCTCTGTTTCTGTCACTTTATGCCAACAATAGCTTCTTTGGGATATCTGACCTTCTGTCGTAAGTACTCCCGACACAAACAAGACAATTATAAGATAGGTCAGGCTAGAAATATCCATCAAAATAAAGTGAATAGAATGGAAACACCGAACTTTTATGCCTACAACAAGAGCACAACTACCTCTTTGGAAATAAAACCACCTATGCCTAAGGAGGCGGCGTGTTCATCTAATAATCGATAACCAAGTGCCTTCCCTAGAACTAAAGCTGGGTCGACAATTCCTGACGATGCTTCAACTGGCCCAGGGATCAGGATGCCTAATCAGGTACTACAGCCAGCCTGAGGTCCAGCTTTTCATTCCCAGGATACGTCATGGTATACCGAGTGCTATAAAAGCTTTAAGATCATCAGGAGATCACAGTTCATCAACAGTTTAGTGTAAGGTGATCAGTGTTATGAGGAAATTAGTTTCCAAAAAATTGTAGAATGAGGATGGGTTATGCTGAGTGTATTAAATTAATTAGTAGCAACTATTACTATTTCGGTTTCACTCGTACATCTCTCTTTCTCTCTTTTCATTGGGACTGGGAATCAAACATTGAGGCATAGGAATTATTTGCAATTATTGTAAAACTTAAATAATTAAACTGAACAGCGATTATATTTTATAAATTTTTGAATCACAGGAAGAAATTGTTTTCCCCGCTATCTCTTCCGCTACCGTGGAGATAGGCGGTAGCTTATGAGAAATGTAGACATATTATTTAAATAATTTTGAAATGATTCTAAATAAAATTTCTTTATTTTGTTTTTGCTGAAAATAGAGTCTTCTGAAATTATTTGAACCCTGAAAAATTTCAGGTCTACAAGGATTAGGGATCCCAGTCCGGAATTTGAATTAATTATCGAGTTCCACATCAGCAAATTCGAAATTCACTGCAAACTAGAATTTCAAAAAAAGAAATTTAATTTAACAAAATTGTACTTTATTCATGGCAATGGTAATTTGACAATGGATGAATTTCAGGAAAATTAAAGGAATCAATTTTTCATTGTTAGTTAAAAATTCAGCTACTCGATGAAAAGTTAAACTATTTTGTTAAACATTTATTTTATTGGATGGAGATTTGAATATTTCATTTAAAATTACTTCCTTTTTTGTTGAAAATTAATTTTTTGAACTAAAAAAATATTCGATTTTTGTAGAAATTCAAGAAACTGGTTTCCTTCTTCGGTTGTCTCTTTTTGGCGATATTTAAAAAAAAAACATGAATTTTGAGTAATAAAATCTTCCAGAAAGAATTTTTTTATGAAGAAGCTGTTCTTAAAGATATCACCGAAAAATTTGATTACAAAATTATGTGATTAAAACTAGAGCTCTTACTTTACGTAAATGATGTGAGCTCACATTAAGGAAGCAAACAATTCCAATGACTTTTATTTTTTCTGATAACATTTGCCCTTCTCGGCTTACACACCTGGCCTTGCGTAAATAAAAATGTGCTTCAATCGAATGAATTGATAGACTTCAGACTAAATCAAAGAAGGTAAAAAAAATTTTAAGTCAAGCAATCTTTTGTTTCGAATGAATGATTTCAGTTCTTATTATCTTAGGCTGATTATAGTAAATGTGAAATTAACTGCGAACTAGAATTTCATGAAATCCTAAAGCATTTCCTAACTGAATTCTTTTTTTTTTTATAAAGATTAGAATCTAAGGATTTCAATAAATTATTACTATTATTATACCATTCAGCCAAATCCCTTTCAAGCGAAGCGTGAAATGGGAAAATATTACTTAAAAAAAATCTCAAATGAAATCGATCAGTTAAAGAGAAAATCTGTTTTTATTATTTTGAATAAAAAAAATAATAAAAAAATGGCTTGACAACTGAAGTGACAATCGATTTTATCCAGTTCCAGAAATTCTATCCTATTCCATCCGGTTTAATAATTTTATATTAGGACGGACCAAAAACTCAAAATGATTAGATTTGTTGGTAATAGCAATTTTGTTAATTTTTGCCTGAAGTTGCAAAAAAAATTGGTTTTTTTATTATTCTTTGATCCTCCTCCTAATTAACTAAGGACAGACCTAGATATTTTTCATATTTCAATCAAAAATTGTTGTCCACTCTTTATGGATCCTGAAACATCAACCATTTTTACATAAGATCCATACAAACTCAAAAGCCGTTCACACAGGATTAGTAAAAAATGGTAAAAAATAGTTTTCAAAATTTTTTGGTGTAGTTTATAAAAGTGAATAACCTCAGATGGAAAAAATGTTTTGTCGATATGTTTAAAATAATGACAAAATAGGACTTTTGTTAATTTGTACCTAAAGTTGCCAAAAAAAGTTGTTTTCTTATGCTCTTTTCCATAAACCAAAGAAACACCTAAATATTGTTAAGTCTTAAGCAATCGTTTTTTCTATTTTTACGGATTCTGTGTAAGCAGATAATGAAATTAATCATAAAATATGCCATAAAAGATATTTCAGAGAGGCTACAGTTTATCAACCAAAGATAAAATAGAAACAATTCGTCATAACAGCACTTCACAGTTGAACACATAATAATGCCAACTGAACAAGATGCAATTTCTTTAAATTCTGTTTTTAATGTTCTTGAGAAAAATTCATTAATAAATTTGTACCGATTCATTTTGAGCAATTTAATTAATATAAAAACACCTGGTAGAATTTCGTTACTGTTCCTCAACGTTTCGGGGATACTCTGGACAACACTCATTCAATGGCCCTTTCTAGAATAGAAAGGTAATGTACTTTTTTATCTACATCATTTTAACTATTGTCCTATTTGAATACACATAGTTTTATAATAAATAATCATTCTGAAACATTTATCATTTATTTCAAAAAATACTCTTACACAATCATCAGAGGATTGCTAGTGACAACGACCCACACAAAATAATTAGGTCGTACCACCTTGACGTAATTAGCAATACTGACCTTACTCATTTTCATATTTCCAAATTAACATCGCCCTGAACTCAGAACATGACACCCTTAAGGTGATGTCTTCTAAAAGGAAGCTTGGCACAATGTACAGATGAGAAGCAATTTATTTACAACGGAAGGAATCATCTGGTATGTAGACGGATTTCAAAAACTCCTTTTCTCTGAAGCTTAAATATTGTGGAAAGGATAGTGCTGGAATAGAAATCTAGTTAAGAAATTTCCTTGTTTATTAAGATAAACTGAACTTCTATTATTTATCCAATCACCAACTTGTTTTCTCGTGGTGTCACCATGTCTTCTCAGGATGTAGTTCAGATAGCCGATAGTTTCGTACAACATTACTGAGCTTTAATATATCACTATAGCAGATGTTGTAGTTTCCAATTTGTATGTATGTATATTTATTGCCTCAAAGAATACAAGATTCTGTAGCAAGTGGAGGCCACTATTACAAAAAACAATAAAATTAATATAAATATCAAAATGAAAGAAAAGTTATAATATCGTATGTACAATAGCTTGTTAGGTCATACTGGTTGAGTTCGGGCAGTGTACTATTCGAATAGAGAGAAAGCTCTAATTTTTAAATATGTACTTATCGAGCGAAGCATTCCGTGCTTTATATTTGACAATAAGAAGTGAAGATTATTCTCGGTTATCATATCAATGTTACGCAAGTAATGATTTCTAATGGGCGAGTAGATTGGACATTTGGCGAGGATGTGATAATTTTCTTCTAAAAGGATGAATTTTCAATAAAAACATTAATTCTTAACCAAATAGTTGAACTTTCAACTAGAAAAGATAAATTTTCAATTAAAAATATCAATTTTCAACTAAAAATGGAATAGTTACATTTTCAGTCAAAAAAATTAATTCTCGACAAAAAAAAAAAGATTTTTTTAAAGAAAATAGTTGAATTTTCAATCAAGGAGATGAATTTTCAACTGAAATGTTAAATCCGAAAAATTTTGTTTAACAATAGAGTTGAAAATTCAACCAAAAAGTGGAAATTTTGACCAAAGAAGATTAATTTTCTACTTAAAGAATGAATTTTCAACAAAGTACATGAATTTTTAACCAAATAGTTTAATTTTAAACTAAAAAATATCAATTTTCAGTCAGAAAAATAAATTTATCTTCGACAAAATAATTAAATTTTTGTCTAAAAAGATGAATCTTCAACCAAGAAACTGACTTTTCAATAAAATAATTTAAATATCAACTATTGCATTGTTTATTGAGAATTGATATTTTTTATTAACAATTCAACTACACTAAACAAGTATTTTTTATGGGTAATGATTTATTATTTAAGTTGAAAATTCGTCCGTTTGCTTGAAAATTGAACAATTTTATTCAAAATTCGTTTTTTTTTTCGAAATTAATTTATTCATTGAAAACTGATAATTTTTGGATGAAAATTCAACTATTTAATTCATAATTTATATTTTTTGGCTGAAAATTCATTTACTTGGTTGAAATTGAAACTACTTTGTTAAAAATTAATTTTTTTCATTTCAGTTAGAAACACTACTTTGTTAAAAATTCTTGGTTTTTTTTTGGTTGAGAATTAATGTTTTTAAGTGTAAATTTACCTATTTTATTTTTGGTGAAAAATATATCTTTTTCAGTTAAAAATTCGTCCTTATTGGTAGAACATTTTTTATTCTCTGAAAATTCATCTCCTTGGTTAAAATATTTTTTTTTTGCTTAAAGATTCATGATTTTATTAGAAAATGCATCTCTTTTATTGAAAATTTAATTTTTCTTCATGGTTGAAAATCTGTGCTGGTAAATGCAAATTCAACTATTCCTTTTTTGGTTGAAAATGGAAAAAAGGAATTTTTTTTAATTCAACTAAGGTAGATTGAAAGTTGAACTCTTTTGATAAACATTTATTATTTTGGATTATGATCCTTCATTTGAGTTGGAAATGGAATAGTTACTTTTTTAATCAAGGAGATGAATTTTCTACTAAAATGTTGTAGAAAAAAAATTAATTTTTAGCATAAGAGTTAAAAATTCAACCAATAAGTTGAATTTTCAACCAAAAGGATGAATTTTCAAAAAAGAAGATTAATTTTCTATCAAAAAGACGAACTTTCGACCAAATCGTTGAATTTTAAACCAAAAAATCAATTTTCAATAAAAAGTAAACAAATTTTCAAAAAAATGGTTTCATTTTCATCAAAAGACATGAATCTTCAGCCAAAAAACTGACTTTTTAATAAAATAGTTGCATTTTCCACAAAATAATTAAATTGACAACCAAATAGTAGAATTTTCAATCAAACTAGATGAATCCCATACCAAAAATAGAATAGTAGACTTTTCAAAAAAAAATAAAATAAAAGTAATAATAGTAATAAATAACTTTCAAACAAAAATAGTTGTATTTTCTTATTGGCTTCTGTTAATTTGGATTATTTCATTGAAGACCATTTTATTCATATTACGAACAATATATCCCAATAATAAAACCTAAAAGATATGAGAAATTGTCATAAAAAAGTTGAAATTTATAGAAATGCACATTTTTCTGGGAGAACGTGAAAATTGATTTTAAAAAATGGTTAGTTTTTTGTTTATAAAATCGGATTTTTTTAGAAACCTGGACACCGGTTACTGAGATATTAACCCTTTTTTACATATTTATATTCACCTATATTTACGGATTTCTTTTTATTAATAATGATAAACATCAGTAGTAATGGATATTTTTAAAACTCAATTTACATTTTTAAAATACATTTCTACACAACTTTAAGAACCTAATAACAAAATTATACAAATTGTGCTCATTAAGATTCAAGGCATGAACTTGGAAAAGAAAAGTTAAGAAAATTCTGGAATTAATTATCGTTTTAACGAGAATACTAAAATGCGACAAGTTTCTTGCTTTAAGAATTTTGTAATTTAACTTTAGCTACCTTATTGTGAAAATGTTTGGCAATAAATTTATTTAATTATAACTGCTTTGTTAATGTGATAAACAACGTCTGTCTGTAGATAGCATTACACGTAATAGCATCGCAAGATAAGTGAATCGAGGAAATTAATTGATGCTGATTTATCAGTAGATACGTAACATTCTGTAAAAGCGATCTTGAAACCAGAAATATATATCATTTTGTTATCTTTTATTAATATCAAAATTAGGATTAAGTGTTATTTGTTCGAATGCAAATTTAAAAAAAAAATGATCGGGAATTTTAGTCAGACAATTTGACACTTTGAAAATTAAGTTTAAAAAATAATAGTAATAATTTTTAACTAAAGAGATGAATCTTCAACACAAATGATGAATTAAAAAAAAAGTATTTAACAAAATAGTTAGTTGAATGAATGAATCAATGAATTTTCAAGTGAAAAAGAATAATTTTCAAACAAAATTTGAATTGGTAAATTTTTAGGTAAAAAATTAATTTTCAACCAAAAACAAAAAACGTCGAATTTTCAACCAATTATTTAAATTATCAACCACAAAAAAAAGTCTTTAGCTAAAGCGATAAGTTATTAAGAACGAAAAAATTAATTTTCAATAAAGGAAAACGTTGAATAAAATAGTTAAGTTTTCAAACAAACAGTTAGATTTTTTACTAAAATAATAAATCATTACCCAAAGAAAAAGAAATTTTTCAGAAAGTGGTTTAACTTTGAACTAAGTAGCTGAATTTTCAAACAAATGGTCGAATTTTAAAATAAAAAAGATTGAACTTAAACCAAAAACAGTTCCAAACAGTTCTAAATTTAAAAAGAGAATTTTTCAAAAGAATGCAAATTTTGAGTTGATTCAGGCAATTTTCGAAAAGAATTATAATTTTAGTTATACCTGGATTTAAAAAAGAAGTATAATTCTAAGTTGGAACAATTTTCGAAAAAAATTACCATTTTGAGTTGAAACAGGAAATTTTCTAAAGTAATTATATGTAATTCTGAATTGGATTAAAGATTTCGCGAAAAAAGTTGTAATTCCGATTTTATGGTAAGTTTTTATTTTTAAAAATTTATTTACGAAGAATATTGTTTATGAAATTAACAATATTATATTTTCCAAATAACATTCTTTACATTAATACTGAACTTTTACCTAAAGATAAAGTAAATCATAAAATTCTATATAACTATTATTAAATGAACAATTTTAACTTGAAATATTGTCTTCAATTTTAAAAATGATTTTGAACAATGCAAATTTTGTAACTCAAGATAAATAGTGTACTTCCTTAAAAATACATATAATAAAGTATAATTCTGAGACGGAACAGTAAATTTTCGAGAAAAATGATCATTTTTATTTGGAACAGGAAATTTTCCGAAGCAGTGAAATATAATTCTGTTTAATTTTATCGCAAAATATTTCGAAATTTATTAAAGTTAATTGCATTTGACTGCAAGATTAAATCATGTTATAATCCTTAATTTAAACTATATGAGAAATTTCACAGTTGTAAATTGAAATATGAAAATGTTCAAATTATTCAAAATTAAACCGACAGAGCGAAACGAGTTTAAATATTCATTCCTTAACAAATCCAAAAGTTTGATGAAGTATTATTCATTCATTCGTTATTCATTTGATGAAGAATATGAGACATTTAGATAAGAAAATATTTTTAAGAATATAATAATTTTGAATCTACAAGGAGAAAATCCTTTACACATTTTTTTTGTTTAATTTCAAACACTTTAAATGATACTCCACTGATTTAAGTTTACAACCCCTTGAAAGAAAATTTTTTTACCGTATTTGAATGCCCCCATAGAAATTTATTTTAAAAATAAGTATAAGCCATACTATAGATAGAAAATAAGTGTGCTATTAAATATGAAAAAATGAACCAAAAAAGATGAAATTTCTACCAAAAGAGAGGAATTTTCAAATTAAAAAAGCGAATTTTCAACAAGAGCTGCATTTTCAATAAAAATTTTTTTTTTAGTTGAGAAAAACAATAAATTCATCGAAATACTTGACTTTTCAACCAAAAAAATAAAATATCAACCAAGAAGATTACTTTTCTACGAAAAAAACGCATGAAATTTTACCCTATTGAATTTTTAACTTTTAATTAATTTTTTAAATGACGTCATTCAAGTAATTTTTAAATTACATCAATTTTCAACTGAATGGTTGAATTTGCAAACTAAACAAGAAAAGTTATTCACCAAAAATGGAATAGTTGAATTTTCATATTAAAAAAACTCATTTTCAATTTTTAAAAACTAATTTTCAATTTTAAAATACTTATTTTCAATGAAAAAAACTAATTTTTTTACGAAACAGTTAAATTTTCAACCAAGTGATTAAATTTTAATTAAAAAAAAACAAACTAATTTTTATCAAAGTAGTTGAACTTTCAACCAAGAAGATGAATTTTTCACTAAAATAATGAATCTTTAAAAAAATTATTTTTAAAAAAGCAGTTCAACTTTCAACCAAAGAGTTAAATTTTCAACGGAAAAGATGAATTTTCAACCAAGAAGATTAATTTTCTACTAAAGAAGAAACACTCTCAACAAAAAATATAGTTTTAACCAATAAGTTGAATTTTCAACCAAGGAGTTTAATTTTATACCAAAAAAGACAAATTTTCAACAAATGTCATCAATTTTCAACCAAGCAGTTAAATTTTGAAACTCAATAACCATAAATAAAATAGTTTAATTTACATTAAAAAATTTTTTCAATAAAAAAACTAATTTTCTACAAAACGGTTGAATTTTCAGCCAAATTGTTGAATTTTCAGTACAAACTGACGAATTTTCTACAACAATGTTTAATTTTCAACCAACTAATCAAATTTTTTACGTAAACAAATTAATGTTTAATAAAAAAAACTAATTTTCATCAATATAGTTCCATTTTCAACCAAAGAGATGAATTTTTCACTAAAAATATGAATCTTCAAAAACAAGATATATTTTTAAGGAAGTAATTCAACTTTCAACCAAAGAGTTGAAGTTTCGACCTAAAAAGATTAATTTTCAATAAAAAATGTAATGGTTGATATTTCAAACAAAAAAATTTAATTTAAAATTAAAAACCAGTCGAATTTACCCAAAAAGGCGAATTTTCGCCAAAATACTTTAGCCGCAAGTAAAGCAGATTAAATTTCAACCAAACAGTTGCATTTCTATAAAAAAAAGTTTCAACTAAGAAAGATAATTTTTCAACCCGAAAATGTGCATTTTCAAAAAAAAAAAAAAATTTAGCACACAGTTGAATTTTCAACTAAATAAGTTGAAATTTCTACAAAAAGAGATGAATTTTCGAACCAAAAAGAACGAATATTCAAAAAAAATAGTTTAATTAAAAAAAAAAAAGTTTTTGTTCAAAACAAATTTTTAACTAAAAAGGATGACTTTTTAACAACATTTTTAAGTATTCAACAAAATAATTAAATTTGGAACTAAATAATATCATTCTAAACAAGAAAAAGATGAGTTTTTAACCTGACGATTTAAAATTAGATTTTTTAACCGGAAAGAGTGAACTTCAAATTTGAATGTTCAATTCTGGAAAAACGGGAAAAAGGGGAAAGACCCTGCGATAAATAAAAATTTCGATCAATTATAGACTAAAGAATAATATTTTTAATGAATATTGAAGTTCCTTTCTAATTCTTTTTAAATATTAGGTAAGAAAACTGGAAATTTTGCTTGGAAAATAATTGCTGATAAACATTTGTTTAAAAAGATTATATATATTGATATTAAATAAAAAATTTTAATTTATTTTTAGAATACGTAATTTATGCACAGCCCCTTAATAAATTCAAATGTTTAATTAGGTCTTCAAATTTGAGACATTTAGACAAAACAATAAATAAATAAAATGTCCGCTTTGTCATTGCAAACTGTTTAAATAACTCCATTGATATAAGTTTACCATCTCCCTGAAAGAAATTTTTTTAAACCTCATTTTGATACCCATATAAAAATTTGTTTGGAAAATAAGCCATATAGCTAAAAAATATGTTAGTAAATAATAAAAATGTTCAAATTGTTCAAAATTAAATGTACAAAACGAAACAAGTTAAAATGTGCAGCCTTCAATACATTCAAATGTTTGATGAAGTATACAAATATACAAAATTTAGACAAAAAAAAAGAAAAAATTCGACAATTTTGAGTCTACAAGGAGTAAATCCTAAAAAACTGTCTGCTTTGTCATTTTAAACTCATTAAATAACACTCCTCTGACATAAGTTTACAACTTCTTGAAGGAAAATTTTTTATTTTGATACCCACATGGAAATTTGTTTGGAAAATGAGCCATCTGCTCTTTGCAATGCGGCTTTTATGCATTTAAAATGAGACTGCAGTCAGTACTTTCCTGAGAGTGAACTGAGTTTGGTTGCAGTAAGAGATTTCCATTTTTAATGAAACTTGCCGCGTAGCGTGCGAAAGTTTCAACAGAAACTTTTTTTTTTTTTGCTTTCTTGTTTTTATATCGTCTGCCGTACGAATTCCATATCAGTGCAGTACTGAGTAAACCCCGCAAGGCTAGGGTAAAGTTCTCCTGCAATTACCGATGGGAGGCCGATGGGAGGCTTCTGAAAATCATCCACTCGAGAAAACCGGTCACGTAGTTGGACAGCCAATCGCTGCCAACCTCTCGTCGCCTTCCCAGGACAGTTCTTCTATCCACCCTTCAGTACCTGGATTGAGAACGGATTAGAGACAGAGTCCATTAAGAGACGTTTCGATCGACCTTTCCACGTACCAAAGACAAGTCTTTGCACTTTTTCCTCCTGATGTGAGGATCGATGTACGAGTAAGATCGAGCACTCGATTCGAGTTGTGCGCAAACCTGGAAATGATCAGATGAGTCTCCGACAGGTATTCCAGTTGCACCGGTTTCAAGCACATCTAACACAAGAAATAGAAGATGAACCTTGAGACAAACAAGCTTGAGAAAATTCCACTGAAAAATTCCACTCAAAATGGAACGGAAACCGCTTCATTTTTCTTTGCGGGCTGATTAGATTGTACCATTAGGGAGGGTCCGGTAATTACGTAAGGATTCCTTTTGAACCAATTAGTATTAGAACCAAATTTTGGTTCCTAGAGAGCTGCAACGAAAAGAAGTCATTCTTGTTGAAAAGGAAATATGATCCACATGTAATATGATCCACGTGTAATATGATCCACGTGAAATATGATCCACATGTAATATGATCCACATGTAATATGCACACATGTAATATGATCCCAATGTAATATGCACACATGTAATAAACTCTGACGGACGTCATATAATCAAGTGTTCTTCAAAGGAACCCTTTTGGATCTCAACAGGTTTCTTGGAGTTCAAGTTCTAAAAGATACCAATTTTTATGTAAGCCGCAAATTTAGTGAACCATCAGTTTTTTTTTGTTTTTTTTCAGTCTCGGGTTCACCACACTATTGACACTAATTGACACTTTTATTGCGCAATGACACTATTTTCCTACTATTTCGAAAAAAAATGTCACTGAAGACACTTTTTTCTCACAATTGTCTCCTAATTCCACTATTTTTTTTACCTTTTCTTGAAAAATATTTTTGAACTTCTTCGCTAATTGGCTGAAATTATATGTCTGTCATCTCAATAGCTGATATTTTTTTTTTCAAGAAACGGTTTTGATTTTATCTCAGAAATAGTTGAATTAAACCAAAAAGGAGGAATTTAAAAAAAAATAGTTGAATTCTCAACGACAGAAGATTAATTTTTATGTGGAGTTTTTAACTTGAAAAAAAATAACTTTCAACAAAAACTTCGAATTTTCAACTAAATAGTTAAATTTTTAATCAAAAAGATTAAAAATAAGATTAGGCACATAGTTGAATTTCCCATCAAATAATTAATTTATTAACTAAATAGTTGAATTTCCATCCAAGAAGTTTAATTTTCTACCAGAAAGACGAATTTTCAACAAATTAAATAAATTTACAACTAAATAATTTAAACAACGGATGTAATGTTAGTCAAAATTTTATTTGATTAATTTTAATTTTATATTTTTTTTCATTTCTAAAAGTTTTTAACTGAATAGTTTAAGTTTTGAACAAAAAAAGATCAGTTTTTAACCAAAAATGGAATGGTTGAATATTTATTAAAGAGAATACATTTGTAATAAAAAAGCTAGTTTTCTACAAAAAAGATGTAATTTTGTACCAAATAGTTGAATTTTCTACAAAAAAGAAATGAATTGTCAACAAAATATATGAACTTTTAACCAAAGAGGTTAATTTTTAGACAGAAAGATTAATTTTCTACCAAAAAACGAGTTACTTTGAATAAAAACGAATTTGCCACTAAATAGTTTAATTTTGTATTAAATAGTCAAGTTTTGTACTGAATTGTTAAATTTTCTGTTAAATAGTTAAATTTTCATCGAAAAAGATAAATTTTCAATACAGAAAATTAATTTTTTACCAAAAAAGATGAATTTCTAACAAAATACATACATTTTTAACCAAATAGTTGAATTTTCAACAAAATGCATAATTATTGAACCAAATAGTTGAAATTTTAACCTAGAAGACTAATTTCCTACCAAGAAGATGAATTTTCAGAAAATTTAATAAATTCTCAACTAAATAGTTTAAACAATCGACGTAATGTTAGTACAAATTTTAATTGATCAAGCATTACATAGTTTATATTTTTCCCTTTCTGAAAATGTTGTAACTAAATACTTGCATTTTTAAATTATAAATATAAATTTTTAACTAAAGAGAAAAACTTTTTACAAAACAGTTGAATTTTCAACCAAGTAGTTAAATTTTTAATAGAAAATATGAATTCTCAGCAAAATACAAAAAATTTTAAGCACATAGTTGAATTTTCAATAAAATAATTAATCTGTTAACTAAATAGTTGAATTTCCATCCAAGAAGTTCAATTTTCTACCAGAAAGACGAGTTTGCAACAAATTAAATAAATAATTTAAACAACGGATGTAATGTTAGTCAAAATTTTATTTGATTAATTTTTATTCTATATTTTTTTCATTTTTAAAGTTTTTAACTGAATAGTTGAATTTTTGAACTAAAAAAGATAGGTTTTCAACCAAAAATGGAATGGTTGAATTTTTATTAAAGAGAATAAATTTGTAATAAAGAAACGAATTTTCTACAAAAACGTGTAATCTTGCACCAAATAGTTGAATTTTCTACCAAAAAAAGTGAATTCTCAACAAAATATATGAATTTATAACCAGAGATTAATTTTTGAACAAAAAGATTAATTTTCTACAAAAAAAAAACGAGTTATTTACAATAAAAAACGAATTTGCCACTTAATAGTTTAATTTTGTATTGAATAGTTAAGTTTTGTACTGAATTGTTCAATTTTCTACTAAAACGTTAAATTTTTATCCAAAAAAATAAATTTTTAACAAAGAAGATTAATTTTTTACCTAAAAAGATGAATTTTCAACGAAATACATAAGTTTTTATTCAAACAGTTGAATTTTCAACCAAAAATATTAATTTTGTACCAGAAAAGTCGAATTTTTAACAAAATGTATAATTATTGAACCAAAAAGTTGAATTTCCAACTAGGAAGATGAATTTTCAGAAAGTTAAATAAATTCTCAACTAAATAGTTTAAACAATCGACGTAATGTTAGTTCAAATTTTAATTGATTACGCTTTCCATAGTTTATATTTTTCCCTTTCTGAAAATGTTGTAACTAAATAGTTGCATTTTTAAACTGTAAATATAAATTTTCAACCAAATTTGGAGTAGTTAAACTTTGATTTGAGAGAATTATTCTTCAATAAAAAAGTTATTTTCTAGAAAATAGTTTGATTTTGTACCAAATAGTTAAATTCTCTACCAAATAGTTAAATTTTCAACCGAAGAGATGAATTTTCAGTATAGAAGATTAATTTTCCTTAAAAAAAGGTATTCTCAAAAAAATACATAACTTTTCAACCAATTATTTATATTTTCTACCAAATTGTTGAATTTTTTGCAAAGCAGTGGAATTTTCAAAAAATAATCCAATTTTCAATATAAATAGATTAATTTTAACTAGATAGTTGCATTTTTAACAAAAAAGGTGAAATTTCTACAGAAAAAGCTGAATTTTCAACAACAACAAAAATGAATGTACAAAAAAATAATTTAATTTTCAACCAGGAAGTATGAGTCTTGAACAATCTTTTTGAATTTTCAAGAAAATATTTCAATTTTGAACCAGGTAATACAATTTTTGAATACCGAAGGATTTTGACGGATTTGTAGGGATTTTAAGGAATTATGAACGATTTTCACGAATTGCAAAGACATTTAAGGGATTTCAAAAATTTTTAAGAGACAATAAGGTATTTTAAGAGATTTCGAAAATTGTAAAATATGTTACGCAATTTTAAACGATTTTTGAAGTTGAAAATTGAAATATTTTATCAGATTTCAAAGAATTTCAGGACATTTCAAAGGATTTTTGAAGATTTTAAAGAATTTTGAGAGAATTAAAGAAATTTTAAGAGATTTTAAAATATTTCATAGTCTATGTACAGTGTTTAGAGGATTTCATAAGATTTCAAAAAATTTAAGGGAATTTTTAAGGATTTGCGAATATTAAAAAGGATTTTAAGGGATTTTCAGGAATATTGGAAGTTTTTTTAAATAATTTAAGAGATTTTAAGAGATTCAAAAGGATTTCCACGGATTTTAAATATTTTAAGGGATTTCTACGGAATTCAAAAGATCTTAAGGAATTTTTATGTGATTTAAAAAATGTTGACGGATCTACAAAATTTTCAAACGAATTCACGGGATTTCATAGGATTTCAAAAATTTTCAGGGATTCAACGAGATTTCATTTTTTTAAAATTAATTAGAAAGAGGAAACTTACCTAAGAAATACTCCCCCGAGATAAGGATTCGTAAGACCCCCCCCCATCGAAAAAAGCCCTCCAGGAAAAAAACAGGGCCGCATGAATAATTTCTGTTGGATTTAGACGTAGGACGCAACCTGATGCAACTAATGCGCTGAGAATACGGTCCTCATGCTGATTATCACGCTTGACTAAGCATCACCTCTCTTTCGGTCCCGCGGTCCCCGCATTATCGAAACTCCGAGGACAGAAATTCTATGAACGACTTAAATGGGAGTTACTTAAATGGGATTCCCAGTCTAATCATAAAAGATATTCTTTGAAATATTTATTTTAAAATGAAAAATAATCATTAAATTAATGTGAATATTATTGTCTGTTTCAGGTAAGTTTCTGATGTTGGTACAACATACAGATAAGAATAATGCTGTATGGGTAAGAAGATAAACTTTTTGTAAAATTTTTGGAATAGTTAAAATGGTAAAAATGATTTTTCTAACCAATACCGATCTGACATCCTTATTTCGACTAATAAATTGCATGATGAAGAGTGTCAGTGGAGTGAATGACGCCTGAAACAAAAGACCTTGGATGCTAATCGGCCCGGGTGGAGAGCTTCACATGATGACTTTGTGAAGCTCTTCACCTGGGGTGATCACTAGAGAGATTTATCAGCGACCTGGTTGGAGCAGTGTTGCGAAACGAACGTGTTATTTAAATAAACACGGGAATTCTAGGGCAATCTAAAGATCTATACCCCCCCCTTCCCCCGCATTACAAAACATAGATTAAGTGTTTGCGGAGTTTGGAGAGGCTATTGCCTAAACTAGAGGTAAAACAGAGCCACAAGAGACGTTGCGCGAATACGCGAGCAATTACTCTAATTTCGCGGTGGCAAAAGTTTAAACACACCACACCACGGAGTCACAGAGTACTGACTGCTTTCCCCCAAGGTGGAATTAAGTAGCAAGGAGGACCTCATTCAGGGCAGAGAGACAACTCAGGAAATTAAGCGAGTCGCGGTTTTGTCATCGTCATGTCGCGCAATATACAGGCTTCCATATTTCAGTATTTTTTTTCATATTTTTTTCAGTAAATTAATGTAAAAAATTGACCGTACTAACAACTTTTAGTTGTTTTTTTTAATTAAAAATTGTAGAAAGATACATTGCTAATTTGAATCAGTATATATTTGTAAATTAAATTTTTTTTCTCTGAAAAAAAATGTTCACTCCGCTGGGAATCGAACCACAGGTCTTCCGATTCCCGGTCGCTCTCACCACTAAGCTACTGGAAAGATCGAAGGAAAATAATTTTTTCAGAGATACGCTTCATAGCAAGGTGTTATGTTCTAATCCAATTCAAATGATTAAATTAGACAAGCGTGATTTGACTGAAAGATCAGTAATTTCTACTGACAAAACAGTCGTTTTAACAGATGAATCAGTCACTGTTCTTGACTGAATCAGACGCTTGAAATTAGTGCGCCGGATTTTTTTCGGTACATGTAAGACACTTGGCTTAATAAATGATTAAATTTAACCATAATTGACTGGTTAAACCATTGAAAGTTATGGATTAGATCAATCAAAATTACTGATTTACTTTGTGAAAGCTATTGATTATATCATTAAAAATGACTGATTTTACTAGCTAAAGTTACTGATAACGTCATTCAAAATTACTGATTTAATCAATGGCAGTTAAACTTTCGATAATTCTAAATTGCTGATTCGGTCAGTGGACCTTACTGCTTAAATACATTCGTCTTTATGGTAGAAAATAATTATTCTTGTTTAAAATTATTCATCTTTTTGACTGAATTCAACTTTTTTTTATTTAAAATAAAAATGTTTTTTGGTTGAAGTATCAACTATCTTGATTAGAAGTTGAACTACTTTGTTAAAAATTTATTTCCTTGTTTGATGATTTACCATCTTAGTTTAAAAATCGTTTTTTTTTTGTTTGTTTGTTTGAAAATAAATGTTTGTTATCGGCAAATTTAAATAAAAAATTTTTTGGATGAAAAATGATTTTTGTTAGTTTAAAAATGTTTAAGGTGTTGAAAATTAATCTTCTTGGTTAAAAAATGTATTATTTTGTTGAAAATTTGTCTTTTTAAAATTGAAGATTAATTTAGTTGATTTAAATTTTTACTATTCCATTTTCGGTTCTAAATTGATCTTTTTTAGTTAAAATTGAACTATTTGATTGGGGATTCAAACAAAGTTGAAAATTCTTATTTTTTTTGTAATTCCACTGTTTTTTTTTTATTTAAAATAAACATCTTTTTTGGACGAAATATCAAATGTTTTTGTTTTAGAATTAAAATATATTTTTTATTGTTGTTGGAAATTTACCTTTTTCGTTGAAGATTCAAACATTGGGTTGAAGTTTCATGTATTTTTTTTCTCAAAAAATGGGTCTTTATTATTAGAAAATAAATCTTTAAAAAAATCTAATAAATTGCCTTTTTCAGTTGAATTCAACTATTTTTGATTTAAAATTAAAATCTCTTTTGTTTGAAATATCAAATATTTCTTATCAAAAATTGAAATCTTTTTGTTTCAATTTTTAAATTGGAGAAT
The DNA here is from genome assembly GCA_011634705.1 of Andricus grossulariae. Lineage (NCBI taxonomy): Eukaryota > Metazoa > Arthropoda > Insecta > Hymenoptera > Cynipidae > Andricus > Andricus grossulariae. The sequence goes on along the minus strand of JAABKJ010007545.1, from coordinate 186,672,995 downwards.
TCAATTTGTTTCATTGAATATTTTATTACTTAACTTAAAAATTTTGTTGCAAATTCGTTTTTTTTAATAGAAAATTAATCTTTTTGACTGAAAATTTAACTATTACAATTGATTTGGGTGAAAATTAATTTTTTGAACTGAAAATTTAAATATTCTATTTCAAGTTGAAAATTAAACTATTCGGTTGAAAACTTTTTTTTAATAAAAATTAATTTTTCAACTGAAAATTGAACTATTCTGTATCAAGTTGAAAATTCAATTATTCGGTTAAAAAATTGTCTTTTTTTTAATTAAAAATTAATTTTTTAACTGAACATTTACCCATTCTAATTTTGGTTGAAAATTCATCTTTTTTAGTTGAAAGTTAATTAATTTGTTTGAAAATTTATTCATTTTTCGTAGAAAATTTATCTTTTTGGTTGAAAATTTAAATATTTTATCAAAAATTCTTTTTTTTGTTGATGATTCATTATTTTAGGAGAAAATTCATCGCTTTGGTTGTAAACTTAACTATTTTGTTGCAAATTCGTTTTCTTTGAATAGAAAATTGATCTTTTTAACTGAAAATTTAAATATTAAATTTGTTCTGGAAAATTTTATTATTGAAAATTCTACTATTTGGTTGAAAGTTCGTTGTTTTGGTAGGAAATTAATCTTCTCCGTTGAAAATTAATCTCATTGGTTAAAAGTTCAACTATTTCGTTGGAAATTCATTTATTTGGTTAAAAATAAATTTTTCGAACTAAAAATTTATCTATTATATTTTAAGTCAAAAATTTAACTATCTGGTTGAAAATGCATGTAGTTTGTTGAAAATTCGTTTCTTTTTTTATTTAAAATTTATTTTTTTAACTGAGAATTTAACGGGGAGGGGAATTAGTTAAAATGATGGGAGGGGAAGTAGTGACAATTATGGGAGGGAAAGTAGTGAAAATGATGGGAGGGAAAGTAGTACCAATAATGGGAGGGGAAGTAGTGAAAATTATGGAAAGGGAAGTAGTGAAAATGATGGAAGGGGAAGAAGTGAAAATTATGGAAGGGGAAGTAGTGAAAATTATGGTAGGAGAAGTAGTGACAATTATGAGAGGGGAAGTAGTGAAAATAATGGAAAGGGAAGTAGTGAAAATGACGGGAGGGGAAGTAGTGACAATTATGGGAGGGGAAGTTGTGAAAATGATGGGAGGGGGAGTAGTGAAAATGATGGAAGGGGAAGTAGTGAAAATTATGGTAGGAAAGTAGTGACAATTATGGGAGGGGAAGCAGTGAAAATTATGGGAGGAGAAGTAGTGAAAATTATAGGAGGGGAAGTAATGAAAATAATGAGAGGCGAAGTAGGGAAAGCGAAAGGAAATGAGGGGAAGGGGTGTAGAAGAATTAGAAATGAGGGGAGGAGAAGTGATAGAAAGTGATGGGAGCGGAAGTAGGGGAAGTGAGGGGAAATGGGAAGACAGGGAGTAGGAGAAGTAAGTGGAGGGCTAATAAGGGAAGGTGACATTGAGATAAATGGAGTATGAGGAGTGGGGGACTTAATGGAATGAGAAGTAGTGGAATTGATGGAACGGGGAGTTGGAGAAGTGACGGGTGAGGAATTGATGGTTAAGAAAAGGTAGTAGGGAAAGGGAAATGTTAGCTGAAAAAGTGAGCAGAGAATAAAGTGGATGATGAAGAAGTTGGGGAAGGAGAAAGGAAGGAAGAAGGAAGGAAGAAGGAAGCGAAGGTAGAAGTATGAGGAGGGAATGTATAGGAGGAAAAGGGAAGTAGGGGAAAGGGAGGTAGGGAAGGGAAATTATGGAAGGAAGAGGTTTGTCTCGTTGAGTGTAAAGTGAGTTGGAAGGAAAAGCAATGGATGGGAAGGGCAGCAGGGTAAGTGTCCTGTTATTTGGAGAAGTGAGGAGATAGGGAAGTTGAGGATGAAGAAGTAGGGAAAGGGAGAATTAGCGAAGGGTGGGTAAATGGAGTATGAGAAGTGGGGGACTTGATGAAAGAAGAAGTGGTGACAGTGACGGGACAGGAACTTGGAGAAGTGACGGGTAGGGAAGCGATGACTGAGTAAAGGTAGTAGGGGAAGGGGAGTGTTAGCTGAAGAAGTGAGCAGAGAGTAAAGTAGATGATGATGAAGAAGTTGGGAAAGGAAGAAGGAAGGAAGAAGGAAGCGATGGTTGAAGTGTGAGGAGGGAAAGTAGAGGAGGAGAGGGGAAGTAGAGGAAAGGGGTGTAGTGAGGGTAAATTAGAGAAGGAAGAGGTTTGTGCGACTGCTTGTACGGTGAGTTGGGTGGGAAAGTAACGGTTGGGAAGGGAAGTAGGGGAAGCCTCGTGTTAGCTTGGGGAGCTGAGGAGATGGAAAAGTAGAGAAGGAAGAATTGGGGGAAGAGAGGGTTTGCGTAGGTTGGGGTGAGGGAAAGTTATGTAGGGAGGCTAATAAGGGAAAGGGACATTAAAGTAAATGAAGTATGAGAAGTGGGGGACTTTATGGAAGGAGGAGTGGTAAAAGTGATGGGACGGGGACTTGGAGAAGTGACGGGTGGAGAAGTGATGGCTGGGAAAAGTTAGTAGGGGAAGCGTCGTATTAGCTGGGGAAGTGAGGAAATGGTGAAGTAGAAGAGAAAGAAGTGGGAAAGGGAGGGTTTGCGAAGGGTGGGATGAGGGAAGGGTAAGTAGGGAGGCTAATGAGGAAAGAGGACATAAGGGTAAATGAAGTATGAGAAGTGGAGGACTTGATGAGAGGAGAAGTAGTAAAAGTGATGGGACGGGTACTTGGAGAAGTGACGGGTGGGAAAGTGATGGCTGGGGAAAGGTAGTAGAGGAAGGGGAGTCTTAGCTGAAGAAGTGAGCAGAGATTTGGGTAGGTGATGAAGAAGAAGTTGAGGAAGGAAGAAGGAAGGAAGAAGGAAGCGAATGTTGAAGTGTGAGGATGGAAAGTAGAAGAGGAGAGGGAAAGTAGGAGAGAGGGGGTAGAAGAGGGAAATTATAGAAGGAAGAAGTTTGTGCGACTGAATGTACGGTGAGTTGGGAGGGAGAGTAGTGGTTGGGAAGGGAAGTAGGGGAAGCGTCGTGTTAGCTAGAGAAGTGAGGACATGGAGTGGAAGAGGAAGAATTGGAAAAGGGAGGGTTTGCGAAGAGTAAGTTGAGGGAAGGGTAAGTAGGGAGGCTAATGAGGGAAGAGGACATTAAGGTGAATGGAGTATGAGAAGTGGGGGACTTGATGGAAGGAGGAGTAGTAAAAGTGATGGGACGGGGACTTGGAGAAGTGACGGGTGGGGAAGTGATGGCTGGGAAAAGGTAGTAGAGGAAGGGGAGTGTTAGCTGAAAAAGTGAGCAGAGAGTAAAGTAGATGATGAAGAAGAAGTTGGGGAAGGAAGAAGGAAGGAAGAAGGAAGCGAAGGTTAAAGTGTGAGGAGGGAAAGTATAGGAGGAGAGGGGAAGTAGGAGAAAGGAGGTAGGGGAGGGAAATTATAGAAGGAAAAGGTTTGTGCAGCTGAGTGTACGGTGAGTTGGGAAGGAAATTAACGGCTGGGAAGGGAAGTAGGGGAAGCGTCGTGTTAGCTGGGGAAGTGAGAAAATGGGGAAGTAGAGGAGGAAGAAGTGAGGGAAGGAATGGTTTGCGAAGGGTGGGGTGAGGGAAGGGGAAATGGAGAGGAGAGGATAAAGTAGTGGACTAATTTTATTTTTATTTCTTTAAAAGCTACTTTTTGAAGATAGCGATACCTCCATTTTAAAAAAACCCTCTCTCATTATTTTCTTTGAATTCTTTTTAATTCTTTGGACTTCTTCGTGATCTCTTTAATTCCCGGAATTCCCTGAATCCTCTTAGCTCCTTGAACTCTTTTAATTTCCTGCACCTCTTTAATTTTCTAAGTTTCTAATAATCTTTGATTTCCTTGAATTCCCTGAAATCCTATAATTTTCTGAATTCCTTGGATACTCTGAACACCTGAAATTCCTTGAATTCTCTGAAGTGTCTAAATGCTTTTAAATATCTGAAACTCTCTGAAATCCTTGATTTCATTAAATATCCTAAATTCCCTGAATAGATTGAATTACCAGAATTTGTTAAATTTTTTGGAATTCATTAAATTACTAAATACTCTGAATTCGTTGACAATCTCTGAAATTTCCGAAATTCCTCTCTAAAAAAATTTCTGAATTCCTGATAATTTCTTAATTCCATGAATTCTCTGAATTCCCTGGAATGCTTGTATATTCTGAATTTCTTTTATTCTTTTAATATTCTGAAATGTCTCAATTTCTCTAAGTTCCTTCAATCCCTGAAATTTTTGGAAGTTTCTGAAATCCTTGAATTCCTTGAATATCCTGAATTTATTGAGTAATTTGAATTCCCTGAATTCCTTGAATTCTTAGAAATCTTACAATTCTTTGAATTTTCTAAATCCCTTGAATTTTTTTAATGTTCAGAATTCCCTGAATTCTCTAAACTAGCTGAAATTCTTGCATTCCTCGAATTCTCTAAACTAGCTGAAATTCTTGCATCCTCGAATTCTCCAAATTTCTTGAATTCCTAGAATTCCATAAATGCACAAAAATCCCTGAAATTTTTAAAAATCCTTGAATTCCCTAAATATCCTGAATTCGTCGAATATTCTGAATTTCCTGAATTCATTATTATTTCTTGATTTCTTGTATTCTCTAAATTCCTTGAAATTCTTGTATATTCTGAATTTCCTTAATTTTCTAAATATCCTGAAATCCTGAAATTCTCCCATTTCCTTGAATTCCTGAAATTATTGGAATCCCCTGAAATCCTTGAATCCCTTGGATATCCTGAATTTCTTGGTATATACTAAATTCCGTAAATTCCCTGAATTCTTAAAAATCTCAGAATTCCTTGATTTTTCTGAAATCTTTGAATATTCTAAATTCCTGAAATTCTTTGAAGTCTGAGAATCCCTTGAATTCCTGGAATATCCTGAATTTATTAAATATTCCAATTTCCGTGAATTCTTTAAATTCTCAGAATTCCTTGATTTATCTGAAATCTTTGAATATTCTAAATTCCTGAAATTCTTTGAAATCTTTGAATCCCTAGAATTCCTTGAATATTATGAATTCCTCGTATTATCTGAATTTCTTGAATTTCTTGGGTATCCTGAATTCTTTGAATTTCTTGGGTACCCTGAATTCTTTGAATTTCTTGAGTTACTTGAAATTCCTGAATTCCTTGAATTCAATAAATACTCTAAAATCCCTGAAATTCTCTAAAATTCTTTAACTACCTGAATATGCGGAATTCCTCGAATATTCTTAAATCCCTGAATTCCTGATAATTTCTAAGATCCTCAAATTCTCTGAATATCCTAAATTCTTTGAATATTATAAATTCCCTGAATTCGTTGAATATTATGAATTACCTGAATTTCTTATAATTTCTGAATTCCTGAAATTCTCTGAATGCTCTGAAATACCGGAAATTATCGGAATTGCCTGAAATCCTTGAATTCCTTGAATATTCTTAATTCCGTGAGTTCCCCGAACTATTGAAAATCTCTGAATTCCTAAAAATACTTCAATTTTCTGAAATTCCTGAATTTCTTGAATTCCCTGCATTTTTTAAATTACTTAACTTCCCTTGATTCCTCAAATTCCCTGAATGCCCTGAAATCCTTGAAATTATCGGAATTACATGAAATCCTTGAATTCCTCGAATATCTGAAATTCCTTGAATATCCTTAATTCCATGAATTCCTCGAACTATTGAAAATCTCTGAATTCCTAAAAATACTTCAATTTTCTGAACTTTCTGAATTTCTTTCAATCCCTGAATTCTCTGAATTATTTGAATTGCCTAATTCCTGGAATTCTTTATAATTTCTGAATTCGTAGAATTCTTAAAATTCTCTGAATTCCCTAAATTCTCTTAAATCCCTGAAATTATCGGAATTACCTGAAATCCTTGAATTCCTTGAATTCCTTAAATATCTGAAATTCCTTGAATATCCTAAATGCCTTGAATATTATGAATTCCCTGAATTCCTTATAATTTCTGAATTCCTGGAATTCTTTATAATTTCTGAATTCCTGAAATTCTTTATAATTTCTGAATTCGTAGAATTCATAAAATTCTCTGAATTCCCTAAACTCTCTGAAATCCCTGAAATTATCGGAATTACCTGAAATCCTTGAATTCGTTAAATATATGAAATTCCTGAAATATTCTTGCATTTCCTGAATTCTCTGAATTATTTAAATTACATAAATTCCTTTAATTTCATAAATACTATAAATTCCCTGAATTCCTTGAATTTCATAAATACTATAAAATCCCTGAAATTCTCTGTAATCCATTAATTTCCAGAATATCCTAAATTCTTTAAATTCTCCAAATTCCTTGAATTCTAGAAATGCTCTAAAATCCATTAATTCCCAGAATATCCTGAAGTCCCTGAATTCCTTATAATTTCTGAATTCCTGGAAGTCTATGTAATTTCTGAATTCCTGAAATTCTTTAAATTCTCTGAATTCTCTGAATTCCCTGAATTCTCTGAAATCCCTGTAATTATAGGAATTTCTTGAAATCCTTGAATTCCTTGAATATCTTAAATTCCTTGAATATTCTTAATTCCGTGAATTCTTTGAACTATTGAAAATCTCTGAATTCCTAAAAATACTTCAATTTTCTGAACTTCCTAAATTTCTTGCATTCCCTGAATTCTTTGAATTATTTAAATTACCTAAATTCTTCGAATTCCTTGAATTTCATAAATACTATAAAATCCCTGGAATACTCTGAAATTAATTAATTCCCAGAATATCCTAAATTCTTTAAATATTCTGAATTCCCGGAATTTCTGGTAATTTCTAAATTCCTTGAATACTCTGTATATCCTAAATTCCATGAATATTATGAATTACCTGAAATCCTTGTATATTCAGAATTTCCCAAATCCTTTTAATATTCTTAATTCCTGAAATACGTAAAATTCTCTAAATTCCTTGAATTCTCTAAATGCTCTGAAATCCCTGAAATCCTTGAATTCCCTGAATATCGCAAATTCCTTAAATATTCGGAATTCTCTGAATTCTTGAACATCGCAGAATTCCTTGATGTCTCTTAAATCATTAAATATTTTTAATTCCTGAAATCACTAGAATTCTCTCATTCCCCTGAATTCCAGAAATTTCTTGAATTCCTGAAATATTCTGAATTGCTTGAATTTAGAGAATTTTCTGAATTCTCTGATATCCCAGAATGTTTTCAATTCTTCTGAATTTCTCTGAATTCTTTGCATTATTTTGAAGTCCTTGGAATTCAGGAAATTCTCAGAATTAAGAAAATTACACGAATTCCAGGAATTCAGATCAGTTAAGGAATTTCAAGAATATGAATTCCGGTGATTCCAGGGAATTCCAAGGAATTCATATTATGCTAAGAATGTAGGGAATGTAGAAGAATTCAAAGAATTCAGATACATCAGAGAATTCGGTGGAATTCACAAGATTTCAGGCAAGTTAAAAGAATTCCAAATGATTTGAAAAAATTCAAAAGCAGAGTGGATCTTTCATACGACTGTATTTTTAGACCTACACTCTGAGAGGTTTTTTTTTTAACATAGAGGTATCAACAAAATCGGTTTCAATTAGGAACTGAAAAATTTGATATATTTTTTGGATTAATTTCTTTTTTTAACTGGGTGTGTGTTACGGGAAATATTTTTTATTGAAAATATAAGCAAATTTTCATTAAATTAAAACTTATCTCAATGAGGCCATTTAAATGCAAAGGATTTTATAGCTTCTTCATATCGTGCAATTTTGAAAAAAGCCGGGATTGCGGAGGATTGCAAAAAATAATATTAGCTGAGCGTGAGCTTTTTCCAAACGCGTTAAAAGTGTATGCAAATGAGATATAATTACCATTATCAAAGTAAAACTTGTGAAATTCCATTCCCTCGACTAAATTACCTAGAGCCTCAGGCTCGAATGCAGTCAGATGAGGATCACAGATTTTTCTGAAGATCAAAAAACACATTTTACTTCAACAAACTTAAAGTAAGAAATAAAATTACCACAAAAGAGTAGTAAATACATTTTTTTTAATGGTATTAAGTAATTCATTTTTTTTCAGAACAATAAAACTTTTCCTTCAGTGACAATTTTGATTATATCAAGAACCAAATTATTGTTTCCAAAATAAAAAAGGTTTTTCAGTTTTCATGATAGTTAATCTGGATTTTATAAAAAATATTAATAGATTTTAAAGCAAACAAAAATGTCAAATTTGAATTTCGCGCCACAGTGACATAAAAAATCGTAACGATTCAGAGGTTATGTTACTGATTAGTGACGTCATGATTGGAAAATTTATTGGCGCGAAATTCAAATTTTAAGATTGCGTGCAGTAGTTTCTAAGGCAAACGTGATATACATAGAATATTTATCACCTCTATTTTAATACTTAATAGTTTATATAATTCTTTTTATGTGTTAATTTTTTTGCCTTATTTAGACTTTTGTTCAAATGTGAAAAAAAATGTTTTTTGGATTGAGTCAAATATGCACATTTTCAAAAATGTTGAATATGTCGATCCTGAAATTTCTTCAGCTTGAACCAAAGAAAATTTTTATTATTTCACTTTTTCAAAAAAAAAAATGTGATGCAGGGATTTTCAGATTTCGCAATTTTGAATTCTTTTCACAATTATGGAACGTTTTAACCAAAACAAAAAAATTTTTCATGCAAGAAAAATGATAAAATATCTCTTCAGTTCAAGCTGAAGAAATTTTCGGTTCAATATATTAAACTTTTCCAAAAAAATGTGCACTTACCTTGAACAAAAAAAAAAAAATGTTTTTTGCACATTTTCAAAAAATTCAAAATTCAACACAACAATTTTTTAAATAATTTTGTATTACTTTTTGCTATCAAAAACTGATATACAAAGACTTTTCCATAATTTTATAACCGATAGGAATGTTTTTTCAAATTTCCAAAAACTTTAATTTTTAAATTCAAAAACCTAACAGAAGATATGTACCGATTTCAAACATTTTGTTTTCACTTTTTCGGATATTTGAATATTTTTCTGAAGATCAAAGAACACATTAAATTTTAGTAAAGTTTAATATACTTAATACATCAAGAAATAAATAACTTCTTCCAAAATTCGTAATTGTTTTTCAGTTTTCATAATAATACTAATTAGCATTTGATAACAAATATTATTCATAACTTTTGAAGGGAAAAAAAAAATCTTCCAATTTGAATTTCACGCCACACTGAAATACGAGTCAAGAAGTTTTAGAGGTTATGTTACTGAATCGTGATGTCATGATTGGAAATATTAATGGCGCGAAATTTGAATTTCGAGATTATGAATTACTAACCCCTCCTTACAAGGAATAAGTTTTCACATTTATTGCAGCAAATCTTTGTTAAATGACTTTTTTTGAACAAAAATTTTTCTGAAGATAAAAAAAAAATTATGTTTCAATAATATTGAAATAAAAAATGAAACTGACATAAAGCAGTGAATAAATCATATAAATAGTATTAAATAAGCCATTTTTTGGCTTCAGAGCAGTAAAACTTTTCCTTCAGTGACAATTTTTAGTATATCAAGAACCAAATTATTGTTTTCAAAATTTTTAATAGTTTTCCAGTTTTTGATAACAATACTAATTAGCATTGTATAAAAAATATAATGCATAACTTTTGAAGCAAAAAAAAATCTTCCAATTTGAATTTCGCGCCACATTGAAATACGAATCAAGACGTTTTAGAGGTGTAGATAATAGTGATGTCATGATTTCAAATTTGAATGGCGCGAAATTTAAATTTCGAGATTGTGAATCATTAACCAATCCTTACAAGGAATAAGTTTTTACATTTATTGAAGCAGATTTTGTTTAAGTAATTCTTTTTAAACAAAGATTTTTCTGAAGACAAAAAAACACTATATTTTAATAATATTTAAATGAGAAATGGATTTGACATAAACCAGTGAATAGATTATCTAAATAGTATTAAATGAGCCATTTTTTGGCTTCAGAGTAGTAAAACTTCTGCTTCAGCGACAATTTTTAGTATACCAAGAACCAAATTATTGTTTCCAAAATTTTTAATATTTTTTCAGTTTTCATAATGATACTAATATAAATTTTATAAAAAATATTACTCATAACTTTTGAAGCGAAAAAAAACCTTGAAATTTGAATTTCGCGGCACATGGGCTTACGAATCGAGACGTTTTAGAGGTGTCACAGATTAATGACGTCATGATTTCAAATTTTAATGGCGCGAAATTTGAATTTCGAGATTGTGAATTACTAACCCCTTCTTACAAGGAATAAGTTTGTACAGTTATTGAAGCAAATCTTTGTTGAGCAATTTTTTTTAAACAAAGATTTTTCTGAAGTTCAGAAAACACATTATATTTTAATAATATTTAAATAAGAAATGGAACTGACATGAACCAGTAAATAAATGATATAAATAGTATTAAATAAGCGATTTTTTGGCTTCAGAGCAGTAAAACTTTTCCTTCTGTTACATAATGATACTAATATAAATTTGATATAAAATATTACTCATAACTTTGAAAGTACAAAAAAAAACTTGAAATTTGAATCTCGCGCCACATGAACATACGAATAGAGACGTTTTAGAGGTGTCACAGATTAGTGACGTCATGATTTCAATTTTCAATGGCGCGAAATTTGAATTTCGAGATTGTGAATTATTGACCCTCCTTACAAGGAATAAGTTTTTATATTTATTAAAGCCGATTTTTGTTGAGTAATTTCTTTTTAAACAAAGATTTTTCTGAAGATAAAAAAAATATATTTTAATAATGTTTAAATAACAAATTAATTTTACATAAACCACTGAATAAGTGATAAAATTAGTCATAAGTAAGCCATGTTTTTACCTTTAGAACAGTAAAACTTTTCCTTTAGTAACAATGTTTAGTATATGAAAACCCAAATGATTGTTTCCGAAACTAGAAATAGTTTTTCAGTCTTCATAATTATATTAATATATCTTCGATGAAAAATATTACTCATCACTTTTTGGGCCAAAAAAACCTTGCAATTTAAATTTTGCGCCACATGGACTTAAAAATCGTGACGGTTCCGGGGTTATGTTATCAAATAGTGACGTCATGATTTGAAACATTAATGGCGCGAAATTTAAATTTCGAGACTGTGAATTATTAGAATCTCGTTACCAACAATGGCTTTCTACATTTATTGATGCAAATTTTTTGCAAATTCCCTAAAAAATTGTCTTTGACATTCTTTTTTGAGAAAAAATATTTTTTTTTCAGTGAATTGGAAAAAATTTTAAAATTTTTTTGACTTACGTGTACGCCTCGAAGTCACCAGTGTTGATGCTCTCGATCAGTTGTTCGGTCATCTTAATGATTTCTTGACGACGAGCTGGAATTGTCAATACATCAGAGTCAGTAAAAAGTTCAAATTGTTCAGAAGGCTCGTCGGGTTCTTTCCGAAACATCGTACAGCACAACAGCCACATGCACGAATCTTTAACACCTACGTCCTAATCGAGCGTTTCGATAAAATATTTTTTTTACTTTTTTGAAAAGTCAGTCAAAACTCGCAAAAAATTGACCGGACTTTCTACTTTTTTATATGAAAAAACTAAAAAAATTCCTTTTATATAATAAAAAAATATATTTAACTGAAAAATCAAAGTGGTAAATGTGAACAATTATTTTTCAAAGTTTTTGTTCTTTTTGAAAAAAAGTATCGATTTTTATTTTTGAGTAATAGATCGTGAATTAATCCATGGGCTTGTAAAACTCATCGACAGAAAACTCAAGATTAGAAGAACTGACGAGTCTGTCGGGAAAAGTTCAATTATTTTTAGACCCTTCGGCGTTAATCTAGAAAATAGAGAACGCCCCCTAGTTGTCGAAATAGATTTTTCCTAGACTCATAATTTAAATACAATCTTCGTACTATTTCCAAACATATCTTATTTAATTTTCTATAATTGTTGCAATAATTATTTTTAAAAAAAGAGTTCAAATATAATTTTTAATTAGAAGAGAGCGCGCTTCATTTATAGCTATGCGACTATGCGACTCTAATTTTTTTATCACTAAAAAACTAATATAATTAATTACTTTAATTGAATTCTTAATTAATTCACTATCTATCAATAAATTTTTGTATATAATCGAAGCGATATTTTTTTTCATCGCCTCGACTTCCGGTCAATTTTTAAAAATAAATAAAAATCCTCTCATTACATGAACAGTCATCCACTTCATATTCATTGTGCCCAAAATAATTATTTTTGACACTATCAACTAATATCAGTTCATCACTGACACAAATTCTCACTTGGTGACTTTTATACTAAAATTATTATTAAAAAAATATTAAATAGTCGAAATGGAAACGTGAATAGTGTGACCACCACCATTACTATCACCACAGTCGATTCTCTTCGACAATTATTTTTCGCCTTTGTGCATTTAATGTTCGTTTGCTTGTTTTTTTTTCTGGTCGCTGATTGGCTGGAGATAAGCGACCATGGCGTCTTAACAACCGACGTTATCAGAACCGGTCGTTACTCGTTGACAAGTACTGGTCAAACTGACCCGAATTCTATTTACCGATTGTCGTACAATAATAAGGTCCTATTTTAATCCATTTTTAATTAAACAATTTTAATTTAAAAAAAAATTAAAAAAAATTTCACTATGTTTTTTATTTTTCATTCATTATCTCACGAGATGATCAGAGTTGGGATTTTTTTTAAAATCTTATAACTGCCAATGAGAAGCTGTTTTCAAAATATTCTACTTTCTATAAAATTTTTCATAATGGATTGGAATGTTTAATTATTAAATTCACATGTAAAATTCTGCAAATATAACATTTTTGACACTTGTTTTTAATAAACATTTTATTTTTATTATACAGGAAAGTGAAGAAAATTGAAAATTGAAAAACCGAAAATTCCATTTTCATTGCTTTTTAACGCTAAAAGTTCAATGTTCTTCATTTTTCAACAGTTGAGAATTCAATTTTCTTCATTTTTAATTTTCATCCATTTTCAACAATTAAGAATAAATATTTCAAATTTATTCATTCTTTAACAATAGAAAATTCACTTTTCCTTAATTTTCTTATACTTTAAACAGTTGAATTTTCAAGATTTCATAATTGAAAAAACTTAAAAATTGAATTTTCTTCCATTTTCAACCGTTGAAAATTCACTTTTCCTTAATTTTCAATAATAGAATTTTCAACTTTCTGAAATTATACTGTTTATAAATTAATTATCATTTTTCTTAAACTTTAAACAGTTAAATTTTTTTAATCATCAACATTTCATAATTGAAATCATTTAGAAATTGAAGAAAATTAAGAGTCAAAGGAAATTGAAAATTAAATTTTCTTCAATTTTTAATTTTCATTAATTTTCAAAGGTTAAAAATAAAATTTGTGATTTTATTAATTCTTCAACAGTCGAAAATTCTCTTTTTTTCAATTTTCAACAGTTGAATTTTCAATTTTTTTTAATTGAACTGTTGAAAATTTAACTATCAATTTTCTTAAACTTTAAACAGTTGAACTTTGTCATTCATCAACATTTCATAATTGAAAAAATTTGGAAATTGAAGAAAATTCAGAATGAAAGGAAATAGGAAATTGCAAATTGAATGTTCAATTTTCTTCAATTTTTAATTTTCATCAATTTTCAACAGTTAAAAATAAAATTTTCAATTTTATTTATTCTTTAACAATCAAAAATGAACTTTTCCTTACTTTTCTTAAACTTTAAATAGTTAAATTTTCAACATTTCATAATTGAAAAAACTTGAAAATTGAATTTTCTTCAATTTCCAATAGTTTAAAATTCAATTTTTAATTTTCATTAATTTTCAAGAGTTAAAAATACATTTTTTTATTTTATTTATTCTTCACCAGTTGAAAATTCATTTTCCCTTAATTTTCAATAATTGAATTTTCAACTTTCTAAAACTACACTGTTTAGAATTTAATTATCATTTTTCTTAAAGTTCAAACAGTTAAATTTTTTTAATCATCAACATTTCATAATTGAAAAAATTTGGAAATGGAAGAAAATTAAGAACTAAAGGAAACTGAAAATTGAATTTTCTTCAATTTTTAATTTTCATCAATTTTCAATGGTTAAAAATAACATTTTTGATTTTATTTATTTTTCGACAGTCGGAAATTCATTTTTTTCTATTTTCTTCATTTTTAACAGTTTAAATTTCAATTTTCCTTAATTTTCTTAAACTTTAAACAGTTAAATTTTTTTAATCATCAACATTTCATAATTGAAAACATTTGGAAATTGAAGAAAATTAAGAATTGAAGGAAATTGAAAATTGAATGTTCTTCAATTTTTAATTTTCATCACTTTTCAATTTTAACAGTTTAACATTCAATTTTTATTTTTCATCAATTTTCAACTGTTAAAAATAAAATTTTCGATTTTATTTATTCTTCAACAGTCAAAAATTCATTTTTTTCCATTTTCAATTGTTTAATCTTCAACTTTTGAAAACTACACTGTTGAATCTTCAACTTTTGAAAATTGAACTTTGAAAATTTAAATATCAATTTTCTTAAGCTTTAAACTGTGAATTATTAACATTTTATAATTGAAAGAACTTTAAAATTCAAAAAACTTGATAATTAAAGAAAATTTTTAATTAAAGGAAATTAAATTTTTCAACTGTTTAAAATTCAATTTTCAATTCTATTTAATTGCCTGAAGTACAATTTTTTTCAATTTCCGTCAGGTGGAAATTCAATTTTCTTTAATTTTCAACAGTTTATAATTAAAGAAATTTTAAAATTGAAAAAAATTAATAATTGCATTTTCAACAGTTAATTTTTCTTCAACTTTTAATTTTCTCTAATTTTCATCAGTTGAAATTTCATTTTTCTTTTCAATTTTCAAATGTTAATAACTCAACTACTGGAAATTCGACGGTTTAAAATGTAATAAAATTGAAAATTAAAAATTCTCGAAAGTTTATAATTTAATTTCAATTTTCACCAATTGAAAATTCAGTTGAAAATTAAATTTCTTCAATATTTTTTCAATTTTTAACAGTTGAAAATTCAATTCTAATTTTTGTTCCGCTTTAAATGGTTGAAAATTAAATTTTTTCTAACTATAAACGGTTAAATTTTCTTTAATTTTCAAAAATTTATAATCGAAGAAACTTGAAAATTCAAGAAAATTAAAAATTTAATTTTCTTCAATTTTCAACTGTTGGAAACTCAATAAAAAATCGAATAATGTATTAAAAACCAGTGTTATAAATGTTGAATATTATATTTACAAATTATTAGATGGAAAATTAATAAATAAATATATCAATCCATAAAAAAATTTCTTAAACAGTAATTTTTTTTCGCAAACGACTCACCATTGATAAACAATATATATATATATATATTTCCACGTGAGCGAAGTAGAAAGATCTTTCTTCAGAAATTGAAAATAAAAATTTTTTAAATTTTCAAACTTCAAGTTCGAAATGACCTCAATCTGCCTTTGATATCTCTAGTAGCTTAGTGTTTAAAGCACCCAACCGGCAATCGAAAGACGAGAGATTCGATTTCCATGGGAGCGAAGGAGAAATATATTTTTTCAAAAATTAAAAATTGGTAATTTATCAATTTTAAAACTCCATCTAGTCTGAAATGACGTTAATCTACTTCTAATCTCTCGAGTAGCCTAGTGGTTAAAGCATTTGACCGGCAATCAGAAGACGTGAGGTTTTATTTCCACGTGAGCAAAGTAGAAAGATCTTTTTTCAGAAATTAAAAATAAATTTTTTTTCAATTTTCAAACTCCATTTTGTCTGAAATGACCTTTATCTGCCTTTGATATCTCTAGTAGCTTAGTGGTTGAAGCACCCGACCGGCAATCAAAAGACGCAAGGTTCGATTCCCATCGGAGCGAAGGAGAAAGATCTTTTTTCAGAAATGAAAAATAGTTCATTTATCAATTTTAAAACTCCATCTAGTCTGAAATGACGTTAATCTACATTTAATCTCTCTAGTAGCTTATTGGGTAAGGCACTTGACCGGCAATCAGAAGACGTGAGGTTTTATTTCCACGTGAGCAAAGTAGAAAGATCTTTTTTCAGAATTTAAAAATAATTTTTTTTTAAATTTTCAAACACCATTTAGTCTGAAATGACCTTAATCTGCCTTTGATATCTCTAGTAGCTTAGTGGTTGAAGCACCCGACCGGCAATCAAAAGACGCGAGGTTCGATTTCCATCGGAGCGAAGGAGAAACATTTTTTTTCAGAAGTTAAAAATTTTTAATTTATAAATCTTGAAACTCCATCTAGTCTGAAATGACGTTAATCTACCTTGAATCTCTCTAGTAGCTTAGTGGTTAAAGCACTTGACCAACAATCAGAAGACGTGAGGTTTTATTTCCACGTGAGCGAAGTAGAAAGATCTTTCTTCAGAAATTGAAAATAAAAATTTTTTAAATTTTCAAACTTCAAGTTTGAAATGACCTCAATCTGCCTTTGATATCTCTAGTAGCTTAGTGTTTAAAGCACCCGACCGGCAATCGAAAGACGAGAGGTTCGATTTCCATTGGAGCGAAGGAGAAATATATTTTTTCAGAAATGAAAAATTGTTAATTTATCAATTTTAAAACTCCATCTAGTCTGAAATGGAGTTAATCTACCTTTAATCTCTCTAGTAGCTTAGTGGTTAAAGCACTTGACCAACAATCAGAAGACGTGAGGGTTTATTTCCACGTGAGCGAAGTAGAAAGATCTTTCTTCAAAAAATTGAAAATAACAATTTTTAAAATTTTCAAACTTGAAGTTTGAAATGACCTCAATCTGCCTTTGATATCTCTAGTAGCTTAGTGTTTAAAGCACCCGAACGGCAATCGAAAGACGAGAGGTTCGATTCCCATCGAAGCGAAGGAGAAATTTCTTTTTCGGAAATTAAAAATGGGTAATTTATCAATTTTAAAACTCCATCTAGTCTGAAATGACGTTAATCTACATTTAATCTATCCAGTAGCTTAGTGGTTAAAGCACTTGACCAGCAATCAGAAGACGTGAGGTTTTATTTCCACGTGAGCGAAGTAGAAAGATCTTTTTTCAGAAATTGAAGAATAAATTTTTATTCAATTTTCAAACTCCATTCAGTCTAAATTGACCTTAATCTGCCTTTGATATCTCTAGTAGCTTAGTGGTTAACGCACCTGACCGGCAATCGGAAGACGTGAGGTTCGATTTCCATCGGAGCGAAGGAGAAATATATTTTTCAGAAATTAAAAATGGTTAATTTATCAATTTTAAAACTCCATCTAGTCTGAAATGACGTTAATCTACATTTGATCTCTCTGGTAGCTTAGTGGTTAAAGCACTTGACCAGCAATCAGAAGACGTGAGGTTTTATTTCCACGTGAGCAAGTAGAAAGATCTTTTTTCAGAATTTGAAAATAAAATTTTTTTAAATTTTCAAACACCATTTAGTCTTAAATGACCTTAATCTGCTTTCGATCTCTCTAGTGGCTTAGTGGTTGAAGCACCTGAGCGGCAATCGGAAGACGTGAGGTTCGATTCCCACCGGAGCGAAGGAGTAAGTTTTTTTAAAAATTAAATTCTTTTTATATACAATGCTTTTATACAAATTTGGGATTTTTTATTTTATCAGCTGATTGCGCATCAGAATCAATCGATTCTCAAGATCCAGTCATGATCCTGCGCCTTCATGAATGGTCATGTGTAGTATCTCTCGAGTGGCTGTCGTTATAACAAAAAAAAATTATTTTCGAATCTGAAGATTCAGGGGTCCCTTATTTGAGATAAAAATTCTTAAACACATTTTTAAGGCAATTAATAATTTCATCTTAATTGTTTCACTTTTGTCTATAATAATTTTTTTGAACACCTTATTGATCATAGAGATTTATAGCACAATATACAAAAATTTAAAATTTCGTCAACCCTGTGATAAAATTTTTTCTTAAACACTTCTTATTGGTCCTGAAGAGTGAAATATTAATTTTCTTCAAGTAATTTTTGAACTGAAAATTTAACTATGACAGTTAAGGATTTATCACTTCAGTTGCAAATTCATCTTAAAAATATTATTGTTTGATTGAAAATTTAATTATTTTGTTAAAAAATCATCCATTTTTTTCAAATTTGTCTTAATGGGTTGAAAATCCAACCATTTATCTTAAAATTAACTATTTGATCGAAAATTTCTATTTACGGGTAGAAATATAAACTGCTTATTAGAAAATTCGCTTTCTCCACCAGGTATTGAATTTTCAAGGAAAAAGATAAATTCCCAACAAAAAATGCATTAGCAGATATTTTGACTAGAAAACATTTTTACTTTATACCAAAAAGAATTGAATTCATCCAAAAAGATGAATTTCCGAAAAAATGGTTGAATCTTCAATCAAAAAAGATAATTTTCAAACGAATAAGTGCATTTTTATTCAAAAAAGATTAATTTTCTACAAAAAGACAAAAATTTTTAATCATCCTTCTAACTCGAATAATTCCTCATTATTTTCTTAATCTTCCTTTTTGAATGAATATTATTTAAAAATTTATTCAGGAATCCTAACAAAAGTGGTTTATGGCTTCAAAGTGTTTTTTTCAAATATTCAAAAATTTACATTTTGTTAAACATTTTTGGAAATATAAAAAAATTTTCATTGTTTCTTAATCTTTTTATAGCGTCTAAACCTACTAATATCTTCTAAAATTATTTGAATTTATTCTACGATTTTCTATTTATTCTAAAAATTTAATAAATTACCTTAAAATCTTCCAAATTTTTTTTGTGACAAATTTCGAAATTTTTGGTAATGTTTTCAAATATATTTGAATATTCTCTTGAAATTAATCTTTCAGAATAAAATATCATTGCAAATTTTTCTACGAATCTTAAAAAAAATTGTAGATTTGCATATACGTCTTTCATAGTGATTTTCATTCGGCAAATTTTCAAAAATGTCAGCATCAGTAATTTTCAATAGTAAATATCAATTTCAAAATATATATGTATTAAAAACTGGGCTTATATATAATGATTCAGTTATATTGAAATAACTATGTACATAATATAAGAAAATCTATTAACTTTTTATGAACTAAAGACTTTTATTTGAATTTATTTTTTACTTCATTTTCTGTTTATTTACTTTTTTTATTTACTTTAATTTTTTTACCTAAAAAGATGACTACAAAAATAGATGAATATTTAAAAAAATTGATTTCCAACCAAAAATGAAATAATTACTTTTAATTTAAAAAAATTCATCAGAAAGAAAAATTTTGAAACAGTTTAATTCAGCCAAAAAATAATATTTTTAAACGCAGTAGTTTAATTCTGAGCCAAAAGTGAAATAATTCAATTTTCAAGTAAAAAAATTAATTTTTAGCAAAGTAGTTCATTTCTCATGCAAAGAAATCAATCTCAGAAAACAATGAATTAAAAAAAAACAGTTAAATTTAAAAAATAGTAGTTGAATTTTCAACCAAAAAACATGAATCTTGAACCAAAAAGTTAAATTTCCAAACAAAAAGATTAATTTTCCACCACGAAAATTGGTGCTATACCAAAACAGATAAATAACTAACAAAATATCGTAAATTCCACATAATTGTTGAATTTTTAAAACCAAAGACGAATTACCTACAAAAAACTTAAACTTTTACTGCGAAAACATCATTTTTCAACAAAAAAGTTAATTTTCTACCAAATAGTTAAAGTTTCAAATGAATATTTAATTTTGAAACAAATAGTTAAATTTTGAACTAAAAAAGATAATATAAATAGGCCAGAATCGAAAGTTTTACGATTACCCCAAAAGGGGTTTTGCTTAATGATATAATAAAAAGATACATTTTCAACAAGCAGTTGAAATTTTAACTAAAAAATTAATTTTCAACCAAAAATTGAATAATTAAATTTTAAGCTAAAAAATGAATTTTCAACTCAAATTCAAAACGAAACTTTAACAATATATGTAAATATTGTAAACTGAGAAAATAGTAAATTTCAATTGAATTTTATTTTTATTGACATCTATAATGATTGTTGAAAATTGAAATTCACGCTTAATTGAACTCAATTATAGAAATTTATATATATATTTTTAAAGCGAGAAAATAATTTATTTTGTCTTCCAAATTCTTTTTCGACAATTTTCGAAACCTTTCGAAGTATTTTAAATTTGTTTCAATTTGATCTTGAAATTAATTTTTCAAAATTAAATATCATTTAAATTTTCCCAGGAATCTGAACATAACTTTTTTATTCTCTTGAAATCTTTCAAAATTCTTGAAAACCTTCTTTTTGCAAAATCTTCCAAAATCTACATTTTGTTTAATTTCTTGAAATTGTTCCAGGTTTTAAATTATTTTTGAAATTTTTTTAAAACTTCTCAATATCTTTTTTAATAAGTAGAATTTTTCCTACATTTTTTTCAAAATTTTGCAGAATGAAAAAATTGCCTTAAAATCTTCCGGAAACTTTTCTAACAATTTTAGAAATCTTTTGAAATGTTTCAAAATGTTTTTCAATTTCATCTTAAAATGAATTGTTCAAAATAAGATTTATTTCAGTATTCCCAAAAATCTTTAACACAACACTTTTTTATTCTCTTGGAACCTTTCAAAATTTTTAAAACCCTACTTTTCTCGAAATTTTCATAATCTACATTTCGTTTCAAATTTTTTGAAATCGTTTTAAATTCTGTTCTTAATTATTTTTGAACATTTTCAAAACTTCTTTATATTTCTTTAATAAACTCGATTTTTTTCAATTTTGTAATCGCGCAAAAAATCTTTTACTTTCTTTTTCGAAATTTTAGGAAATGATTTAAAGTCCTGCAAAATAAAAATAATTTCCCAACAATCTTCAGATTCCTAAACATAATTTTGGATATCTCTTGGAATATAATATTAAAATAATGTTTGGAAATATAAAAAAAGAAACATTTTAAATTTCCTATGAATCTTTAGAAAATGTTGTCTTCGAAATCTTTAAAAATCGATTTTGTTTCAAATTTAAAACATAAAACATACAAACATACAAACATAAAATCATTTTATGTCCTGCAAAATAATAAGATTTTACCAAAAAATCTTCCAGTTTATTGTTCGTCAGTTTTTGAAATCTTATGAAATCTTTTTAAATATTCTCTTAAAATTAATTTACCAAATAAAACAGTATTTGAATCTTCCCAGGAATTTTAAGAAGATTTTTTATTCTCTTGGAGCCCTTCAATAGTTTAAAAAACCTTTTTATTTTAATTTCGAAAATTCTTCATTTTTCCTTAATTTTCTTGAAATAGTTTCAAGTTTGAAATTATTTCTGTTGGAAATCTTTTGAAATGTTTAAAACTTTTTTTTAATTTTCCCTTGAAATTGATATTTTAAAATAAAAAATGTACATTTTGTTTTAAATTTCTTCAAATTAGTTGAAAATGTGTTAGATTTTTTCTAACATTTTTTCAAAATTCTGCAAAATACAAAAAATTGCCTTAAAATCTCCCGGATTCAATTTTTGAAATATTTTGGAATAATATTCAATTTTATTTTAAATTTAATTTTTCCAAGTAAAAATCGTTTTTTGAAAAATTGGAAAAATTTGGTAGTCTTGCAAAATTCAAAATTTTTACTTTTAAATCTTTTACATTCTTTAAAAGTAAACTTTTATTCTCTTGAAACCTCTAAAAATTACTAAAAAGCATATTTTTTCTCATCTTGAAATCTTCAAAATTCTCAAGGCAAAATGTTCGGCAATATTCTTTCCATTATTCTCGTTTATCACAAAAAACTTGATAAAATTACAGTCTAAAAGCCTTAAAACTTAATTCTAAAGCAAACAAAAATTTAGAAAGTCCGATTTTATAATACAAAAAGCACAAAGTTTCACTTTCATTTCAGAGTGTCACGAGGCTGATTGTTAGAAATTTTTAATATCATACAGGTATCTCGTGAATGTTGCTTTCTAGTAATTTTTGTTTTCAATAAAATTTTAAAAAGTGCTAATTTTTTTCTTTAAAAAAATGTATTTTTATCAGTAGATAGATTTTCATTCTAACTATTTTTGGTTGAAAAATCTACAGACGGGAATCCATTTCAAATCAGGCAGGTTCTACACTTGAAGTCGCCTCGGGGACAAAATATGTTGTTTTTTAGAGGAAATTAGTAGATCCGTATTTTTGCGATTTGTGAAAATAAAATTTTGTACCAAGTTATGCGTATTTGAATTCTTTGCTTTGTTAAAAAAAAAACATTTTTTTTTAATATTTCTGAAAATATTAAAAGTCGATTTTCTCAAAAAATCCACACTTATATTTTTTGCAAATTTTTTGTTCAATTCTTACCATCATAAGGAAAATACTTTGTGATTTTTTATGCGGGCTGAATAACTTTTGTGGCTAGGAGGATTTTTTTTGTATAAAATCAAATTTTCGCATTTTTCTTGAAAACAACAGATACGAAAAAATGTGAAGAAAATAATTGGCGCAGTTAAAAAATAAATTGATTTTCTGTGCACAGTTTCCAGATTGGGGCACACTTCGTTTGGCATTCAAATTTATTCTTCTACTTTTACCTATTATTGTGAATCTAAATTGGCAAGAGACATTAAACTATCACAGAATGAAAGAAAAAATAAATAGACATTTTCGCATTTCAATTGTTCATTTATTTTATTTAAAAAAATATATTTTTTACAAATTTTTATTTATATAAAAAACATATTCTATAAGTTTTATGCGAGCTTAATTGCATTTTTTTAATTTTCTTGGAAATGGTAGAAGATATCGTAAATGAATAAAATAAATTTTTGTAGAACTTTTTTAACTGTGCAAACTATTTTTTAACATTTTTTCGTATGTGTTGTTGTTTTCAAGGAAAATTCGAAAATTCGATTGTATGAAAAAAAAATTCTCCTGTCCTCAAAAGTTATTTAGCTTGCATAAAACTCACGAGGTCAAAAGTTACATAAATTAAAAGAAAAAATTGGGCTTTTATGTAAACAAAGCAAAAAATTCGAATACGCATAACTTCGTACAAAATTTTTTTTTCTCAAATCATAAAAATACGTATCGCCTAATTCCCTCTAAAAAACAACATATTTGCCCCCAAGAGATTCTGCGACTTCAAGTGTAGTATATTTTTTCTGAGAATTTATTTTGTTTGGTTCACAATTATATTATTTTGTTGGATATTCAACAATTGTGTTAAAAAGTCATCCATTTTGGTTAAAAATCTAATTATGTGTTTGAAAATGAACTTTTTTGTTGAAAATTTATATTTTTAAGTTGATAATTCAACTATTTTGTAGAACATTTGTCTTTTTGGCTTGAAAATTCAACAATTTGGTTGAATTTTTTTTCGTTCTTGACTGAACAATCCATTTTGGTTGAAAAATTAGCTATTTTGTTGTAAATGCGTCTTTTTTAAATTAAAATATAACTATTTTGTTAAAAGTTTGCCTCTCTGGGTTGCAAATTCAACTATTTTGGCAGAAAATCCAATTAATTAGTTGAAAATTAACTTTTTTTGTTGAAAATTCATATTTTAAGGTTGAAAATTCAATTGTTTGTTTTAGAAAATTCGTCTTTTTGGCTTAAAAAGTTCAACAATTTGATTGAAATTATTTTTCTTTCTTGACTGAAAATTCTATTTTGGTTGTGAAAATCAACTATATTGTTGAAAATTCGTTTTCGCTGAAACTTCAACAATTTAGTTGAACATTTTATTTGTTAACTGAAAAATCTAGTTTAGTTGAAAATTCAACTAGTTTGGTAGTAAAGTAGACTATTTTGATAGAAAATTTAACTATTTAGTTAAAAATTAACATTTGTTGTTAAAAATTTACATTTTTGTGTTGAAAATTCAACTTTTTGTAGAAAATTGGTCTTTTAGGCTTGAAAATTCAACAATTTGATGGACATTTTTTCTTTCTTGGCTAAAAAATCTTTTATTTTTGGAAAGATCATCTATGTATTTTGTTGAGAATTCGTCTTTTTGAATGCAAATGTAACTATTTTGTTAAAAAGTGGCCTTTTTGTGTTGAAAATTCACTATTTAGGTAGAAAATTCAACTGTTTAGTTGAAAATTAACTTTTTGTTGTTAACAATTTACATTTATGTGTTGAAAATTCAACTTTTTGTAGAAAATTGGTCTTTTTGGCTTGAAAATTCAACAATTTGGTGGACGTTTTTTCTTTTATGACTAAAAAATCTATTATTTTTTGAAAAATCAGCTATTTTATTGAATATTTGTCTTTTTTGGATGAAAGTTTAACTATCTTGTTCAAAATTGGTCTTTTTGTATTGAAAATTAACTATTTTGGAGTTGAATATTCAACATTTTTTTATGAGATTTGTCTTTTTTACTTGAAAATTACAACAATTTAGTCAACTGTTCATTCAGCTATTTTTTATTAAAAATAAAAATCTTTTTTGGTTGACATAAAATACTACATTTTTCTTTGTGAATTTATCTTTTTGGTTGAAAATTCATTATTTTAATTGAAAATTTGTCTTTTTTTATAAAATTAATATTCTTTGTTTTTGATTTGCAAATATAGAATTGATTTATCTTTCGGGTTTAGTTTCTCGATTGAATCGTAAGCGAATTCTTCGCTGTCTGCGATGTCCTTCAAATCTACAAAATTAGCAAATAAATAAATCAAAGCGTCTTGTTCTCTAGTATCTTAAACTTCTATCTATAATTCTTAAAAAATGAACCAAAACCTTGTGAAAGGGAAATATTTTATCAAAGTTCTCGATTTCAGGTGTTTTAGGGGATTTTTCTAATTTAAGGGAAAAACTTGAAATTTTTAACAAGATAATAACATTTTCATCCAAAAAGACGAATTTCCAATAAAATAACTAATTTTTCAAAAAATAATAGATTTTTTGGTCATAAAAGAAAAAATGTCCACCAAATTGTTAAATTTTCAAAAAGACCCATTTTTTACAAAAAGTTAAAAAAAAAGGGACGGACTGTGATCCCTGTACTCTTTTTAGTAATAGTAGTTCAAACAGTTTAAAGTCTGGTTTAAACAAAGTAACACTTTCAAATCAACTTTTCCCTTTAGATATGATAATCCAGTATCCAGCGTTCGGATATTTCCTCAAAGGAACATAATAAAAAAGCCATGGAGCTCGGAGAAAACTCCCAGTGATGATGCAAAGACCAAGTTGAATATTCTCGTAAATACAGCGAGCACTTCGATTGTCTTTGAAGATATTTTAAGCAAAGGCCTGGAAAAAGATGTAGGGCTAAGAAGTAATAATGCCACTGCTTGTGTCCTCTGTTCATGTATAGCAGACATAAATATGGATAACCAAAACGAAATATTACTTGGCACCTATGAGCGGGAAGTTCTCGTTTTCGCAAATATCAGCGGGACCTGGGAAATGACAAGTAAAAAATTATTCGACGCCCCGATTCATTCCATATGTTATACAGATTTAACAGGCGATGGTGTGAACGAAATCGTCGTGATGACTCAGAGAAGTGTTCACATTTTGCAGCACGATTCGAACAAAATTCAGGAAATATGGATCGAACGTTTTCGAAAGATGATAGCGAAGAAGAACGAAAATGAATAAATGGTACAGAAAATGTACCGAGATCTTTTTTGCTTGCCCTAGGGTTTAAAGAGTTGAATTTGAATTATAGAAAGATGTTAGTTCTTTAATTTCAGGAACATTAATTCATCTTTTTAAATCTTTCAAACCGATCCTGTAGAACTTTATAAATATTAACTTTAAATTTATATTTAATATAAATTTGTTAGTTATTAAATTGGAGAAATGTATATAAATGTGCTGTAATGTGAAAATTTAAATTTAAAAAGTTAAATTGAGAATAAATCGAAATGTATATTCGGATCTTATTAAATTATTAACATTTATTAATATATATTATTATTTATTATTAAAATATTATATGCATTATTATTATTATTATTATTCAAGATTTCAAGAGACAATAAAATATAATACTATGAAAATTGTAATTTTTTATTATTAAAATGCAGGTACGTGGAAATCTATTTTAACAATCAATTTCAATAAAGTACAATCAAATTAGAATTGAAGAAATTAAATTTAGAATAAATCAAAATTTAATTTTCTCTTTAATATCCCATACTCAAAATTAAATAAGAAATTCTGGGAAATTGGAAAAATTTTGATACAAATTTGTAATTGGAAAATTTTTTAAATGTCAGTATTCTAGCAAAAATTTGTGGTTTCTAGTAGAAACACTTTTGTAATTTTCTATAATTTCTCATGTTTCTTTTTTTAATACAATAGGAAATTACAAATTAATTCTACTAGAAACTACAGGTTTTTACTACAATTCAGACTCATAAAATTTTACAAGTAATTACAAATGTTTGCCAAAAAGTTAAAATTTGCATATTATTTTCATTTATTTTCTCTTGATATGTTTTGTGAAATTTTGAAATCATAGTCGAATTTTCGAAGTCGTTTTGAAATTTTTGCGAAAACTTTGAAATTTGTTAATGTTTGTGAAATCATTTAAATATTTGTTTAATCTTTTGAACTCTTGAAATTTTTTATATTTATTGTAATTTTTGTAAAATCTTTTTAATAGGAAATGTATTTTCATGATAAAGCACAATAAATTACAATAAAGTACAAGAATGCGAAAATTCGAATTGAAGAAATAAAATTTTAATTTTTTGTAAAAGTTTGTAATTACATGTAAAATTTGGTCGAAGTGTCCGTATTCTAGCAAAAAATTGTGGTCTCCAGTAGAATTATTTTTGTAATTTTCTACAATTTTAAACATTTTTTAAAAATGCAATAGAAAATTACAAATATAATTATACTAGAAACTACATGTTCTTGCTAGATTTTGAAATTTTTTAGAAAATTTGTAAAGTAATTACAAATTTTACACAAAAAAATTGCATTTTATATTAACTTATTCTCTCTTGAAATCTTTAAATTTTTTGTGAAATCTTTATGAAATCATTGAGATATTTGTTTAATCATTTTAGCTCTTTTGAAATCATCTGAAATTTTTTGTATTATTTGAAATCAATGAAATTCTTTGGCGGAAATGTATTTTCATAGTAAAACACAATAAATTACAATAAAATACAAGAATTTGAATATTAAAATTGAAGAAATTAAATACTGCATAAAGCAAAATTTTAATTCCTCTTTAACGGCCTACATTCAATTTTAACTGCGAACTTCTCTGGAATTAAAATTGATCCTTAGATTTTTGAACTACAATTGGCATATCATAATATATTGTCCCTTGATATCTTAAAATCTTTGACATCATATACGAATTTTCGAAATCTTTCTGAAATTTTGGCGAAAACTTAAAAATTTTGGTAAAATATTTTGAAATCTTTGTGAAATCATTATAATATTTGTGTAATCTTTTGAAGTCTTTTGAAAATGTTGATATTTCTTGTAATCTTTGTGAAAACTTTTTAATTTTTTAACATTTTTTAAAAATGCAATAGGAAAATACAAAAATAATTCTACTAAAAACTACACGTTCTTGCTCGATTTTGAACATTTTTAGAAAATTTTACAAGTAATCAAATTTAAAAAAAAAAAAATTTTTTTTTTTTTAAATTGCATATATAATTACTTGTTCTCTCTTGAAAACGTTAAAATCTTACTGAAAATTTTGCGAAATATTTTTAATATTTTTTTGAAATATTTTGAAATCTTTTGAAAACATTTGAAATCGTTGGGAAATATTTTGATCTCTTGTGAAATCTTCGAAATTGTTTGTAATCTTTGTGAAATCTTTTAAATCTTTTTAATAGGAAATGTATTTTTTTAATAAAACACAATGAATTACAATAAAGTATAAGGATGCAAAAATAAAAATTAAAGAGATAAAATAAAAATTTGTAATTATTTGTAAAATTTTGTAAAAATGTCCGTATAGTAGCAAAAAATTGTGGTCTGGTAGAAATATTTGTGTAATTTTCTACAATGTTTAACGCTTTTTTTAAATACAATAGGAAATTACAAATTAATTCTACTAGAAACTACAGGATTTTGCTACAATTCGGACACATTTAGAAAACTTTACAATGATTATAAATTTTTACAAAAAATTCACAGTTTACATATTATAATTTATGTTCACTTGAAATCATGAAATCTTTGAAATATTTTGACATTTTGGCGAAAACTTGGAAATTTTTGTAAAATATTTTGAAATAATTGAAACATTGTGTAATCTTTGGAAATCTTTGAAACTTTTTGTAATCTTTGTGAAATCTTTTATACTTTTTAAATACAAAATGTATTTTCATAATAAAACACAATGAATTACATCCGACAATAATACGAAAATTAAAATTGAAGAAGCAAAATTGTAATTTTTTGTAAAAATTGGTAATTTCTTGTAAAATTTGGTAAAAGTGTCAGTATTCTAGCAAAAACGTATGGTTACTAGCGAATTATTTTTGTAATTTTCTATAATTTGTAACGTTTTTGCATCCTCACAGAGGAAACTTTGTAATGGTAACATTTTTCAACAAAATCTAATTCATTTAATTAAACAATCCTCAATTTAAAAATGTTTTCTAATACAATGTTCTAAACAATTGTCCGGATATGTGTGTGTATTCGTGTGTGTGGCTGTATGGGAGTGTGTGGATGTCGCATTTTTTTGTGAACACGATGACTTGAAAACGGTTGCAGATAAATTGATGAAATTAGGAAGGCTTATTTTCACCACTAATATCTTGAAACTGACCGAAGGATTTCTAAAAAAAATTATTGCCTTTTTTTTGCAACTCAATAATATTTAAAAAATCGGTTTTTTATAGTAAAACTTCTTTCTTTAATATAATTCAAAGTTGATGCAAGAATATAAAAGATTCCTTGGTTCGAGGCGAATCGATTGACCTATAATATTAATACATTTTATTAAACTATAAGGAAGTTATCACCATTTATATTATATTTAAAATCGACTTTTATAGTAAAAATGTTCTCATTCTCTTAATTTAAAGTTGATGTGAGAACAGAAAAGATGTGTTGATTCGAGACGAATCGATTGACTTAAAATATTGAAACATTTTATTGGACAGTAAGGAAGCTGTGGTAATGCATAATATTTGAAAAATCGGTTTTTTATAGTAAAACATTATTCATTAACATAATTCAAAGTTGATACAAGAATATAAAAGATTCCTTGGTTCGAGACGAATCGATTGACCTACATTATTAATACATTTTATTGAAGAGTAGAGAAGTTATGGTAGCTTATATATTTTTGAAACCGATTTTGATGCGAGAATAGAAAAGATGTGTTGATTCGAAACGTATCGATTGACCTATAATATGAATACATTTTATTGAAGGGTAAGAAAGCTATGGTAATGGATAATATTTAAAAATGCGATTTTTTATTGTAAAACTTTTTTCTTTAACATAATTCAAAGTTGATGAGAGAATAAAAAAATTCCTGGGTTCGAGACGAATCGATTGACCTATCGATTGATCCATAATATTAATACATTTTATTGAAGATTAAGGAAGTTATGCTCATTTATAATATTTAAATAATCTGTTTCAAACAGAAAAACTTTTTTCATCGACATAATTCAAGGTGGATGCATGAATCGAAAAGACTTTTTGATCATAAATTTTCAAATAAAAAAATTATCACAATTTTTGTAAAGAAATCATAAAGGTAGGAAAGGGATAGGGTGCGACAGAACTTTTCCCTTCCCTTTTCCAGCTCAAGAAATTATAATTTCTAATAAAAAAATTAATTTGTCTGATTTGTCTTTGTATTAAATTTTTTTTTTATTATTTTGTAATTTTGTATTTTTTGTACATTTCTATTTTAAAATTGATCAAAATGAAAACTGTGGTTTGTCTATTATTAAAAAAAAATCACTAATGCTTCCTCTATGAGGAAGCAAATACATTTGCTAACGGGAAGCAAAGTGCTCGTGAAATGAGCAATGATTGTAGTTTATGAGGGGCTTGAATCACAGTTTTTGATTTGCGCGTTCAAACTGGACGCATTTTCAGGGCAGCTAAGAATAAAAATTAGCGCAAAGTAAGGAGAAAATATTAAAGTCAGTGTGAAAAATAAAAATTGTACATTATTTTGCTATATCTGAATAAGCAGTACCAGTTCGAGGTACAGCTTTAACAAAAGAGAATTCGCAATCATCAAATTACAGTTGTTCACGCTTTGACCTTTATTTTAAAGAGTCTGTCCAGAAATGTGTGGAAAATCCGAAGACCGAGCGCGTAGCGCGAGATAAATACATTATAGAGCGCAAAGCGTGAGATAAATATATTCTCGAACGCTAAGCGCGCGAACCAACAGTCGCGCGCCCTGGGCGCGCTCAAACTTGCGAGCGAAGCGAGCCTCGCGCGTAGCGCGCAATGAGAATGTGCCCGCCCAGCGGGCATATTTTTTTTTTTAGGTAAAATTCATCTCCTTCTGCAGCGTAATTGAACAACTGTTTGATTCGACTGTTTATTTAATTGAAGCTTGGTCTGGGACTAGCCCTTAAGGAAAGAGACAATATATCCACTGTCTCTGAAACTATCTTGAACGTGTCTACCCCCCCCCTCCCCTTATATGAGTGAGATGTTAAGTCCCCTCGGTGATAAGTGCCATTGTGAAAATCACTCTGTGACATCTTTACTGGTTTTGTGAAAAATGTAGTATTTAATTGACCCAATAATTTAAATTTTTCTGGAGAATTTTTGTATTGGCGTTAGGGTCTTATGAATTAATGTATTTTCAAACCGTGAATTTTATAAAAAATAAATTAGAAAATATTTTGACCACGGATTGGGGCTCTCCCTCAGTGCCTGATATAAAATTACAAATAGTTTTTCCAAAAAATAAAATTGAAACTGAAACTTCGGTATGCAATATTTGGTAAAGAAAGAAACGTTTGCCAATTTAGTTTTGATGAACTGCAGAAATATCTCACTTGTCAGGGTAGGGGGGTGGGAGGGATCATACCCTTTCTATATCATAAATTAAATTATGACAAAACACATTGTTCGTGCATTTGGTTGAAAATTCGAAAATTGCACTATTTAGGTGGAAAATCTGACTCTTTGTTTTAACTATTACATTTATATTTAAAGATTAATGCTTCAAATCGACGAAATATATATATACAAGTTTTTTAGTTTCATACCTAAGGGTGGGCCGGGAATTAGTCAATTGGACCAAATGAACTCCCATCTAATACAACGCTGCTGAAGGCTGATGCCCTTCTTACCATAAAACACCAACCAACTACGACTCTTTCGGTTCCAGTTCTCTCCCCCCAACCCTCTCTTTAACCGAAGTTTAGTAGGACAGACGTTATAACTAGACTCTCCACCAAACGACGAATCACTGTTTAACTTCTAAAGGTCAAATTTCCCGCGATGAATGGAGACTGGGTGTTTGGAATTCTAGAGGAGTGAATGGTCTAGAATTACAAGAAACTATGAACGTAAGGAATCTAAATATTTTACGTGTACCTGAAACAAAAAAAAGGATGCGAAAGTATAATCATAGAAAATGGTGTGTTGAAAGGCGGATTCGAAATATGATCAGGAGTAGATAGTGAATCACGTGGTAGCCAAGGAATCGGTTTGATTATGAATGAAAGAGCGAAACAGCATCTCAGAGATCAAGGATATGTAGCTCCCAAATTGCTGTGGATTAGAATGAAAGTAGGAATCAGAAGATTATTTATCATAACTATCTATGTCCCAGTTGATAGTGAAGCAAAGAAAGGGTGCTAGGTAATTTCGGGGATAAAAAAAAAAGATAACGGAGACAGATTAGTTAGCTAATGCTTAGGAAAAGGCTTATTTATTAAAAATACTTACTTGGCTTAGAGGCAAGATGATCCACATGTACACCTGGTGTAAAGTAAAATGCCACAGTATAATTGACTTCGTTGTTGCGGATGAAAAACGAAGCGAGCTAGTAAATGATACAAGGGTTATGAGGTGTTCTGAATGCAATACTGATCATTACCTTCTAGTCTCCAAAATAAACTTTGGTCAGAGATGGAGGAGAAATAGAACCAAAAAAACGAAACAAACACGAATCAAAGTCGAAAATGTACAGAAACCGGAAGTACGAATGGACTTTCAGAATAAGGTAAACGAACGCATAAATAAGGCAACTTGGGAGGCGCTAATAGACAATAAAAATATAGAGGGCGCATAAGGTATGATCGAGGATGTCATTGTTAGCAGTGCGACTGAAGTGTGTGGTACTGTGGTTGTAGGAAGAACGTCTGGTGATGCATGGTAAAATGATTAAATTCAGGCAGCCAGACAGGAAAAGAAAAAAGCGTACGGCAGAACGTTGAATATCACCAGAAAGATGAATTTTCCACAAATAAGATTAATTTTAAAAAAATTGAATTTTTGACCAAATTGTTCAATTTTGAAGCCAAAAATACGACTGACCTACAAAACAGTTGAAGTTTTAACTAGAAAATATATTATTTTGTTCGCCAAAAAAGTTAATTCACAAAAAAAAAAAGATGCCAACTAAAATGGCGAATTTTCAACAAAAAAATGCATTTTCACAAAGGTAGTTCAGCTTTAAACTGGCATAGGCTAATAATTGCATAATTACCCATTGAAATGTGGCGAAATACAGTCATTCCGCCCGTATTATTTTATATGGATTATTGATTTTGAAAGTACAGTGATAAACCTCTGAATTGTATAATGATTGGCTGGGGCGAAAAACTGTTTTTAATATGACTTATTCCACTCATACTAATTTGCTTCACAGATATTGAGGCCAATCGTTATGTTGCCGATTTATTTACGATAACAATAATTGACCACAGACAGCTTTACGTTTAAATTCCATACTCATCCATCATCACTATTTAATAGTACATTTATTTGTCAGTATTTATTCATATATAAGCATATTTATAGGTGGTGGCGAGTCATTGGGGGGGGGGGGAGCAATCATTGTAACGATTACCCTAATACTGTTACTTTTTTTTACAGTAAGCACCAAATTGCCTATTAAACAGCTGTTTACACTAAAATCGGTTTAACCTTTTTTCTTATTGATTCGCAGATTTGAAAATACCTTATATAAGAAATAAGTTTGACCACGTGCCATATTACCGTATATACTCTTTTTTTTTAGTCGCTGAAGACCCCCCCCCCCTCCAAAAAAAGGCTGCACGTAACTTATGCACGACCTTCAATCTGTTCAATAAATTATCATATGACACAACCAATATGAAAATTTGCTTCTCATCACACCTTGTACATTTCTATTGTATTTTTACAGAATTAAGTTCAGGATCCAGTTCACGATCAAATTCACGATCAAGTTCACGATCAAGTTCACGATCAAGTTCACGATCAAGTTCACGATCAAGTTCACAATCAAGTGATTTGCCATTAGTACCGATACCCATAGGTTATAATCGATATCCTACGAACATACAAGTATATGCCATGCCGGGACTCGAAATTCCTGATGGTAATGAAATAAGGTACGGCGATAAAATACTTGGCACTTACCAACAGGAGGGCACGAGGTGGATTGTTGTTCCGTATATGTACACAGATCATGATAGAGTAAAACATTTTTGTATAATGACGCTAGTACAGCAAATACACGGAGATACCAATGAAGAGCAATGGTTCTACGTGCCGCTGATCGTTACCCCTCGATTGTGGGATAGTTATATGACTACCTATGCTGATGTTTCCCGGGTAGGTACGCTTAGAAAAACTAGAGTTCTTTTTCTTACAGCGTCATAGTTCACGTGTCATGTTTTGAAATAGGATAACTTCATACAGTTATTTTCAATGTAAAAAAATTGACTCTGGGACCCAGTGATGGGTAAGTTACTTTTTAAAATGAGCAAAATGGGGACAAATCCTAACACTTGACAAAAAGTAGCTCTATCTTAGTGGAAAAAGATCGCATTGAGTTAGCATTAAGCAAAGCTGATTCAAAAATTTTCAACCTTTTCAATGACGTTTTTCGTATCTCGATGGAAGGTTTGTTGTTGTTGTAGGTGCAACAAATCCGGGAAAGATCAGTGTTGACCATGCCTACTTAGATTTAGAAGGTGAACTTTCAGCTCTTCCTAAAGTCTCAAAAATGTCCGGAAAAGAAGCTTGGACTACTAAAAATTCGATAAGTCCTCTCGGTTTGTTTTGCCAAAAATTTAATAATCTCAACTTTATCTTTTGAAATGTGGCTGAGAACTGGTCTAATAAAAAATATGTATAACAGATCACTGCATCCTAATGAGAAATTGTCGTCAAATTATAAAATATTCAGATGTAATGCTTTAATAGAAACCTGAAAATTAGACAAAAATTTGTATACCGACGACTATTAAGGGGTTACAAGTCGTTACATTCCTGATGATTTTTGTGAAAAAATTAAGCTAAGGATAATTATTTTTAACCATTTCAAAAATTCTTTCCAGATCGATTCTGTACTAAATTGAAAAGAACCTTATGGTGACTGAATTTTGAAAAAGAATTTCTTTTTGTTCATTTAACAAAGTGAGAAAAATAGATATTCTCGAAAATCCAAGTCTCGTGTTTTGTTTGAACTGTTTGCAATTGCTCGAGCATGTTTAAAATATTAACTTCGTCAATAATGTTGAAGGAAATAGTAATATGTCGTACTCAAATATTACTCTGACATATGTTTCGACGAAGGTTTTACGGAATAAAATATATGGGCCTTGTGAATCCTCAAGAAAGCATATTTTCTCATTAAGTTGTTTTTAACAAATGAACCAATTTTTTATATTTGCTTACTAGTATAAGTAAGCATTCCTAGAAACATTTCAAACTATTTATTAAGTTTTTTTACACAATTATTCAATGTTATCGATTTGAAGGAAAAAATGGTTTATTGTCATCGCAATATCCTTAAAAATTCAGAAGTTAGTTATTTACAGTTATTTACGAAAAGTGGACAATTTTTGAAAAAACCGCGACTTTCTAACTCTATTCTAAGAGAAAATTACTAAAAACAATAACTAATTGTTCAAACAATGTATCAAAAAATGTAATTATCAGTATAAAGTAGTATTTTATGTATAAGAAACAATTTGCATTAAAAAAATCGCAAAAAAATCATAATTAGCACCAAAAACTCGCGAAACCCAATTTTTCACTCATGGGGTTTTTATGGGATACTATAAAACAGATTTATGGAGGTGATATTCAAAAATTAATATTTCATCCGTGTTCTGTAGCTAATTGTGAAGAGAAATGTTGAGTATTAACCCGATTAACCTAATATTGAAGATTTAGAATAAGATGTACATCTTTGAAATACTTGAATATCCTATTCAATTCCTTAAATGATGTGAAATTCTTTGGTATCACGTAAAATCTTTGCAAATCGTAAAAATCCATTCAAATAAGTAGAAATCATTTGCAATGGCTTGAAGATAAGTTAAATTAAATTAAAGTTATTTATTAAAGTTCGTCAAATTCACCGGAGTCTTTGAATGATAAAACGGCAAATCAAACTGACATCATCTTACAAGTATAATATTGAAGAAAGTTTGTGTCTTTGACTCAAAATTCAGCAATTTTTCCTCACCGAGTAGTAAACTCAGGACTTTTTGTCCGACTTTAGTTAGAACTTGTATCACTTTTATCCTAAAAAATTTTTGTCAACAGTTAGAGGGCAAAACATCCCAAAAAACATGGTTTTCAGCCTTCTTTTTCACGCATCGACTTTCACTGGTTCCCAGAAAGGACGTTAGGAAAAATCTGAGATAATTCAGACATTCCTTCAACATTCTTTAATGCAATACATTTGTCACAATTCTGAAATATTCAATAATTTACTTTTTACGAGGATTTATTTACAATTACATTTTTTTTACTTTTTTAGCCCTACCGATTGCAATTATGAATAAATTGACATTCAAAAAATTAGAATTTGTAAAGCACATATAATGTTTAACAATTTTTTTGTCTTTGACTTCAAAATTCTGCAATTTTTCCCTACTGATTACTAGACCTTCCAAATAAATAAAAACACTTTTGAGATCAAAAGAGATCATGAAGTGAAACTTTCTTCGGTCGTTTTTTTTATATTAAAAATATGAGAGAAAACAAAGTTCATTATTTTGATTTCGATTGTAAAAATATTAAAATTCTTGCTAGGGAAAAAACTCTTATAAAAGGAAAATTCTGGAATCAATTTTCATGAATAAATATATAAAAGTATATATTAATTTAAAAACTGAAATTCTTAACGTGAATCAATATTATAATATCATCATCTATTAATTTGGATTCCGATTGTATTTAGCGCGCTTTTCATTTGTAATTGTTTTTGTTCACCTATCACTACAACTTTCTTAGGCTTTTCATTTGGATTTCATTTTGTCCATCTATCACTACAACTTTCTTAGGCCTTATATTTATTTATTTGTTGTCTACGCCACTTCAGTTTGTTAGCTGTTTTTACTGCACTTTTAATAACAACAATGTGAACTCTTTTGAGAATATTGGAAATTTTTTTTCATCTCTATAATTTCCCGAATTTTAAATTTTGTCGTTCGCTTCGACGATACATCATGATTGACTACGAAAATTGCCTCCGAGGCAAAAATTTTGTTTATACATATAATTTATTTTTTCAATGTATTTTTTAATTTTAATTATTATTAATCATTTATACTCTTAAAAACAGATGTTTGTTACTGACGAAGGCCCACAGATGAGGCCGAAACGTCAATAATAATAAAGGGGAATTGGAACTCGATTTATTTTTTTATTTTTTTCTAAATTGATCGTACGACCGAAATAAAAATATGGAAAACTTTGTTTTCTCTCATATTTTGAATGAACCTTCCAAACCAGGCATCAGAACTTTTTGTCCCGACTTCAGTTAAAAGTAACAAGTTATTTTTTATCACTGCTGGGATCCCACCAATGGTCTCATTTAACTTTATTTCTGATACTTCTTTCTAAGTCTTATTTTAAACCTGAAATGAGCCCTGAAACAATGCTTTTTTTACAGAGGTTTTGGATATCTGGATCTGCTAGTGAAACGGTGCGACGGTACGAACAAGGTCTACGGGAACAGGAGCAAGCTCGTTCGGCGGTAGATATGGCAGAATTGTTCACACAGATGCGTGGACTCACACTTACTCCCCATACATCAGATGATTCTGAATCGGATTCTGATTCTAGTATTAGTTCTGATTCAAGCATAAGTTCTGTTTATAGTTTGAGTTCTAGTACCAGTTCTTCTAGTTCGCAGCAGCGCACACCAAGGCCCTTTAGAAGTACAAGAAGAAGAGATCGCCACCCATAATGTTAAACTATGGTATACAGTATTACAGTGTCGTCTAGGGTAATACGTACAGTCGACGATGTAAAATCAAAGTAGAATTCATTTTGTACATACACGATACAAAATAAACAAGAGGGGGAACTTACCCTTGTTGATACTGTAACATCATAGTATATCTTTGGTATACATTTGTGCAATAAAATACATCAAACATAAAATGAAATGTATTTTCTTTTTACCAGCCATAAGCAGATAAGTTATGTTTCCATGTGCTTTTCGCGTGTTTTTTTGTCTCGCGACTTTTTCTATCATGTCAATGAACCTTAAAGAACCTTTAAGTTTTTACCATAAGAAGTTGCGCTAATAGAGTAACGGAACCAATTACCGAAGGAAAACCATTTGTCGAGGAAACAGTTGCTTTTTCTAACCTAAAACTCAAATATGTTATTTTGTTAGTAGAAGTCATTGAATAGGTCGATGCTAAGCTTCTGAATCATGTAAATTAAGCGTACGTGCCAAAATAGTGGGAATAGACAGAATTTTATCTTCAACTGCGGACAATAGGATCCGCCTTGGTAATTGGTTCCGTTACCCTACTAAGATTTAAGTAGTAACGAAATACACCTTTACTTATAACTCTCCATTTGAGAGCCGTTTGTACATACTAGTAAGCTTTTTTAGCAGCTTGGTCTTGCGGATAAGGTACATTCGAAGATAATATGGTGTATACTTGTATAGTTTCATTCGATTATGAATAACATCTTCCACCATCACTGCCGTGTCCAGTTTGTATTTTTCATTTTTGATTGTAATTTTGGCGTCGTATAATATGTTAAGAAACTGAATTTTCTTTATAAATCTTATGTAAATGATAGCTAATCTGAACCTAAGGTAACATTGAGGACCGACTGCATGTGAGAAGGCTTTATACACATTGGCTAGATGTTCCTTACTTTTATCTAGTGAATCTAAGATTAAGGATTTCCATAGTGATTTTTCATCATTTCACAAATTGTGATTATAACGCGTTTTCAAAGTTTCAAATGGTTCTTTTTTTGAAAGTCGTAGATTTAGATTCTGCACAGATATTCACCTTTCAAGTGAAGCATGCACTGTCAAGCGGTCAATACAATTTTACTAAAATCCAGGGTATCAATAGGGTGGTCCAAAAATTTTTTTTCTTTGAATTCACATGCATATCACACGAAAATTTGTTCAAGTCCAAAAGAAAAATAAATCCATTTTTGTGGTTAAAAATAATTATATTTTGAGGTGGCTCAAGCCCCATGAAGTTCAAAACCTATTTTCCATAGGAAAAACATTTTTTTTATAGGTGTAAAATCTGTTTTATAGGGTCCCGAAAAACCCCCATAAGAGCCAAAATGTGTTTGGGAGTTTTTGGAGGTAAGTATGATATTTTGTGTTTTTTTTATGCAAACTGTTTCTTATATATAAAATACTACTTTATACTAATAATTAGATTTTTAAATACATTTTTCAAACAAATTATTATTGTTTTTAGCAATTTTCTCTTAGAACAGAATTAGAAAGTCGCGTTTTTTCGAAAATTGTTCACTCTTTGTCCAATTTCCAATTATAGTGACGTAATACTCAATAATTTCAACAAACATAATTGTTCAAACAATTCACTATTACTGTTAATAATATTCTCTTAGAATAAAGCTAAAAAATTGCACTGCTTTCAAAAAATGTTCCAATTTTTGACCAATTTCCAATCATATTGATGTAAATAATCAATTAAAGTTAACAAAATTAATTTTTTTAACAATTCATTGTTATTGTCAATAATATTTAATTTGAATAGTGCTACAAAGTTGCTGTTTGTTCTGAAAGTTTCAACTATCTGTCTAATTTTCACTTGGTGAGGTAATTATTAATATTAGTCAACAAAAATGCTTCTTTGTGAAGTAATATGTGATTAAATTATTTATCATAACTTGATAGTACAGCTGTCATCAGATAGAAAGCAATCAAAACATGGAGAGAGAAAACGTTTTGTAAACAAAAATCTGGTTTGCTAGTATCTTTATTGAGATCGTCAGCGTGTTTTTATTATACAGTTTATTATATGACACATGTTATTGCTGCATAATAGAAAAATAGTAACAAGTAGAAAAATTTAATAGGCGAACACGATTGTGTAACATTATATAGCTTATTAAAATATTAAGAAGCTATAATATTGCATAATTTATAAATAGGCTACGTCAACCATACCTAAATAATGTATTCACAATTAATTGCTTCATAATAGAAATATTATAATTTTTCACACATTTAATTTATTTAACCATCCTTTATTCACGTTAAAAAAGTCCCTTTAATGTGTATACATGTTAAGACATGAGAGCACATCTGATAATTAACTTTATCTATTTAAGCGATTATATCATTTAAAATAAAATGTGAAATGTGAACAGGAATACATTTTTGTTTTACCAGTTAAGAAAAGTAAAAGATTCGATCTTTAAAATGCTAGCCAAAATCTCAGGAATGCTTATGAAATTCTCAAAGCACAGAAAGGCGCATTGGGAATGATGGTCGACCATTTCGCTATGTGGTACCAAATCAAAGCGTTTTTACGATTGTTTTATGGAGTTACTAAAAATAAATCTTTAGCGAAAAACAATCCTTCAGATGGAATTTAAGGTCCCATCAACATGAATGCATACAATGAGCTATCCATACGAAGAACACACATGAGGCTATTGAGGACGCTCCAACTCCACTCTAAGGTTTCTATTTTATAAACGAAATGGCAAACAATTCCGAAATTTTCACAGAACCTACGTGTTCTGCCCTTCTATGTTTTCTTAGTTTAAAAAGAAATCTTGAGAGAAGTTTAACTGCTAAGGTAAAATGTGTGGAATTTTCAATACACTAGGGTAGCCCTACTAAAAAAAAGTAGGGAATCATCACAAGAAAAAGTCATCAGGGCTTCTGAAAATCTCCATCCACTTTTGTTACGCTCCTCGACGGAAATCGCCAGGAAAAGTCTGAATTCGGAAAAAATGTTCAGAAATGTTTAGAACTTGAGTTGGAAGGATAAATCCTTATATGAGAGTTTCAAAAATAGAATGCTATAAAACCCCAACCCCTTTTATATTTCCCAGGTTATTTATATTATTTATTTATATTTATTTTAGCATCTTCTTTTTCTACTTACACTTAATTATTAATACTTATATGTACACTAAGTGACTCTGAAAGTAAATCTGAAAATGTTGTCCGTCTTGACATATCTCTTTTTCATTACGAGATACTTTATATTTAAATTTAAGCTTTTTGGAAGTATGTTTAGGCATCTTAAATCGTCGAAGCGCGTAGATTCTGAATTTCTAACTTTTGAATACGTATGTGCAACATTGGAAAAAATTGATTTTAAATTGTTAATCCTCTTCGGTTGGCCTACTTGCGGTCCTAGCCTGATAGGTTGCGAATTAGCATATCTTTAAAAATAGTCAGGCTCATTAGAAACATATCGTTACTACTATTTACAATAAAATTGCGAGTACGCAGAAAAATATCTTTTCTTCATACTATTTATGAAAAATGGTGGGTATTCTGATTTTAGAATCCAACCTTGCATTTTACTTACAAATTTTTGAATTAAATGAAGTAGGTTTTGGTGATCCTGATTAATAATTCCTGGGAGGCTACTTATAGAATTGTATTTTAAACACCTGGTGCGACAGCTGATGTACGGAAACCATTTAGATGGAATTTGGAGTCAATTTTGGTGATCATAGACCTCAATTCCTGAGAGATTTTCTGTAGAATTGTATTGTCAGAGCCGAATTCAGGTCTCAACCCGCACTAGGACACAAAAAAATTTGCCGCCTTGTCCAGAAGTCCCCAGCTTCAAAAATCACTCCTTAGTGTAAAATCCCTTTATACAGCTCTCGAAGGTCCTGAAAGTCACCAATAAGTAAAAAAAACGTTCTTTCGCCCTCTCCAGGCCAAAAAATCACCCCTGAGTGTTCCAGATAGTTCTTTCTAGCCTTAAAAATCACTCCTAAGTGTGAAAACCCATCGGCTAGCTCTCCCAGAATTCCAAAAATTGCCCCTTAGTACAGAAACCCCCTTTTCAGCTTTCCATAGACCTAAAAATCACCTTTAAGAGTTTAATTCCCTTTTGAGCTCTACACACCCTGAAATAATATATGTGTATCGAATTGACAAATCATTGTTGTCGAAGGTTTATCAATGATGCATACAAATTATAAATACACATGTTTCCTCACATTCAGGCGATTAAAGTTGTTGTTTATATTTTTATCACAAATAAGCAGCTGTCTGGAATTTTGGAATAAAGAATCATTTCTGTTCGGAAAGCCGAAAAAGAATGCACTACTTAACACGTTCTTGCCCAAACTCCTGCAAAAGAAAAGTCTGGCATTAAAGAGAAGACTTTAAGGAACGAATTATTGTGAACGGTGAGTCTTTTTTCACTGTGCGTTAAATATATTTAATAGAAAATAATGAAAGATGATATTAACCTACCAGTGCAAAGATATTTTAATAAAAGTGAAGTGCAAAATTCAAGAAGAAGCTCAGTGGAAAATTTACGATTGGCGCAAGATTGAGCCAATCTTGGGGGCCGCCAGTTCGGCCACAAATACTAGTCCAATACAATTCCAACATTGGTGACCCATCTTGAACCACTGCTAACAAATTGCCAGCCAATATTGATCTAATCTCGCTACAGTCATCAGCCTTGGACGATTTCCCACTGGAAGGTGTTTCAATACGCATTTGCCTTTCTAAAAATGTATGTAGCCCTTCTAGGATCTTTTCTATTTGTAGTACAAAGAGCTGCAATCCATATGACGTCGATAAATCAATTAAATGTTATGGCTTTAACTGCTGCTATATTTTCTAAATACAACTTTTAACCATCTCCTATCAATGGAGTTCAGTGACCTTAGAAGAAATGCGCGACACAATGTTTGTTTTATATGAGAAAATCAGTTTAGACTTTGACAGCTACAGTGACCCTTCGGTTGCGCACTCTATTGATACATTTCAGATGGAAGATAATGATAGTGATTACGAAGATGGTGATGGTGATAAAAATTTCGATCCCAATAATGATGACCCATCAAAGATTTTGTCACATTTCTCTGAGGATGCAGAAGAAGTAGAATTACAATACAAAAGAAGAGCCGTCGAATACTGGAAAAGTGCAAAACAAAAACTACGAACCATAAGCAGTTTCCAGTCTCATTTTCAAAAAGTGAAATCTGAACGCCAGCTAGGACGATGGGCACAAGAAATAGAATTAGGTGGCACTCGGAAATGGAAGCTTTATCAAGTTTCAGATTACGTAATAAATAAATTTTGTGAAGCTCGCCATAATAGAATTATAATTCACGATCCTACTTTGCATCGATGGAGAATGGAAGCAGCCAGAAAAGTTCAATTATCGCAATTCGAAGGGAGTAGATCTTGGACGTTGAGGTAAGCAAGGAAATGTTTAAGTTTATTTTTACCCTAAACTGAAAAAGTTTCGTTTTTTTATCCCTATTTTACTTATAACCATTTTTATGTGCAGGTTCAAAGAGAAACATAACATTGTATCTCGTAAAATAATAAAATTTATTGTACGAAAGAGATTAGCAGAAGATGTTTGCTTTAGAAATGCGCTCTGGTTGTAGTCTTACTTTTGAAGGAGAAAAATCGGTCGAAGGACTAGTTCAATCAATTTCGGCTACCACGCACAGGTATACAATTTTACCAGCCATATATGCAGATGGGAAATTACTACCAAAACTTCTTGGTGTTTTAGAAGAACCTACAGGAGAATTAGGCCCTCGAGTTGCAGCTTCTATGTTTAAGCCAACTGATATTTATGTTCAAACGTCAAGGTCTGGAAAACTAACAAAAGGTCTATTCCAAGCATGGATGGCAGCATTCTTCTTTCCCAATACCGTAAGTTGTTCTCTTATTTTGATAGATGCATGGAAAGGATACTACCGTAATATTCTCCCATCTTTGGCACCGCCAACCAAAGAATTACGATATACCTGAAGAAACTACTGGTTTCATTCAACCTATTGATGTTTATCTTCTTCGTTTATGGAAATATTTCATTCGAAAATTTTTAGACATCGTTCTTCTCTACGACGAAAATATAAATCTTCAAGCTGGAACGCAATATTGAAACTGCAATCATTAGCTCACAATCAGTTTTCTTCTCCACGATTTCCTGTAATGATTAGATATCCCTGGCATAAAATTGGATACATAGATACGAGAACTAAATCATTAATAACGCCTTCAGCTCACTGCCTTAATGACCGATCCGCAGAACGCCGATGCCATATTTGTGGTGAAATAGCGATATTTGCATGTGCATGGTGTAAAAAATCATTCTGCTCTAAACACTTTTTTACAAATTACTATTATTGTGAACATTATGAGCCATAAAAATATCACCAAATACGTGGAACCTGATTCATATATAGAACGACGCTTTTATACGTAAAATTTATTGCATCCAGGAAGAAAAAAACATCTTAAAATTTGTATCTGTTTACGTAATTTTGTAGCGTTAAGCCATACTTACGAGCTTTATAGGGATGCATACTTTGTAAATACATAATTTACAGTGTGTTTAATTACTAATGACCATCTAAAAAAACACAAGATAACGGCTTATATATAAACCCGGAATTTATTTCTCTCGTCATCAGTAGTTTTTGGAATATTTCTGAAGAAACTGGCTCTACTATTTTTGGGTAATGAGGGTCACTATCGCTGCTCTCTTCTTAACCTCAGCAGCTTTCTTTTCTCCAATTGGTAAGTAGAATACATCAGATAATTAATTAATTGAAATAACATTTTTTAATAATTTTCCTAGAAG
Organism: Andricus grossulariae; assembly: GCA_011634705.1. Taxonomy (NCBI): domain Eukaryota; kingdom Metazoa; phylum Arthropoda; class Insecta; order Hymenoptera; family Cynipidae; genus Andricus; species Andricus grossulariae. The sequence continues at coordinate 186,628,772 of JAABKJ010007545.1, read as the reverse complement.
GTAGTATAGAGCAAGAAAGAGCGCGCGACATAATTTTTTCCCTTACATAATTTTAGTATTACATTTTATTGTGATTTTCACTACACTTTTATAATACAAGTATAAGGTAAAATTACAATCACGTATATTAGAAGTTTATGCAAACTGAACTATATTTTTGGTTCGGAATTCATGTCGTTTGGCTAAAGATTCTACTATTTGGTTGGAAATTTAAATATTTTGTTGAAAATGCAATTATTTGGTTAAAAACACTGGTTTACAAAGAAAAAAAGGTGAGGACTATTTGACAAGACCACTTTATCCTTATGTATTTTGACGCGCTGAATACGAATCCGAGGTCTCAGCTTGAGATACAGAAATAAATATGATATATATTTGATATAATAGTGTTGAACATAATGTAGAAAAGTTCAGATTTTGGGAAAAACCGATTGCCAAGCACGAGACACGTGATGAGAATGTGTTCGTTAAAGCCAGAGGTGCTTTAATAAAAGAGAAGTCACAATAACCAAATTACAGTTGTCGATGATTTGACCTTTAATTGTGAAAGGTCTGGGCGCAAATGTGTAGGAAATGCAAAGACCGTGCGCGTAGTGCGAGGTAAACACATCATCGAGCGCGAAGCGCGAAATAAATATATTATCGAGCGCGAAGCGCGAGAAGCAACAGTCGCGCGCCCTAGGCGCGCTCAAACTTGCGAGCGATGAGAATGTGCCCGCGCAGCAGGCAGATTTTTTTCATTACACTTGATTGCTTTTTAAATTTAGCTTTATTTTTTATGAATTTCATCGAATTGTTCTCATTTCACATAAATTCCTCAAAATTCACCCCATTTTGACTGAAAACAATTTATTTTTTCGATTTAAAAAAGTCTTATGAATTTATCCTGGATTTATTATCATTTGAACGCGAAAAAAGTACCCTATAATCATGACAAAAAGTACCCTTTTGTACCTATATTTTATCCAAGAGGGACTGTGAGGCCCGTGTCTGTTTTTAAGAAATTATATGTACTTTATACTGCTTTCTGTGGATAGCAGCTAACCACACTTGTTTTTGTTTTTTTGCCACCAGAGTCTCGGAAAATAATAAAATTGTAGTTTCGCATTTTTATGGTCCGTACTTGAGCAACCTACTACTCAATAAATTCTTCTTAATCCAGTTTTTTAAGCTGAAACCCCTAAAATATTTACACTGTTATCCATGGTAGTTGCACAACACGACATAACGACTCACCCAGCCGTTCAAAAATTTCGTCGTCTGTTGGCGCTGCCAACATACTTGAATGCTCTATATGCTCAGTACGTTACAAAAAAAACGCTGTGTCACTCCAATGCTCACTGGGATTCCCCCAACGTCCACAGGTATTCCCTGCAAGTGTCATGCGTCTGCTTTATACGCAGGAGTCGGAGTCTCCTATTTCTACAAGTACCGCGCTGAAATTACCTAGTCATTTTTTATAATTCTTATGGACTAATATATAACTATATAGCTACTTATCTTGACATCTCTATCATCTAAAATATATATAAAAAGATAAGATGGCACCGATGTCTAAAGTCAATCGGAACTCTCTCTCTACCATGTGAGATAAGAAACGAGATGCACGAGAATTCGAACCGAATGTTTTAAGACGTCTCTCTTTCTATCGTGTGAGTTAGACAGAAATAGTCCGATAATTTTGAAGAACAATTCATACTTATCGTTTTCCGAAACTGAGAGATCCAATCAAAATAGAGGAAGAAGATATCAGTGATCTAACCCTCAGGTTGAACTCTGCGCATGCGCAGTCTAATACTATAGCTTGGATCAAGCTACATTTTATCAATTTGAATTTCGCGCGCTCAGGTTTTATGGCTATTGTGAAGGATTCAATGCATGAAAACCACGAAGTACTACAAGGAGACCGCACGCCTGTGGCGCAGATGGTGGGAAACAGCCCACAACCGCGATCGCCTGTCCTCGGATTTGTATTTCTTCCCAGATGAGAGCGCCTCAAGTGGTACATTAAGGAATTACGATTCCTGTTGTAGCAGAGGACAATTTACCTACAAATTTTCTCCGAAGAGGCGCTCTCATCTGGGAAGAAATCTCGCTATGGAGAAAATCAGAGGACAGGCGATTGCGAAATGGCGCCAGGTGAAATACATGGCGTGCGGTCTCCTTGTAGTACTTCGTGAGCCTAATGCATTTCAGAATTGAATTGAGAGGTCCAATTCGATAATGGCAGCAAATCAAATACACCAAACCTAACCTGAATCCGTTTTCACGTTACATCTTCAACTTTTTTTACTGGGAACCTTTACAAATATATCTTTTAAAAACCGCACATTGTTCTCACAACAATAAATGAGGACCGGGCTGCTTTATAATAGGATATAATATATTGCGCCTAACTGTGGAAAGGCCCGTCTTTAAGTCAACGTGTAGCGTCGCTCAAAGTCAAACCCAAGTAACCAGAGACCTTCCCACTGTCCAGAGAAATATATTATATCCCCTGAATATTGCAATCAAGCCTTAAATATTTTTAACATAAACACTGGTAGAGAATAAATTTTGTTTTAAATAGTTTTAAGTAACATGTGGACTCAATAAATTCAATGACACGACACATGCGGACCGTACGACTGGACTTGAAGTTCATGTTTTGGCCGCGTGGAGCGCTATATCACTACATGCCTATATCACGGGCCGAATCTATCATTTGGCGTCACTGGTATATTCAGTATCGCTGTTTTGGTTGAGTCACTTACTGGTTCGCTGAGTAAAGTGGAAAAATCACTGCTTCGCCAGTAATAATTCAAAATACTGATTCAACCAGTGAAAATTTCACTGGTTTAGTTCAATAGAGTAGCATGAAAAATCATTTAAAAATTTAGTTACCTTCAACGTAAAAGAAATAATGCTTAAATCAATTGAAAATTTTTAACCGGAATCATATTTTGTACTATCAATGTGAGCGACAAAATTTTAATTACAAAATATTGAGAATGAATATTAGGCTTTAAATATGGAATTCAAAAATGCTTTCCTCTGTAATCTCTTTAAAGATAATATTAACTATTTTTTTGGCTAAATTAATTTTAGATTCAGAAACTAATTTTTAACATGACATTAAATCTTCGCAATACTCACAGTATAGGAGAAGTAATTTCTTCTGTGAAAAGGGGCATGTTAATAAAAAATAAATTGCTCCAATATGCCATATCGTAATTATGATAATTCTTATCCATTTTAATTCGGTTCCAAAGTAGTATGATGTTTGCAAATCTTTTTCTACTTTTAGTCCATTAGTCTTTTGTATTTCATTTCCTTGTTCTATTGTCTCCCAAGTATTTTCAGCAGGCAATGCGAAGGAATCTCCATCTTCAGATTTGTTTTTATTTATAACACCTGATGCATTTTTGACCATTTCACTCGAAAATTAACTCTACAAAAGAAATATGAAAAAGCAATCGATTAGAAAAAAATTATAGTCGACCTTAAACCCAAGATTCTCTGAGGGTTATATATTATTATTTATTATTATTATAAATTTGGAATTAAATATATCACAATTCAGTTATTATTATTGAAACTGCAATCTAATTACGTTGATTGCTCATCAGGGGCTGCAACTTTTAATACAGTCAAATGAGGATTTCTGCTAGAACTAATAATTAGTAGCAAATATAGAAAATGTGTAAAGAATTATTTTTAGAGAATAAAATAAGCTTTTAAAATGAGCCGCCATTGGGTCCTCTGAGACTAAGAGTTCAAAACTTATGCACTGTTAGTTAACGATATAGTTTCCTTTATTACCCCTTAACTGTAATGAATTTTAACTATTGTAAAAAAATGTTGATATGATTTTACTTATCAAGTGCTTGAATTCAATAGTACAGAGTATTAGAAAATATTTTTTTCTTACTTAAAATCCGAAATTAGCGATGGGCTGGGTGGAAACTTTTTTCACATTAATATTTTTTGAAAATATGGTTTCGTGCGTTCGAATTCGCAGAATTGCCTAAGGCATAGTGATAATTCACATGAGAATATTAATCAAATTTTGAAAAAAAATCAATTGTTAAGGACAAATAATAACTTTTCATCACACTTTAACTTGTCCGAAAATTCTGAAAAAAGCAAGTACAACCGGGGATTCACTAAGATGCTAATTATTTTTACAGAAATTTTCTTTCTATAATAGTTTTGTTGTAAAAAATATTGTTCAAACAATTTTTATCGAGAATATTATATAAAAACGTAAACTAATGATAGACATAAAAATGAGTAACACAATGCTTAGCTTATGCTTGATGAAAGTTTTATTCATTTTTTCAGCTACTGATTGTTTAATATTCAATTTAAATGTTTATATCTTAAAAATAATATTGGGGCATTCATTTATATTAAAAATTATCATTAAATTTTCAACCAGACAAGTGAAGTCTGATGATTCAGTTACAAAATAAAACCAAAAACATTTAAAATCTGCATTGGGTTGCGACTTGGGATTCGCTTCGAAAAACTCGGATACCATTAATGATTTTTATTGTAATTGGTCCCATTTTATGACGCATATTTAAGCTTTTAATGTGCTTTACGGAAAAAAGTGGATAGTCAGATTCACTTTCATGCATTGTTAACTTGAAGTTTACTTGTTCACATTGTACAGGAAACAATTTAAATACCGTCAGAATCGGAGATAGTGCCGGTTTTGGAGCTGACCTTGGACCTGACCTACCCTAACCGGACCGGAAATATCTCCACTCCTAGAGTGAGCAGTCAAGTGCGTATGAAAGGTTTACGGTGGATTTTACTTCGAGGTCGCAAATATTTTGAAAATTGTTTTTCTAATACCGTTGAGCATCTCGTTTAAAAGGAGACATTTCTATTGAATAATCGGACCAGATACTCAGTCGCCCGACAGACAAAGAAGTTATTCAACAGAAAATCACTTACTTTTAAAAATGTTAGATAAACTGCTCACGAAAAAGACAGTTTTCACCATTCTCACATCAACACTTGACAGTTTGACATTATAAAACACTACAATAGGACTTCGATGGCTGACGTCGATCGGACCTCTCTTTCTACCATGCGAGATAGACGGAGATGATCCGATTGTGTTCCAATGACCGGCTTCGTTTCGAAGCGATCATACTCTCCCTATCTCTGTCTATCCAATACTTCTTCTTTTTTGTTTTCTTTGGCAAATCGTAGAGCCTATTGGTAGCTACGACAGCGCCACCAATTCAGAAGAAATTGGAATTTCATTAAATATTATTAAGAAATCGTATAGTAAATAATTCATTCTAAGCCGTAGTATAACATTTTTGATTTAAAAGAATTGATATTCACTGCTATTTTTCCTGAAAATTGCTCCAATAACTTCGCGATACTACTTCGCGAGATATATTCGCGTGTCAGATGGCGCTGTTGTCAATGTCAAAGGCAGACTCATTCGATCACACGAAATAATCTGCAGTGAGACCCCGGGGCCGTTACGAAGTCGAAAATCGAATGGACCACTTTTTCTAATGTGTGGAGATAAAAAAGAGGTCCGTTCAATATTCGACTTTGTAACGGCCCCGGAGTCTCACTGCTGATTAGGCCCATCGGCTTTAGTTGGCTTTAGAAATCAAAGCCCCACTGTTGGTCGACGTGAGCTCGCCATCGTGCTTATTCGCTATGTGTGTGCTTTCCACATTGAGTGAACTACCTTAACGTAATTGCGCGCTTGCACAGTTAGGTCGTTAGAGTACAGCGCATTACCGAAACGCTCCTATTTTATCTTCTTGAACCCCGCACAGCCCGTGCAGGTCCCGTTAACCATACCCGCGGCGCGGCGTCAATTCTCGGAAGGGATACACCCGGTGGCACTATGTCCGAGTTTGACTATAGGTTTTGATACTGTATGAGGTAGTGATCTCAAAATATACAAAACCGTAAGTTAGAGCTACTACTTCAAATTGTAAAAAGAAATATTACAAAAACAAGCAGCTTCAAGAACTATTTGAAATAGTACAGCTGAACATGTAAGCTGCACGAATAACTAATTTTCATAGTAAGCAAAAAATTTCGAGTTTGACTTTTGCAAGAGAGTTCGATCTCCTTTTTTGAATTGCAATAAACACTGCGCAAGATTATCAGCCTTACTATTTGAAATGGCAAGTAAATAAGTTCAGTGGCATAACTAGAAACGTGAAGGACCCCGCTGCAACATTTTTTAGGAGGTCCGTTTAAAATTAAAAAAGTAGGCCGATTTATAACTTGCTTATCAGTTAAGACAACAGATTTTCGCTTCTAAATCTAGGAGACCCCCCCCCCCAGCGGCGACAAAGCGGGGTTTTGCTTTACAGTAGTTACGCGCCACTGACATTTTACAATGTGAAATTGTCGGAAAACATTTTATAATTTTTTCTCTTTTATCATTTTATTAGTTGAGATAGTTATTATAAATAGACATAGCGAATAACGTCTGATTTATAATCAGATAAAAATCTGATTTTCATACTGTCTAGATTTTATGAATTTTTTATCGTTTCAATGAGAATTAACAAATGTCTTGTCAGACATACAGTATGACCCACTGAGTAGGTTTAATAATTTTATGTGACTCCGGTGCATAAACGCGTTTTTATGCGAAGCGTAGAGTATCGTAGTGCTGTACATTACGATACAGCGGACGATCACTCTTCACATTACACTCTGCTGTATATACTCTACGCTGCCGTAACAAAACTTGTAAATGCACCGTCGTCACATAAAATAGTATATGCGCCAATGCTCACAATTCGTGTCTTCACGCGACTCGCTTACAATGCTCGCAGGACTTATCTCGCCTCGGCTTCGATCGTCCTGCGAGCGTTGCCGCTCGTCGCGTGAAGGCCCTAATCATTCACCTCGGCGCATAATATACTATTAATATATGTCGAATTGAAATCAGTAAGAAGAGAAATAAGCTCGGAAATAAGAATAATAAAGTCATCTCGAACTTCGACCAATGTGATCTGGACGTTCGCAGTTAGACCAACACGCTTTGATCCAAGCCCGAAGTAAATAGTTATTTCGAACTTGGACCAAGGAGCGTTGGTCTAACTGCGAAGTGACCAGTCGAGCCTCCGATGGACCGCTCACCGGGCTTGGATTGTAACACATATATACATATACATATATGCGTTACAATGCGAAATCGGCGAAGATACTCTTCACAGAAGTAAGGCTTACTACACGAATAGTAACTTCCTCTCGCTGAATGTGGACGGTTATTGAGTGGTGCATTGTATCCTACTATTTGAAATTGTTCGTCCTGCTCATTTAAAAAGTCAGTTTAACTTACCTAAATGAAAGTAGTAATTTCGAAAAAAAATTTACAGACGAAAAGGTCCGCTTCAATTGAAGGTAGTTGAAGCTACCGGTTTCAGAAAGTTCGTTCAACAAGCCACTTTTTCCGTATGGAAGATAACTTCCTTTATCTATATTAAAATAGGTACAAAACGCTGAAGTCGATGGTACCCATAAAATATCAAGAAATTTCACCTCCTCCCACGCGGAAAATATTCATCTTAATAGCCAACTTTTTTTCCATAAACTGCCATCGAATGGGACTTACCCTTGCCGAAGTTTTTTGTCGGATTGGAGAACTTCTGAAATAATGGCCCATATATGTATACTTCTTTTTATGTTTTGAAAATGTAAATATTATCTTTCAATTATGATAATTTTATGTGGAGCTATTCGCTTTTCATTAATAATCAGGAAAGAATGGTTTAAATTGTCTAAACTTTTAAATTGTTTTTCTATCGGAGTCATAGATATAGTTTCTGCACAGTTATTCACCTTTGAAATAAAGCATACGTTTTCAAACGCTCAACACAGTTTCAACAAAACTAGAGTATTAATGACGATCTTTCCATTTAGTTTTCAGTCATGACCATTTTGTAATTTAACATCATCTTACATAATTTAACGACGAAATCAGTACAACGATTGCATTCGAACATCGAAAATGTAGGAGATGCTAGCGTTTTTTCATCAAAACATGTAGCGAAATCGACACCACCTTCTTAGTAACCATCCTTCCAAATATAGAGGTTTCGTTTTACACAAATAGTATATCGTGCTACAATGTGTCGCTATTTCAATGTGTTTCAGACCACACTTTTTTTATAATTTGGTTAAATAGTGCTAGTTTCTGTTTACCAGTTTTTTGTGTAAAAAGAAGGCGATTTGTGGTCGATTGACGGAACAATGACAATGGTGTTTGGAGCTTGTGTGGGAAACCGTTCAACATCTTCCGAGGTGAAAATGTTTGCTTTTTTTGTAGTGTACCCGTTTCCTCGGTTTTTGATGAATGCCAATAACATCGCATATTTGCTGATGTCGATGTCGTGGTTAGCAAGGACCATGCTTCCCACTGTTTAATAGTTGGTTCATAAAGTTGAGGGCTTCCAAATTTTCGATGTTTCATGAAAAAAACCAAGCACAGTATTTCCGGAGAAACTGAAAGTGTTTTTTTGCTATTGCCAAACGACGAAAGTGTTGTACGCATTTCCATACACACCTCGAGACTTTTCAGGAACTGTTTTACTAATAGCTTGTCTTCCCATCTTTAAAACTTCGAGAGGGGTGTACTCCAGAAATTCTTCGGACATATTCACATTAATTCTGTCCATATGCATAGATGCGATGGAACCATTGACAATCAAAAACTTTTTTGAAATTGATTTCGGTTAGAGACGAGAGTCGGAAAATAGAATGAAGTTGGCTGTCGCATGTTACGAATATCCTATTTTTTGTTTGGCAGAAATGTCCATTCCATTGCTAAACATATTTCATGATTACTCCACAATCACGTAATATTCATTTGTGTCCTCTCGTGTCCTTGGTATAGTTTTAAAGCGTCCAATAGAATAAATTAATTGCATCGGCAGATTCAACTCGAATTTCCAACAGATTTTCTATAAAAAATAATATGCATTACTCGGAATGTAACAGAACAATCGCAACTCGTGAGAATGCAGCCCTCGCTTCGCTCGGCAGCAAGCTTTACACTCGTTTCAAACACTGTGTTTCACCCCTTGTAATACAAAATACCATTAATGCGTTATAAACAAATACATTTATATCGCACATTTGAATAAAAAAAGTTTTTATTTTTTGCAGGGTCATTTCTTTTCATCAGAAAAATAATGTTTTAAATAATGGTTTGCTATTTAACAACATAATTATCATGGTCATAAAAAATTCATTCAAACAAATTCAAAGTTGTTTTACGTATAAGTTTCTTCTTCTCGGCGAAATCGCTCACTTTTTGTTTTAAGAATTGTATGTCGTCGAGGAAAATAACCTTGTAGGTTATTAAAACAAACCGCAAACAGTGATATCATGTATGAGAATTGACAAATATAATGATAATTATTAATATATGTTGTGAAATGTTAAGATTTTGTTCTGGCGAGAAAAAGAAATGATTCACAGAAAAAATGGTTCATGATCGAAAAAGCGAAATAAATAAATTTGTTTGTAAAAATTTTGTACAACATCGTCGTTTTTTCTTTTATTGAAGATATAACCGATATATCCCTTTTTATGTGGACGTTTAAATTTATGTTTAAGATTTTAAGAGACTCATAAATATTTTAGAGAAATAAATAGTAATTAAAAAACTGAGAAAGTTGAAAAAAAAAACATTTTTATTTGAAATTAAAAAACGTTTTAAATAGCTAAAAAATAATAAATTTGAAAAGTGACTTGAAATTATATAAATAAAAAGGTATTTCTCAAAAATGCCTTAAATAAACAACTAAAAGGACTAAAAATTAATAAATATATTTTTTTTCAATTAAATAATTTGTAAATAATAAAGGGGACAATTTCCAAATTTTTGAAATACCATTTCAGAAGCCAGAGAAAAAACAGTCTGAAGTGGTACTAAAATGAGACCACGGGAAGAAACCCAGATTTATTTGATGTACATTGAAAATAACAGCATGAGGTTCTCCTATTCAAAAATAGGACACCTGAAAAATGATCCCGTGAAAAAAGAGACCTCTAGTTTTTACAGTGTGGCTACTACAAGCAATAAAAGCAATATATGCAGGTAGAAGAGCAAGATAGAGGGCAAGTATTCAACTGAATATCTGGTTCGATATTATGCAAGGTGTTAGACAAGGAAGCGTTATGTGCTCTTCACTATTCATTATATTCATGGATAAGAATGGCCCTCTTCGACGAAGAAGGTCTGATTCCGGCAAAGTGAAGATGCGTGTGTGAGAGTTTGCAGATGATAAGGTTATTACGACAGACTCAATAGAAGGTTGCCAAGTTGCTAAGTATATTAGACAAAGACAAAATGGGAATACATAATACTGTATTGACATCCACTGTACTATACGGTAGCGAGACCTGGACCTATCAAGAAAAGATTAACAGTAAAATTAATGCGATTGGCATAAAATTCCTATAAAATGTCTGCGGTAAAACTCTAATGAACGAAGTCAGTAATGAGAGAATCCTAAAAGAATGTGGTGCAGAGGAGACACTGGGTCAAAAGTGTGAAAAAAATTCGTTGATATGGTTTGGAAATGTTGATATAATACTAATGCACCCAAGCGGAGAGCTTTATTGGGTGACTTTGTAAAGCTTTCCGCTTAGGATGATTGATAGAGAGAATGATCAGCGACCTAGGTCGGAATTGTGTTGCAGAACGAACGTATTATTCAAATAAACAACATGTAAATTCTAGATTATTCTAAATCCTACCCCCCCCCCTCCTTATAACTCCTCATACAATTACCTTCCTTACTTTTCTTATATAAAGTCCCTGATTTCCGGCTAAAACCGAGTGAGTCACGCTTACCCGGCTCTTATTCGGCTCTTGCAGTCAGCCACGTTGCATTTGGCTAAGTCCCCAATGCTACGAATTGAACGGTTACGTCACCAGTATCGCGCAGTGCCACCCACAATAGGCCTCTCTCGAATGGAGACCGTGGTTCATTTAGGAGTAGCAATAGGACCGAACCGAGGCGTCGACTAGGCAATGGCCTTGGGCAAATGCGAGAACATCAGTTTAAGTGGTCGGACCAACTCAAGAGGGTTATCCTTACCTGTTATCAAAGAAGCACGCCGGCGCGAAGAGGATTCATGCAGATGTGTTGCAGAATGTGCTTATACCACGCCTCAGTATATAAGAGATCAGGGATCCTTTTTACGCAAAAAGAGTTAAAAATCTGTTCATCAGCAGAAAGAAGAGCAACATCCTCCAGCAAACCAGCCGCTACAGCAAGACCACCTTTGCAGATAGCCGATGATGCTCACATGAGAACTAGGAGATGAAAAATCCACCAAAAAGGCTTTTTTTGGACGAACAAATTAGCTAAAGGTAATACTGCTCTACCCGATATGCTCCCCGGAGATGTTCATCTTTGGAATCTGAACTGTCTAGTTTTCGAGAAGGCGGTCTCATTGCTTAGCGACAATAGAAGTAATGATACTTCAGTATGCCTGAGTAAGACTCGTGAGCGTATTGCACAGCTTCAGTTCAAACTTAAGGAAATCAAATCCAACGCTAAAGAAGTGTGAAATGTTGACCATCAAGCAGCACTGGACGCGAAAAATAAGAGTTCTTTCAACAGCCAAAGAGCGCCTCGAACGGCGAATTAAGTGGATTCAGGACAATTCTATCTTTTTTACTCATATATAGTAGAGATGAAAGCAATACTAAATTCACGTCCTTTGACTCCCCTCTCATCTGATCCAAATGACCTACTTCCGTTGACACCTGCCCATTTTCTCATTAGTTCCTCCATGACCAGCCTGCCACAGGAGGATCTTTGTATTTTTGGGAACAGTGGCACGGAGAGTTTCTAAATGAGATGATCTTTCGTAGCAAGTGGCAATCAGCTACTGATGAAACCAACATCGAGGTTGATACTCTCATCGTCATGAAAGAGGACAATTCGCAACCTATGATGTGGTCCATTGGCAGAGTCGTAGCAAAACATCCAGGAGAAGATGAAGTCGTGCAAGTTGTTACAGTTCGCAACAGCACGGGAACCTACAAACGTGCCCTCAAAAGGCTATATCCGCTACCAATCGAATAGAAGGACGACGGCATGCATTCACCGCACATTGATCTTTTTTTCTTCATGTATTTTTATTATTTACATTAGATTATTATAAAATAGCTGGCACTTGTTAATGATGTGAGCAAGGTAACTTCAAACAAATCTCAACGTTAATTCAATTTTGACATGTGTATTATTAGAAGCAATCTTTATTTTTCATGGAAGTAATATAATTGATGTATATTTATATAGTTGTTTCGAACGACGATCGTTCAAGTGGTTCAGCATGTTACGGCGTAACAATATGTTTCATTAGAAATTGCAAATCACTTGAAGTAGGATAAGTTCCAGAAGGTCCTCGAGAAACTTGAAATGTATTGACATATTGGTTTAGACTTTACAACTGCATTTAAATCTGCTTCGTTCGCTTTTGAATTACCAGATTATAGCAATTTCATTAAGCCTTCACAACAAGCCAAGAGATTAACCAAAAACCCCGAATTGTACCCAGTACCAGCTTCAATCACAATTACTGATCTTGAATAAATTAATTAAAACGAAATTTGATTGACCTTTTATTGGACAATAAAAAGCTGTCTTTTCAAGCCCCTCATTAAACATATTTCACACTATTAGTTTAAAACCTAAATAGTAAGTGAACGAACATGTACATAGTCAGACAATGTAGTAATCATAAGCGTCTGACTAGATATATGGAAATACGGATAAGTAGCATCTAGAATCTCTATTCACGAAAGGTCAAGAGAAAAGACAACCGATCGCCGGATGTCGCGGTAGAGGGGACTTACATATTGTTCGCTAGCGTAATTTAATACTCACTGGCGTGGATTATTCCAAATCCACTCATATAGATCGTACGTGCCATTCACAAAATGTAATCACCCCATCTTTGATATAGAGATCCAGAACTATATAAACCCCAGAGCCACCCCTGTTGATCGCTTACGTTCATCGCAGTCATATTGACAACTTCGATCTACAAGTGGCTCTGAACAAGACCCGTACTTTTAACTCTTCGCCAACCAAGTAGCGAATCATCAAGTTGGGAACTAAAGTCACTTCGGCTGAGACTTTCGGTCGTCGTACGAGTCATTTTCCGGATTAAGCCCGCTGGTTTCACATTCGTGAAACAACACTCAAGAGTGGATTCGGTAGCTGTTCAGGACTGCTTATCGCTCCACTAGTGAACAGTGATCGTGCGTCATTTTACTGCACTAATGAGTAATTTCAAAGAAAACTCATACCAACATCTGGTAGAGTTCCGTCGCTGCTCTACGACATATCCGAGATACAATCGGCAAGACAACCTCCCTTACCCTTTCAGGGTAACAAAGGTGTTAGTAGCTATGAACCCACAAGAAATAATTGGTCGGGTCCTACCAGCCTGACATAATCAGCCACACTGGTCTCTCTCTTTCTCACTTTTCCCAAACTACCCTCGCGTTTGCTTCGGACGTGACATTTGTCCAGATTCAAAGAGTATGATATGCTCTCGATTTTATGAATTTAAAAAAAGGTTAAAATGAATTTTTTTGACTTGGCGACGACTTGAATGCAAGATGTTGGAAGTAGCATTTTGCTGGAAAATCTTGGACTGCGGAATGATTTCTTTTCATTTAAAAAATAATATCTTGCTACAATAGATTGTCTTCAAAAAAATGGTTATGAGCAAGTACATTTATATTGCACGTCTAAATAAGAATTTTTCCATTTTCTGCAGAGTCATTTATTTCCATCTTAGTAATAATATATTAACATAATATATTGCCACACAACAACATAATTATAATCGTTTTGAAAAATTCTTATAAACAAATTCACAGTTTGAACTTCTTTCACTTATAAGATTTTATTCTCGAAAATATCACTCATTCTTATCTTAAGAATTATATTTCGCCGAGAAAAAAACCTTCTGCGTGATAAATACAATGATAATTATCATTATATGTAGTCAAATAACTATTATTTGGTAATAATATTATTCTTGAGATGACGACAAGTATCTCTGTAGAAAAAACAAATTTTATATGTTCAAACATGTGAATGTTTTATAATAATTGTTGACTACAATCACACGTGTTGTTGAATGGTCATTTCTTGTGCCAAGATATTTTTCTAGCAAGGAAAAGAATTGATTTACAGAAAAAATTGTCCATGTTCGAAAATGCGAAATAAGAAAATCTGTTTGTGAAAATTTTTTCCGACATTCTTGTCGACACAGTAGGTTCTCTACCACTATTTTTTCTCATTCTAGGTGTTTCTCCAGGTCGCCCAGGTTTTTTGGGCGATTTATTTCTTGCACTACGCATTTTTGCTCTATTATAACTCATTGAAGATTGCACTATTTGTTTTTATTCCACATTTTCAAATGTACCCAAAAACAGCTGAGGTTCTAAAATAAATTATATTACATAATAAATGACACATATTTAACTCTTAAGGTCAAGTTAGGAAAAAATATAAAGTCTTTAGAATGCCTTCTTCGAATATTCCCCAGAGTGAGGAGAACGAGGAACCCTTCACACAGTAGAGAATGATGCAGAAATGGTTGTCGAAATGATGTTCAACACCCACGAAAAGCATTTGCAATTATATTCTGCAATATTTCGCGTTTTCAGATTCTCGCTGTCCATTTCCACCCCTAGAAAGGAGAATCATAGTGAGAGACTATCCATATAGTCGAGAATTTGGAAGGAATGGTTATTTGAATCGTTTCTATCATCCGCGAAACCGTTTACAATGTTTTTCAGCTAATTTTCTGATAGTACTATTCTTACTGAAAATAACATTAATTAAACGTTTTAATCGTGGATTGGGTATATTCCCAATAAAAGTTGAAGTTGAGGTAGAAAATTTGAGAAAATCTTGAATTTTGTTTTTAAACTTCTCACGTGCTGCATTATTTTCAGAAAGTCAACAAAATATTAGTCGGGTACCACTAGACGTGGAATTTCATAAGCTTTCTAACTGTTGAAAAAAATGCCCTATCTCTTTTTTTTATTGAAATATTGTGGTTCGAAGTCAGCAGTAATTTTTGATAGCGCTCACAAGAGTCGTGCGCACAATTTTCAACGGTAGTCTACATGAATTTTCAACCAAAGAATTAAATTTTCGAATAAAAACGATCCCATTTCAACGAAAAGTGTAATAGTTCTATTTTCAGGTAAAAAAATGCATTTCCAATTAAAAAACCAATGTTTATAGAAATATTTGAATCTTCCCAGTGGACACAAATGTCCATAAACGTTATTAGAACGTTATAAAAACGTCCTAAGTCAGTCCAAATAACATTCCTTGAAAATACAATCTTCCAGAGACGTTTAAAGGACGTATTTGGAACATGAAACGTTTTCAGAATACTATTTTGTCCGACTGAGGACAGCTTTTGAAAGGTTCAAGTGACGTCTTTTGACTTGTACGTCCAAGGAACTGGGTTTGACCAAATAAATAATTTTTTCAGAAAACAGTTCAACTTTCAACCAAGTAGTTGAATTACTGCGTTCCAGCAGAATTGGATTACGCCGGATAATGACGGATTATCTTGAATTACTCCAGATTACTCCAAATGATAAGAGAATAGTACAA
Source organism: Andricus grossulariae (assembly GCA_011634705.1). Taxonomy (NCBI): domain Eukaryota; kingdom Metazoa; phylum Arthropoda; class Insecta; order Hymenoptera; family Cynipidae; genus Andricus; species Andricus grossulariae. Next base: position 186,613,113 of record JAABKJ010007545.1, on the reverse strand, counting down.
GTTGATAAGTACATATATCTTGGTAGCCTATTCACTAGTGACGGAAATATAGATGAGAAGTTAGATAGGCGTATAAACGAGAGTAAGAAGGTTATCGGTAGAGCAGGGCCCATTATCAAAAGTAAAAATATATCAAGTAAACCTAAAAGGGCAATTCATAATCCTATATTTATACCGCCTGTGTTGTACTTTAGCGAGACCTGGACCTATCAAGAAAACCATAAGAGTAAAATTTACACGATTGACATGAAATTCCTGCGCAGGATATGCGGCAAAATACTAATGGACAAAGTGAGTAATGATATAAGCCTCGAAAAATGTGGTGTAGAGGAAACACTAGTTGAAATATGTGAAGGAAATTCTTTGAGATGGTTAGGGCATATTGAGAGAATGAAAGATGAAGGACCAACGAAACAAGTGTATCAAGGTAAAGTAAATGGCAGTGTGCCCAGAGGCAGATCGCGGAAAGAATGCTTAGAATGTGTGAATGATACCCTAATTCGAAGAGACATAAGACGCCATAGAAACACAAGAGCTTGCATTTAAAAATGCATGGACATGAAGGAAGCTAGAGAGGTATGCTAGAACAGAAAAGTGTGGCGACAAATAGTTTATGAAAAGAGTGTCAGTGAAGTAAAGACGCCTAAAACTAAAGACCTTGGATACTCTTGGGCTAGAGAGATTGATCAGAAACCTGGGTCGGTCAATATACAAATTTTGTACGCCCCTCGCCCACATAACATCCTTCCTCACCGAGTGAGTCACGCTTACCCCGAAAGGCTTAATGGTATAATAATATAAAATTTTGGAGAATTACTTCGCCTAAGCTAGACTCACGCGAATATTCAATAAAAAAGAACTACTTTTCAACAAAACTGAAGAATTTTCAAAAAAATACATAAAATTCTAACTAAATAGTTGATTTTTCAACCGAAAAGATTACTACTTATATCAGAAAAAAACAATTTTCAACAAAAAACACGAATTTTCAAATAAAAAAGCTCAATTTTTTGACAAATAGTTGAATTTTTCACTGAAAAAGATAATTTTCTACCAAAGAAATTAAAATTCAACTGGAATAGTTAGATTTTCAATTAAAGATTAATCGTCAACCGAACAACATAGATTTTTCAACTAAATAGTAAAATTTTCAACCTAAGAGATGAATTTTCAACTAAAATGATGCATCTCCAACCAAAAAATTAATTTTTGAAACAGAACGGACGAAGTTATCCGAAAATATTTGCATTTCCAACTCTAAAAAAAGAATTATCAATTAAATATTCATTTTCAAACAAATAGTTAAATTTTTGACCAAAATAATATAATCTTTAAGCCAAAAGGACGAATTTTCTATAAAACCGTTAAATTTTTAACCTGAAAATATTCATTTTCAACAAAATAGATCAATTTTCAACTAAAGAGATGAATCTCCAACAGTTGCATTTTCAACCAAATAGTTTAATTTTCTATCCAAATAGACAACTTTTATACAAAACAGCGGAATTTCCAAACTAAAAATAGGATATTTTCTAAAAAATGTTTGAATTTTCAGTTGAAAAAAATTGAGTATCACTATTTTTTAACTTTTCATCAAGTGGATGAATTATTAACCAAGAAGATGAATTCCCAACCAAAAAAGACAAATTTGTAACAAAATATATGCATTTTCAACCAAGTATTTGAATGTTGACTAAGAAGTCTAAATTTACAATAAAAAATGGAAAATTTTAATTCTCAATTAAAAACCAATTTTCAACCAAAAAGATGAATTTTCAGATGTATTTATCTCGAGCTATGCGCTCGATCTTTGTATTTCCCCTATATTTAAGAGCAGGCCTTTCAAAATTAAAGATCAAAGCATCGACAACTGGAATTTGGTGACTGTGAATTCTCTTTTGTTAAAGCTCTTTGTCTTTAACGAACACTTTCTCATCACGTATCTCGTGCTTCGCACTCGATTTTGTCAAAAATTCAAACTTTTCTACATTATGTTAAACTCTATTATATCAATTGTATATTATATTTATTTATGTACATCGGCCTGAGACTGCTTATTCAGATATTGCAAAACAACGTACACATTTTATTTTTAATGATTACTTTAGTGTTAGTTTCTTATTTTGCATTAAATTTTATTCTCAGCTACCCTGAAAAATGTATCAATTGTAAAAATGAATATTATTACAGTTTATAATATGCATTCGTGTAGAAACAAAAGTATTTTCATTGTCTTGTTTTTATAATTGAAAAAAACGTGCGCATCCTATTAAAAAAATTGTTATTAAACATTTTATTTCGTCTTTTTTGGTAAAAAATTAATCTTTTTGATTTAAAATCAAAAAAAGTAACTCTTCAGTTGGAAATTAATCTATTTTGTTTCAGGATTCAACTATGTTGTTGAATTTAACTGCTTTTTAATTAAAATAAACAAATTTTATGTTGAAAATTCAACTATTTGGGTAAAAGTTGAATTACTTTTTTTAAAAATCGTTTTTTTCGTTAAAGATTCATCTCTTTGTTGCAAGTTTCACTATTTTATTGAAAAATTTGTTTTTTTTGTTGTTAAAAATTAATTTTCTGACTGAAATTCTGGTTGAAAATTCAACTATTTTGTTAAAAACGCCATACATTTCGACTTGAAATCTTAGGAATTTAAAGCGTTTTTATATTAAAATATTTTTTCTCCTAGCTAATCTTTTTACTCCATGTAGATCGTTACCGGGTTTTTACATATCTAAAATCCCCTTTCCACAGGAGATCGTCAGATATTACCTGACGTACTCAATCCTATGTTTGGTTTTTTCAATTTCTGAAATCCCCTCCGTCTGCCACCGAATTTTGATTAGAAGTGCTCGCATTCGCCTGAATATTTGTCAGAGAAGTGGAAAACTGCAGAAACCCAAAATCTCCTGAGCACAATCGATTTGTCGACAGACGAGTTTGGATGCAGATATTTGATAGCATCGACTGCCCACATTTATCCTCGGCATCAAACGTTCCGCTCGACAGTAGTTAAACATGGCGAAAACACGAATAAGCGAGATTCGCGAACGGTCACCCATCCGAGTGCTGACCACACTTGAAAAATCACCCTATTTTCTCTCTTTTGAGAAACTTTTGGGCTGTGAAGTCTTCTTTTATGTATACAAAAAATAATATTATTATTATTTACGTCGTGCAAAGCTGGTCCATTTAAGTACCGTAGCACTGCAGTTAAAACCTATTGTACTATGCCTTTTTATTTTTCTAAATCCCGGTAAATTAAAGGTCTATACACGGTTATCCTCCTTGCTAAAGTCTCATTTAAGTCCTTTAGCATGAACCGGCAGATAAAACTTCACTTCACTGGGTATGGGCCTGTGAAAATTTTTCTTTACTAAGGTGGGCTTGAAATCACTGTATGAATTTAATCACAACCAGTGATAACCCGCGGCTGCATCCGACTTTTATTAGAAGCGCTCGCATTTGCCTGGGCATTTGGCCAGAGGAAAGGAAAACTGCATAAAACCACCTTCCGAGTTCAGCCGGTTCTTTCATAGTCCAGTTTGAAGGCAAACATTCATCCTCGACGTCAAACCTCACGCTCGACATTAGTTAAAACAGAGCGAATACACAACCCGTTCGTACGTCGCAGAGGGTCACCCATTCGAGTTCTATCCGCGCTCGAAATTACTTGACATCTGGACTCTACCCGAAACGAGATTCATTTATGTTTATGAAGAACTTTCTAGAATAAAGGCAGAATAAGAAAAATCGATAACCTTCTGAAATGAATTAATATTTATCGAAGGTAAAATCTGATGTGATCCATCTTTTTGAATAAAACTTCAGATATGGAACCTTCTAAATGTGATAAGGATTTAGAAACATGTAGAATATACATCTAATCATCTTACAATCGAGGATCGTTTTAGATAATATATTATGTGACATGCATATTGTGAGACCGTTGATAATCGACAACATTAGCGATTCGTTCTATTCTAATAGAAGGTGCGCGTGGAAATTGGCCTACGCATTTAATAACTGCGACTATTGTTCGCTATTAAATTAGAGGTTCGTAAATAGAGATTATATCAGATCCACTCTATTTTACCCCAGTATTGGTATACAAAAGTCACTTATGCTCAAACATCTTGTTTATAATAAATTATCATATTATATGGGTCGCATAAGAATAAACTTCTTATTTTTCAAAACTGGTTCTTCCAGGGGAAAGGCTTATCAAGGTTGTAAGGTATGGATAATTGTACTTCAGTGATAAACAATTAGTCATGTTTAAATTCTATTTCAAATCAATCAATTACACCAACTCCACGTATATCACTCTACATTATAAATTAAAGAACAACTGTGTGGGTGATTATACTCAAATCGAGGGGGAAACAAATTTAGTAATCCGCTGGGCAGCATGGTGATCCAAACTAGAAATCTAGTGTCATACAGAGTAATCCACTTGAAATACTCGGGAATTCTAGCAATTTAGACTAAGTCACTTTTAATCCGAAGTAATATACTTGTAATTCGAGATAATCCACTTGTAATCCAGTTTCAATACATACTAGTCCAGTTCTAATACGCAGTAATCCGCTTGAAATACGACGTAATCCAGATAGTTCGAAGTAATTTACATAGGTAATGCAAATAGTTTGAAGCTATTTTGTTGACATTTTTTTAAAAGTAATTTTCACAACTTAAAATTTAACTATTTCATTGTTGGTAAAAATTTGTCTTTCTAAGTTTATAATTCATGTATGTTTCTTGAATCTGTTTTCTTGAAAATTCCTATTTTTTGGTTGAAAAATAATTTTTCAACTAAATATATTTAGCTATTCCATTTTCCATTGTACATTTTTTTTTAATTGAAGATTTATGTATTGTGATAAAGATTCGTCTTTTTTGGTAGAATATTAACCTTCTCTTGAAAATTCAACTTTTCGGTGGAAAGTTCAACTATTCCATTCAAAAAATTATGATTTTAGTAGAAAATTCAACAGTTTGGTTGAAAATCTAACGTTATTGTTAAAAATTAATTTTTTAAACTGAGAATTGAACTATTCCATGGTTGGTTGAAAATGTACCTTTTTAGCTGAAAATTGAACTATATAGTTCAAAATTGGTCTTTCTTAGTTGAAAATGCAACTATTTTAACATAAAATTGAACTATTTCGGTTGAATTTTTATCATTTCAGTCAGAAATTTAGCTCTTGGGTTGAAAATTAAACTAGTTTCTTGAAAATTAGTGTTTTTTTGTAAAAAGTTAAGTGTTGCAATTTAAAAGTTAGAAGGTGATTCGAGAAAAATTAATTTCAAAAAATTGATCCTTTGTAACTTATATATTTGTCAGTTGTAACTTATTTTTCAATTCAACCGATTTTGATAAAAAATTTTATCCGGGAATTTCTTGGGAGTTCTAATGCTTTATTTAATTTCAAGAATCAAAAAATGAAAACGGTGAATATTCAGCAAAAATCTTAGGTGAAAATACAAAAAAAAATTAAACTTCCAAAAGTATAAACATTTTCTGATGTTATAAACAACGCGATGGAGTAAAGCATTATCCTTTTAACATCTTTCAATGTACAAACACTTTTAATTTATTTATATGTTCATGGTATTTAAAATGATTTTGTTCTCTAGAAAACGAGGTATCGGAGATGAAACGGAATTTTTTGTTTGAATTATGCATCATAAAAAGTTTTTACATATATATAAACGAATGCATAATAAGGCTTTATTTACGATTCTTTTAAGCATTTTCGAACAAGATAATGCAATGTCATCCTATTTTGAGTATTTAGGCTCCTACAATTTTATCTAAAATATTGTAGTTTCAAAGTATATAGCTTGCACGGAAAAAATTCATAGCGAAACCACTGATATTTATTCTTGATCTAGCTACAAATATTCTTATTAACGAATCAACGATATCGGTAGAATTGTTAAATAAGGGATCCATAGCAGGATTTATTGTAAGTATTATTATTAATAAATCATATAAATAAATCGCTGAAACAAAAATATTATAGTTCAATTAAGGATGTTGGAACTCTGAATATGAAACTAATGAAATAGGACTAATTTCTACAGAGGTTTAAAGTTTATAATCGATTTAACAGTGTACCTCACAATAAAAAATATTAAAAGGGCCTATTTGAAATGAAAATAAGTGGAATCAATAGCAGAACTAGTTTTTAAAGTGCTGGATCAGAAACAAACATTACTTTATTAAAATATATTTTAGTTTTATTAATTTGATTTTTGACTAGTTTTCAGTTTGAACAACAAATGTTTTGCCTGGCAACACCTATGTAAATATCTTTTCAGAAATTGACTTTGTAGTATCTTAACGAAATTGGAAAATAGCTATCTCAACATCAGCCAATTTTCTAGATATAACGAATTTCAAGATTTGAATTTTATTGTAAAAACAATTAGAAAGCGTTCAATGTTTAAAAGCTATATATATATATAACTTTACGCATTGGTGATACAATATAAGTAAACTTGCTAAAATTGGTCTGGTTGAAACATGGCAACCACATAACATAAATAATTGCATGCTTGAGCAGCTAAAGGATTTTAATGCCTTTTTCTCCCTGGCTATTAGGAACAAATCGAGAGGCAGGTGTAGAGGTGGCTTAGCACTTTATGTTAATAAATGTTTTGATTGAAGTTTATTGATTGAAAAAAGGGAAACATGGAAGTTTGTGGAAGCTACACCGAGAAAAAAATGTTCTTCATTTAAGAGGATTCCTCTTATTTCGATGCAATTTTTCCTCTACAATATGGTATAAAAAGTATTCCTCTTAATTTGAAAGGATTGTTTTCTCTCAAAGAGGATTATTCTCAAATCAAGAGGATCCTCTTAAAGGAAGAGGAACAATCCTCTCAATTGGAGAGGATCATCTAATCCGTTTCAAATGCAATCCTCTCATTTGGAGAGTATTTCATCTTCTTCCAAATATGATTGGAGCACGGAAAAATTTTGCTAGATTCGTATACACTACGTTATTTTATTGTTTATTTAGTACCCGAAAATTTGCGATAATCTATTAAAATTCGCCGTAACCCAATTTTCGAGTACGTGGCGACTTTCGCGGTGATGAAACGTTTTTTTTTTAATTACGGACTCTAATTGTTCTAACAAAATCGCCAAATCACCAACCGGTTCTATAATTTTGGTTGATAGAAGCGGCATTTTTGCGAATTCTTTTTAATTTTTCAATACCTAATACATTGTTCTCTGAAAACGAAGAACAACAAACATAACAGAGAAATGCATGCGAATTTTGTTGTACGACAATAGAGGAAAGAATATTATAGCAATGAAGAAATCACACAATTTGTACACCACGTGCATAAAGAAATGCACAATCTAAAAATTTACTTACTTTCGAACGACTGCACATACATGCTGAAGTCCGATTTTTTTGACAGCCAAATTAGCTCTTTATCCATTGTTCAAATGTTATAATTCACTGCATCCTTAAAAATCCAACGGTTCAATCAAAAGTAACCGACACTAAACAAGTTAGGTTATTACGCTTGATTGACTCCGCATGCGGAAGTTCTACTCTGAGAGTTCTGCTCTGAATTCCTCTACAAATTAGAGGATTATACACGATCCTAGAGTAAAATGCAAAAGTCTTCCTTTTGCCATCCCTCCTCTGAAAAAAAGAGGGAAATCCTCTAATTTATAGAGGAATATTCTCCTTTTGAGAGGAAAATGTGAGAGGATTGAAGAAGAGGAATTTTCCTGTCAAATTAAGAATATTTTTTCCTCGGTGTGGTGCGCAAACAATCTGAAAGTGCTCAGGTTTCGAACAGTGTCAGGCTTTCGAGTACTTCGAAGTTCATGAAAATTTTCGGGTTCTAGAGCATTTCCGGGTAATCGAACAATTCAGGATTCTCCGGCATATGCTCCAAGCATCACACTCATTGCAATTACCTGGTTCATGCACTTATATCAAAAACAACTATTGAAGGTTCTAATATAGTATATATACACACATATTTAAACGAACGCTCGCTCGGTGCGCATGCCGTCAAACGTATACATATTCACGTTTATGACGGATGGCAATGAATAGCATAAACAATGAATTAAATCTGTTTTTAATCCCAGTTGAAAAAGTTATATATAGTTCATATATAGTGCACAAAACAATGACATTTTTTATTTGTTTTATACCGAAAAATTCATTGAACGAATTAAAAATATAATTGTCCTGTCCACTAATATAAAGTAAGGTAAACGTCTCAGTAATCATGACCTTAGTCCCAGTAATCATGACTCCAATTTTCTTGCTTTCTATCTGATTTTAGTTCATTAAAATTCCATTTGATACTATAAAATGCTAAAAATAAATAAGGTTTATCATGTAATGTTACTTTCAACATATTTTTTAACAACGTATTAAAATTATAACCAAGTTTCACGATTATTGAGACCATCGCGATTACTGGAACATTTACCTTATACATAACTTTTTCACCCAGAATATTATAAAAAATATATTGTAATTATAAAAAGCAGTGTGATTGAAAAAGGTTTTTTCTCTGAGAAGGCAAGATAATGATTTGATAATGAGCTTTTTATCTCCGAAACCGTTTATTTAACTTACGTACGGTAATTAATTTTGCGTTGCCAATATACACTTTTCAGTTTTAATATTGAAGTCCAAAAAATGCAATAAATATTATAAGCTTTATTTGTTTGAATATTGCACTACGTGATACGATTAACAATGCTGTTTTTATATTTTAATTCCAATTATAATTTTTAATTAAACAAATGGTATGTAAGGTAATAAAGAAAAAAATTACGGAAGTCGAGGGGCAGGTATTAAACACTTTGATATAATATTCACTTTAATTTAAAAAAGGGAATAGTATATTGTAGTGTTGATGGCAGGGGATGAATAAGTGATGACGGGCTTAATTACAGGATTAGAGAAATACCTAGATGGGAAAAAGTTAAATTTAAATGTAGAAAAGACAACGATAATGAGGTTTAGAAAAGGAGGGGAAAGCAAGAAAGAAGGGGCGGGGAGATAGAAGAGAATAAAATTAGAAGAAGTAAAAGAGTTCAAGTATTTAAGATATACCTTGCGAACAAATGGAGATCATAGAGCTCATATAAAAGAGCGGATAAAAAAAGCAGCACAGGTATTCAAACGGATATGGGGAAAAGGAAAAAGAAGGTTAAAAAAAATTGGAGAAGGAGAGTGTGGTTATCTGATATGCTGGTATGGCCGGTATTAGATTATGGAGCAGAGATATGGGGATGGAAAGAAAGAAAAGAGATTGAGAGTTTACAAGAAAGGTATATAAGGTGGAAGCTAGGGGTAGACTGGAGGACGCCGGATGTATGGTGAGAGAAGAAGCGCAAAGGGATAAATTAAGTAATAGAGCGGGAAAGAGGGCATGGAATTAACGAGAAGGGAAGAAGAAAAAAGGGAGTTCTTTCATGCTATAGATATACAAGACGGGACTGGAGAAAACTATGAAGAAGTGGAGAAAAGGGAGAGGGAAACACAATTAATAGAAAAATGGGAGATGATTGAGGAATCAAAATATAATAAATGGTATAAGATGATAAGAAAGCAAGGAGTACCAAAGTATTAGGAAAAGGGATGGGGAGAAAAAAGATGGACCAGAACAGGAAGATTTAGATTGGGAAACGAGGAGAGGGCAGGTATATACTGGGAAAAGAAAGAGAACAGGAAGTGCAGAATCTGCGAATGGGGAGAGGAAACATGGGAGCATGTATGGGAAGGATGTAGGAAAGGAATGGAAGATAAAGGAAACTGGCAAGAGAATGTGGTAAAGATTCTAGGGGAGAATGGCATTGGGGAAGAGTGGATGAAGGAGTTAGAGGGTGCTAGGGGAGCGAATGAGAAAGAATGAAAAAATTTATGCAAAAAAAAATGGCAAAATGAAGGTACAAGAGAAGTGAAAGAAAAAGTAAACGGAAGTCGCTTAAATTAGAAGCGTAAAGATTTGTAAGTAATAGTTATATAATAGCATAAGTAGATTAAGATGCGTTTGTGTTATCGTTCTCTCTCTCCCCCCTCTCTCGCTTGCACTCTCGCTTTCGATCACTCGCTCACTCGTTCGCTAACACGTCGCAAATTGCGCTATCGTCAAAAATAGAAATAAGGATCTAAATATAAGATTTTATGTTAATAGGTGTAAATAACTGTAAATAGTAAGGATAAGATTTTATAAAATATTTTGACGGGAGGATTGTAAGAAATGGAAGTAATGTCAACCCTTAGGGGATACATTATGAATAAAGAAGAAGAATAGTATATTGTGCTACAAGTGCGGAAAGTAGACAGTTCCACATGAGTGTGAAGTTTTCTCTACGAACCAGAGAATAATCTAAGGACAGTTGTAGTCAAGTCGTAGGCGAGTTGGAGACGTGCCGAAGGCGAGCTATAAACGAGCCGAAGACGAGACGGAAACGACCCGAAGATGAGCTGCTGGCAAGTACTGTAAACTTCACAAGACATGCAACTATCTTCTTTCAGAATTTGTTGCACACGATATTTTTTGCAATAAATGCAGGAAATTTTCGATTTGAGAAACAATGATAACAAATTTTTCGGAAATTTATAGTAGCATTACCAAAAATTGCCGAAAATTTCCAGAAATTTAAGGTATCCAAGGCTTTTTAGAAGAATTCCAAAATTGCCGGAAATTTATGGAAAATTGGTAAATTACTGGAAATTTCAGATATCCAAACATTTCCAAAATTTTCAGTAATTTACCGGTAATTTATGGCAATTCATCAGTCATTTATGGTAACTTATCACTTCGAGTTTGTCCAATCACTATTAACTACTCACAATCAGTCTCTCAAGCGTCAAACCATAATGAAGTGAGGTTCTGATTCCGGCAGTCCTGGAAAATAATTCTGAATTGAAATGCGCAAGCACAACAGCTACAAAAAGTAATCTGTCTCGAACTGCGCACGCGCAGCAGTTAGAAAAAGTAACCTTGCTCACAGAGCGCAAGCGCAGCAGCTATAGAATATCCTCATAACTGCTTTTTACCACGGTTTTGGTATTGGTCACTTGCCGCACGTAATACATGCTTCGAAAAGCGAATAGTTTGTCCATGCGTTACAACGAAATTATACTATGACACAATAAACTTTTTTCAGAGTATTGCTCAAAAGAAGAGAGAATAATTTTATCGATTTACAGATTGTTGGTTTGGACACAGTACGATAATGAAGTTGGCAATGTTTTTACATTAAACTTAAGTGAAAGGGAATAGAAATTGAAAAATAAGGAAGTGATCGTCTTATAGAAAATGATAATAATGATAATGTATCAAATGAGAAGAAAACACCTCAGACTTTTTATTTAACTTTTTCATTACCAGGACATCGAGTTTGCCGCCATTTGACAATAACCCAAATATAATTTTGTTATAAATTACTGCAATAAATTTTTTTGTTAAATTATCATAAAAAATAATGTAATATATGTTTGTTTACGGTAATAACTCTATTATAACGTCATAATTATTACTTTGATGTGAAGGCATCATGGACTGTACTGATACAATCAGGGTCGTCGCGGCTCTGGATTAACGACTTTACCTAGGAGCCCAGAAGCGTGCGTAGACGACCCCAATTAGCCTATTAATGGCTGAGACGGGAATCTCCATGATGCAGATTAATTTATGACAGTGGTGCAGAAAGGCATTGGGCTAATCCAAGAACCCTGGATACACAGGGAAAGGATTTGTGGCTTAGGATGGTGTGGGTCCATATGTGACGCGCGCCGAAGAAAGGGGGCTTACTCCAAAAAAATCGAAATTAAGGTTTTTACACCCTTCGATAGTTTTTGAGTTGCTAATTTTGATGAAACCATCGAAAAAATTGTCCTAGCGTTATTATTGCTAATAATTGAGTTGTTAGGTACCCGAGAAATCGGGCTTTCGCGTGAGAGCTCGAGATCCCGTGAAAAACCTCCTACCACTCACCACTACATCCCCGCGTCTCATCTATACCCCGTCCGTGAGCCGCGCCGCTATATACGTGAGAATGTAGTGGTAAGTGGAGAGGAAAGATTTCGTGAGTCTTTCTCTCTCATAAAAGTCGCGTCTATCGGGTAGACTTCGACCGCTAGCCCTGAAAAATCTCTCTTTTCAGAGTAAGCCTCCTTTCTTCGGCGCACGTCACATATACAGGGCGTTCTAAAAGTATGGGAACATAAAAATATCTTGGAAGGCAACCATTTTTCGGAGAATATGACCAACATAAAAGATACAGCATTTTCTACTCCCGATCGAATGGTGACCTTGACCATGACCTTCACTGTCATTTCAAGGTCAAATTGATTTTTTGAAATGTGAACCCTTATTTTTGACCCCAGGAACTGAGAAAGCATAAACTTTAAAGTCCAGATATGACCTTCACCAACCCAAAATTTGACCTTGGAAGGTCATCTCAAGGAAAATTTCACGTCCAGGTATGACCATCACCAATCAAAAATTTGACCTGGGAAGGTCATGCTCAAGGTCAAGGTCACCAATCGATCGGGGGTGGAAAATGCTACACGTCTTGTGTTGGAAATTTTCTTCAAAAATGCATGCTAGTCGTGTCATCCTGCTGTACGTTGTTTTAACTTGCCATGACCTTCCCAGGTCAAATTTTCGATTGGCCAAAGTCATATCTGGACGTGAAATTTGCCGCTCTCTCAGTTCCGCGGGTCAAAACAGGGTTTAACACGTTAAAAAATCAATTTGACCTTCAAGTGACCGCGAAGGTCATGGTTAAGGTCACCACACAATCGGGCGTCAAAAATGGTACAACTTTTGTGATGGTCATATTCTCCGAAAATGGTTCCCTTCCAAGATATTTGCCGTTCCCATACTTTTAGAACACCCTGAATAAGGAGCCACATGAAGAGAAACTAATGGCATGTATAGCCATTAGTATAGCCAAACTTCTAGGGAGGTGGAATACCTAGCGAGCACTGAGCTGGAGATTCTTAATTTTAGTGTCTAGTCGATTTGACTCCATGATCGGAAGATCTGAGGAGCAAGATATTGGGCTGGAGAGTCTTCGATGAGGAGTCTGTCTTGGAACACAAATATATCTTGTTCCGGTCAGCTCTAGGAAAACCGGCAGTTTCAAAAATCAGAAACTCCAGGAATACAGTTTGGCACTCATACAAAGAGGAATTGAAAGGCAGGCTTGTGGAATTCGAAAGGAGCAGAATGGTGGAACACGCACCTCGAGAAACTTCATCAAAAGACTAGAGAGTTATACAACAGAACAAACAGAATGGGCCGTTGGGTTCATCTGCTCCTTTAAACCATCAGGGGTGTATAGCGTCTATCCAATGCTTTCACAAAAGGGCATAGGTTTCTTCGTCCTACACTGCTGCTAAAGATTTCCAGCCGATCAGTTTGACATCCTTCATTCTGAAGACGCTAGAGAGACTGGTCGAGAGATATATCAGGGATGAAATGCTTCGAAAAAAAATTCGATTTGAACTCGGCAGTTCAAAAATTTTCTTAATCTATCTACTGGGAGCCGGTGTCATTCTTAGACGGTAGTTGCTCCCAGTTGGTCCCACCGGGAGCCACTGTCCTCTAAAAACTGACATCGGCTCCAAGTAGGACCGCGGTAAATCCCATTCATGGCCACGTCCACGTTGCAGCTCCCTTTCAAGGTCTTCTCAAGGCACTTCTCGTTTTGGACAATTGATTCTATCTCCCTTGGAGCGTTCGGCAGGGCAGGGTCGCGGCCAACACCGTAAGAGCGACAAAGATGGTTATAAAGCACTGTTTTTTGGGTTCAGGGGGTCTCAAAACGTGGACATTTGACAAAAACCGGGAGGGTCAAATTTTACACAAATCTAACACCTTCTCTGGATTAGAATGTAAAAACGTCGGAATATATCTATCATTGAGCATATATAATTATTTGCGGGCTTACAAGTGGACTATAGTTATTGATTAAGTTGCGAAAAGTGAAAAAAGCTTGAATAAAGCAATCTGACCCTGGTGATGTCAAGCCAAAATATGAGACACGTATTTTTATTTTCGCACAAAAAAAGATTTCACCAACGTCGGGCTACTTGTACACTTATGTAAAATATTAAAATAATAACGAAATTTAAAAAAAAAGTTGTATCTCGGCAGTAAATTGACATAATAAAAAATGGCGTACATTTTTCGAAAAAAACTAAAAAGTGAGTTTTCTCAAAAAAGCCACCTTTTATTTTAATCTTGATTTTTTTAGATTCATAGTAATATTAGATAGATATTCTGTGAGTTTTATCCTCGCTAACTATTCTCAGTTTTATGTCTGAAGAAGATAAAATCATGCATATTTAAAAAATATACTGTTACAACATTGAGAAATATCAGATCTTTTAAATTTTGAATAAATAATTGGTGAGATTTTTATTTTTCCTGCTTCATTATGATTAATTGTTCTCCCTACTTTACTCAGTAACAGTAACAATGTACTCGAAAGAGAAGCAGAAAAAAACTCAAAAGGCAAAACTTATAAAGTAAGAAGTAAACCTAATCAAAATAGATCATCAAAAATCATAAATTAGTCTGTTTTCTTATTTAAACTGTAAACGATCTGATATTTGTAATTTCTGTAAATGTTTGTACACTGTTACAAATATTATGAAATTTATGAATTTACAACTTTACAAAAGTAACGGAAAATTTTATGTTTTATATTATTGGATAGTAGTTTACGGGTACAAAAATTTGTCATTCTGATCAATATTTATCGAGGGGAAGGGGGTCGAAATGTTTAGATTTTCGTAGATACCATCTATTTCGGCGATTTTTAGTTCTTCTAATGACGATAAAAAAATGTCCAGTACACTTGCGATAGGGGTCTCTCCCTTTTTCCATTGATAATAAGCTTTTTTTTCGAAAAATAAATATTTCATTTTTAAAAGTGAAAGTCAAAAACAAATATGATTTTTTGAAAAAAGGCATATTTTTTTCTTTTTTATGATCTCAAAAGAAAGCTTAGGTATTTTAAATTAAGAGCTTTGAGCCTAATTATTTTAATAGCAATGAAAAAAAGTTGCCACAGAATCTTGTATTCTTGGAGGCAATAAATATACATACATACAATAAACAGGGGTCTATTCTTCATGTTATCTGCGGAAATGAAGGCAATAAACTGGGGATTTTCATATTTAAAATTAAGTAAACCCAAATGCCAATGCCATAAAACAAGATTTTAGCAAACCAAGTGTTCAGTTACAAGTATTGCTTTGTCCTAATCTAGAATAACTACCTAAAGGTTGAAATTCGTAAGTGGATCATAAATTACATAGGCCCTCATTAGTGATGCTGCCGACTGATACTTTTCAATCCTGAGACGATACCGATACGATACTCACCTTCCAGTCTCGATTTTGTATCGCTTGGTTTTGTGTCGTATCGGAAAAATACAGAAAAGTGCCGTCTCGTATCGGTATCGTATCGGAATACCGAGACAAAAAGATCAGATGGTATTTTTCTCTTTCAAAATACAAGAGAGAATGCGGCTGGAAAAGAATAATATATTCTAAAACCTAAGCTCTACAGTTTGCACTGCCGAAGAAATTTCGAAGCACTCACTGAGATACCGATTTTTTTGATTCAAACAAACTCAAACTTTTTTCAATCAAATCTTTTACATGAATAGATAAAAGTTCGTTTGCTTTAAACGAAAGTTTTTACTTAAAAAAATTATCTTCTTACTTTTTATTTATTGATCAAGTAGCGCATAAATATTCCTTAACTTCTATTTTAAATAAAATCTATTTTACGTAAATCTACAAGCATGTGACCTGATAATACTACTAATCCTATTTTACATACTTTTTATTTTGCCGAAGTACCGTTTGTCATTATTCTTATTTTTTTGAGTTACTACTCTTACATTATTTTTGTTCCTCCGAATTACTCTTCAAAATAATCATTTTTATCTCACCGAATTACCATTTTAAAGCTTTTTTATTTTACTCAAGTTCTTTTTGGCAAAATTTCTATTTTACGGAAAGTCCACTGACTTGTTTGGAGGTTCGAGGAAAAAGTTACCACCCTTTGAAAAGTGAATTTTCCCTCGAATTTTTAATTTTCCCAAGGTGATTTTATCTTGAAGAAAATTATTTTTGGACTAATATCAGATGCATTTAATGGGAAAATGATCCAAACATTACTTATTGTAAGTTTTAACGTTTTCATCTAAGTAGGTCTTTCACAACTTTTTTAGTTTTTGAAGTAATTAGGAAAAAAATATTTTTGCAAAGCGTAAAATTTTCGTCTTTTCTAATTTTAAATCGCTCTAAATAACAAATTATTTAGACTTTTCACTTCAAATTTTAAGGAATTATGTGTGAAACTATATTTTATCTGGTAAAGTATATGAAGTTCATCTTCTATCTGATGAGAAAAAGTTATTAATATTTGTCTTGGTAAGTCCGGAAGAAAAGTTCGAATATTTGCAGTCGCAAAGTCTATCGACTTAAGTTTAAACAGTCAAAAACTTCCAGCGCATGAAATGTTCAGTAGAATTCATAGAAGTTTTCTGTGAAGTTTTACTTTAATTGACCTAGAGGTTCATGAAGTAAGAGGGTTTTTTGTTTGTTTTGCGCGGTGACAACAGATTGAATTTGCAGCGGCGTAGCAGGCCGTTATCCAGATCTGGGCGTGGAAAATTTTATTCTCCAGCATGAACTCTTTACATCAATTAAATATTTAAAAAGTTAATTAATAATTAAAAATACATAATAATATTGAATATTGTGTTAGGTGTGTGTAATTTTTCTTATTTTTAATGATACGCCTTCGAAGATCTTTAAAGATTGGAAACTGACTAAAAGAAAAGATTATAACTATGCCATAAATAAGAACAGCCTGCTGAGCGGCTGTGAGTTCAATCGCATGGCATAGCGCAAAACAATAAAATATGCATACTTCATAAATGGCTAGCTAAATTGAAGTAAAACTTTGCAAAAAGCTACTAAGGATTCTTCTAAACATTTCATCCGCTGGAAGCTCCTGATCGCTTAAACTTACGTCGATAGATTTTGCGACTGAATGTATTCAAACGTTTTTTGTGGTATTACCCAGAAAAAGATTAATAAACCGAATCCATTTCAAATCATGCAGGACGGTCGGTGAAATGTTTGGGATTAGGTTACCAATAGGAATATTTTATGAACGTGGAAAATAAGGAGACAGGTTTTTTTTAAATTAGAATAGCGAAATTTTTTACAAATATTAAAAATTTTGAAAGGTACGATGAGTTTTTGTTGCAAATTTTACTTTGCAAACTGTTCCATTTTTGCATTTTATGAAATATGAAGGTTTTTCATATTTCAACTTATCTAGTTTTTTGTATTCTTTCAAAATCCACAACAAAAATAAAAAAATAATAAAAAGTGCTAACGTTATTTTAGTAGTTAAAAAAACGGAAAAACTTTCTCAAAAACCTCAACTTTTATTCTGAATTTTTTAAGAATAATAGGTACTGATATAGTTTATCTACCATACATTTTCCGTTTTTTCTTTCTTTGTTTTTCGGTAGAAATTTTTTTTTTCAAACCTTGCCTTTTTTGCAATTTTTGAGATTTTAACGTTTTTCTCATTTCAGTTTATCCAGTTTTTTGTACTCCGTCAAAATTCACAACAAAATTTAAAAAATAATAAAAAATAGTAACGTTATTTTGGATTAATGAGTATATTTTTGCGGTATGAATGTATTTTTGCGGTATAAATTGGCCTTAAAATTTAAACATCAAATATGGGCTACGAATCATTTTACAAATGAATAAAAGAAGAACATGGAGATTATGCAGTCTGGATTATAAAAAGTGGAAACACCTCTCTTTTTATATGGAAAAAAGAAAAAAACCAACGTAAATTTTTGTACAGATGTAACCACGCAGATATTTTACCAAACCATATTATTTGTAACATTAAACCTAATATCCGTTGTTTTTCCAAAAAAGTCTGCTTTCAAATTGAGAAATCTATTAACTTTCTTGGAAAAATAATATTAAATAATGAAATCACTGATATTTCTTTATAAATTAACATCGCTAAAGACCTATATTATTTCCAAAATCAAGTTATAATGAATTTCTCATATGATTTCTTTAATAAGCTTTCAGTAAACACTACAACAAATATCAACAATTTTGTTAAAAAATTAATTAACATGTCACTAAATAAAATTGAAATCTTGAGATATGAACAAAATCCAAAAATAGCCACAGACTCTAAAAACTTGGTTGTTAACTTATCTAATAAAAATATACCAAATGATGTAAAAGAAATAATTAGTCTGGGCGGTAATTTCGCTCTACCATATAATAAGACAAATTTTCCTATTGCAAAGTTAATAACTAATTTTGAATACAATATGAAAAACATATCACTAGATTTGAGAAATAAAGTAAGAAGTGATATCGTTTACTGGACTCAAAATTGGATATATGATATTAACAATTTCACTGTCAATAATTATACTTCACGTCAAAAATTCAACAAAATAAAAGAATTAATAAAAAATAATGATGACATGATAATAACCTCAGCTGACAAAAGTAAAAAAAGTGTCATATTGAATAAAATAGACTACAACAATAAGGCTATACAATTATTAAATGATAATTCAACATACAAGATTTAAAAAAAAGTTCCTACGCATAAATTTCAAACTAAATTAACACAACTTTTAACTAGTTTCAAAAACAATAACATAATAAATAATAACACCTACAACTATCTTAATTGTACTAATGGTACAGCTCCACGCTTTTATGGACTACCAAAACTTCATAATGACGATTATCCGCTCAGACCAATTACATCTTTCCCAGGTTCGCCGTGGAATAATCTGTCAAAAGTTTTATCAAAATCTTTGCAAAAAATTTTTGGACATACTAATAACCACATCAAAGATAGTTGGGATTTTAAAAATTAAATAGACCAAATTTTTATTTCAAACGATTGTACCGTCATCTCTCTCGATATTGTTTCTATGTAGACTAACATATCTTGGAATTTAATTAGAAGTATCGCTATGAAGAGATGGAAAGATCTTGAACCACACACTTTTATTAAAAAAAAAGGATTTTGATCAAGCTTTAAAAATGTGTCTAGAATCATCTTATTGCCAACTCAATGATAAATACTATCAACAAATTTATAGCCTACCAATGGGATCACCCATATCAGCAGCTCTAGCTAACTTAGTTATGGAAAATATTGAACAGAAAATCTTAAAATCAATTAAATATCTGGTTATATTTTATTTCAGATACATTGACGACACTCTTTTATGTATTCCAAAAGACAACATTCAAAATATTTTACAAAGATTTAACCAAGCAGATCACAAATTAAAATTTATCATGCAATTGGCAAAAGATGAAAGTATTAACTTTCTTGATTTATATCTCACAATAGAATACAACAAAATTGTAACAAATTGGTTCCGCAAATCAATTTGATCAGGTCGTTTTTTGAATTATGATTCATGCCATCCTATTTATCATAAAATCGGAGTAATATATGGATTAGTAGAGAGAGCTATCAAATTAGCTGATACAAGATACCATAAGGAAAACCTTAATTTAGTACAAAATATTCTTTTAAAAAATGGCTACCCACTAGAATGGTTAAAAACTAAAATCGCTGAACGTTATGAGAAAATGAAAAAGATCAATCAAAATATACAGTTTAATAACAATTTAAACTTAAACTCAGAGACGAAAAAATTAATAGTATTACCATATATTGCAGGTTATGACGAATGTCTTTTTAGAATTTAAAAAAAATGTAACATCCAATTAGTTCTTTCAGTTGAGCAAAAATTCAATACAATATTATTTCAAAGTACTAAAAATAAATATAGAAAAAGGAAAAAAATGCAACTCTGTATACAGACATACTTTCAAAAATTGTAAAAAAAACTATATAATGGCCAAACTAGTAGACCATTATATCTAAGAAATAGGGAACACGAAAGATCGATTGATAATAATATGCAAAATACAGCTTTAGCAAAACATGCTTATCAGCACTCACATATTTTCGATTTTGATATTAACAATGTTTTAATTCTTGAATCTGAACCCAATTTAGACAAACGCAATCTTTTAGAAATGATACATATTCAACGTGACAATAATACAGTTAATTTTAGAACAGATATCCAAGGTCTCAGCAATATTTATAATAATAGGTAAACAGCGACAATTTATATATTATATATAGATTGAATACTCTCTAGTTTATTTTTTATTTAATACATGTATTTTTCCTTCTACAATAAGCCTCAAAAAGGACCTGAAATACAGGTTGAAACATGTCGGCAAATTTTTAATAAACAAATTTTTTCAACGCCAAAAGAAGCGGAATAGGCCTTAATGAACATTATTTATTATATACCACGAAAATACATTTATTTATTATGTTATGTTAGTTAAAAATGCACCTCTTTGGTTGAAAGTTCAACCTTTCTGCTCAAAATTGATCTTTTTAATTGAAAATGCAACTACTTCCGTAAAAGTTGAACTAATTTATTAAGAAATTTATTTGTTTAATTGGTGTTTCATCTCTTTAGGTGAAAAAACTATTTTATTGGAAAGTCGTTTTCTTGGTTTAAAAATTCAAAAAAAATTATTTTGAAAAATGAAAACACGTCTTTTTCATACAAAACTATTCCTCTCAGTTTGGAATGCCCTCTCTTTTGATTAAGAATGTGAATGTTTGATTGCAAATGACCATTTTTATTCAAAATTCATCTCTGTTTCTGCAGAAAGGATTATTTTGTTGGAAATTCACTTTTTTTTTGTTTACATATAATTTTTTTACTAAAAATTTTACTTTTCTATTTTTTGTATAAAAATACATTTTTTTAGTCACTTTTTGCTCAAAAATTCAACTATTTTGTTGAAAATTCCTTTATTCATACAGAAAGTTCGACCCTTTTGATTAAAAATTTATTTCTTTTTCGTTGAAAATTGAATTGTCTTCTGAAAGATTTGACTAATTGGTTGAAAATGCAAGTGTTTTGGTTGACTTTTAATCCTTTTTGTTTGAAAACTCCAGAATTTGTTTTAAAATACAACAATTTATATAAAAATTTAACTATTTTGTTGAAAAAAATAAGAACTTTGCTAAAAACTCATCTTTTAAGTTGAAAAATTAACTGGTTTGTTGCAATTTCGTCCTTTTAGATGCTTTTAAATTAAAAATAATTCTTATTTTTTAGTTGAAATAAGGAAATAAATTTGAAATTTTAATCTAAAATGATTTGATCTCGTTTATAAAAGATTCTATTTTAAAAAGGTTACAAGATTAAAATGTGGGAATTTTGCATTCACAGCGTAATCTGTATCGCCTTACCGCTGATATCAGAGGTAACGCGATACAAAGTAACCAGGACCATGGATAGCTTCTTCAGGCCCCAGGGTTATAATACAGAAATTTTTAATGCTTTTTGAGATATGTTAACTCTTTAAAGGCTGAATTTAAAATACTCGCGCCTCTACTGACAATATTTCATACTTTTTTTTCGTGATACCATTATTTTCACACTATTTTTCAAAAATTCCACTGTTTATTTTTGAATTCTTAAGTAAGCATAAGCCCTGAATGTGTTACCAAGTCATTATTATTATGTCTCAAAGTGTTCTCGTTATCATGCTCCACTAAATATTAGCCTATTTAACTCACAGAAATTTCAAGTGTCTTACCTTACTCTCTAAGACTGAATAAGTGAAATTTCACTGATTGAAATAGCTGGAAATGGGTCACTGATAATGGATGAAAAGTTACTTATTCATTCAGTGAAATAAACACTTTTGAAAGTAGGCAGCACTACACCGTGTCAATTTAGTACATTTTTCCTGCAGCTACTGCAGCACACTTGCAGCCCGAAAATTACAAAATTGAAGAACCGGATCGAATAACCGGGCGGGCGCGCTAAACGCATATAAGTATTGTTCAAGCGGTCGAAGTAAACTCGAAAAAAAAATTTCATCAAAGCACGGGATAAAAAATATAATGATGTAAAGGACGTTAAAACGTGTATTTTTTGTTGAATTGAAATTTTCATTTAATCAACAGTTATGAAGAGAAAAGTTATTCACCGCTTTCCGTGAGTCTGATAATCCGTTCGATTATAAACTTAACAAGCGATATTTCCGAAACAAAAAGAGCAAAGGATTTGAAAATGTATGTATAACTGCTCGAAATCCAAGCGAAGCTAATAGAGTCATTACAAAGGTTCAAATTTTGTTTTGTTTAATTAACACTACGTCTACAGACAAGGGCTTTTGAGGCAGACACGATTTTAAAAACTAGCATATCTCATTCACGGGAAAAGATTTTTATTCAAAAAGCTTTAAACAATTAACAATAACAACAATTATGTCATGCAATAAATGCTTTACGAAGTAGCCTAGGATTTTAACAGTTTTTTTTTTAAACTAGAAGAAGTTCAAAAAGTGACTCGGACTTAAAAGACCCTATCTGTAAACGGAAGGTGGGAAAAAGAAATCTGTAAACGGAGGGTTAAAATTAATAATTATTAGTGCTGTGTCGAATTTGTGACTTCAAATTTTCCACATGCGAGGAAGCTTTTCACAATTGAAGTTTCGAAAAACTTACAGCGCAGAAGTTGTAGACTAGACTATGTAATACATTTTTCCGTTCACTCGAATACACGCGTCGCGAGCTCCGCTACGAGTGCTCGCAGTATAGACAATTGCTTATCTGTCACTTTCTCGCGACGCGTATACTCGGCGTGACGCTTTAAACAATCGCATCTTGCAAAGTTATAAACATAGATAGGCCGAGTGAACATAACAATTTATTTCATAGTCTAGTCTATATTTAGTCTATATTTAATAACTTTATTGGCTTCGCTTGGATGTAGAGTAGTAATGTAAAGATTTTCAAATCATTTGAGCTTTTTGTTTCGGAAATATCGCGAGTTAGGTTTAAAAAATCGTACGGATTTTCCGAGACTCACGAAAAGCGGTTAATAATTTTTTCTCCAAAACTGTTGATCGAATAAAAATTTAATTTCAACCAAAAACACGCGTTTTAATGTCCTTTCAACCACTATATATTTTATCCTGTGAATTGATAAAAAAAATGTCGACCTTACTTCGATTGTTTAGAAAATCCTTATACGCGTTTCGTGCTCTCGTCCGGTTACTCGATCCGGCTCTCCAATTTATTTCATTGGGAAATTATTTTTGCTGCTTAATTAAAAAAATCATAAGAAAGCTTTGGCGTAAAACTTAGAGCTTCTTCTAGACCACTTTAGGTATGAAAAATGAATGTTCTTAATTGTTATTTTTGAAAAATTACAAATTTAAGGCTAAAAGATCCTTTTATACCTAGAGCGTATTTTTTGCTTGTCGATTTTTTCATCGATTGCACTGATTTTTAATGGCTGAAAATAAATTTCATATAAAATGATAGGTACAAATGCATTTTTAAAAACCTAAAATAATTTGAAACCGAAATTGCTGATGAAAAGTATCATATTAAAAAATTAAAATTAAAAGTGTACTCGAGCAAGCGCCACCTCTATTCGTGGCCTATTCGGCCCTGCCATGCAGCAACGAACGAGACAAGCAGCGGACTAGCAGAGAGCAGTGCTCGCAGACAATTCAACAAAGATACGCTTGGACATTTTTAGTCGCATCTCGCGAACCTGTAGAGATTTTTCTTAAAGTATAGATAAGGTTTTAAATACTGTGTGGTTTAAATGTCAGATTTTCGCTACAACTTTCTCTGGCCATGCCACAAGTTGAATTCAAGGTAAAATATTCAAGAAATTCTGGATTTTTTTCAACTTCCAACGTCCTACATTCTCTTTGCAAGATAAAAAATGTCTCTATTAGAGATAATTAGACGCGGAATTTTATAATCTTTCCAACTGTTTTTTTTTATGAAAGTTTTTCAAATCTTTTTTGAACGAGTAGTCACATTTCAACGTCAGCAATGCTTTTTAGAACCGCTCACGCTCGCTGTGTAGATAATTTCCGACGGTAGTGTACCCTACAAAACATGTCACATTCAAACGTATTTAAAAATATTGCACTTTGAATGCGACGTTGTCGAAAAGGACTTACTTTTGAATTACTTCCGAGTAAATTCAAACCAACATCCGATAAAATTCCGTCGGTGTTCTACAAAATTAACGGAGATCCAATCGACAAACTCTCGAATTACTTGTCGAATCTGAACTATTTGAATTACACCTTTTATTTAAACTCTGGAAACTAACACAGTCCACATAGGGCTGGTAAGTGACAACGAACCCACTAACAAATAATTGGTCAGGTCTTACCAGCCTGACATAATCAGCACACTGGTCTCTCTCCCTTTCTCACTTTTTTCAAACCACCCTGGGCTTTTGCTCGGAACGTGACAGCACTGGCTATTTAACGCCAAATAAAGCAACTTCTACTAATTTTTTCAATTTTCTGTCAGCGAGTTCCGCTTTTAAATCTTAACCCTAGGGGTTCCGAAAGGACTCTCTTTTGGGATCTTGACTCACTAGTTTAACGCCTTTTCAACAGGATTTCGCGAGTCCTAGTTCGAAAAAGGAATTGATTTTAATCTCGGGGTTTTACACTATATCTTCCCATGAAAAATTCTCTCCTTTTTCAAGAGACTTTCTTGGGACCGGTAAACCCGTCAGGATTTTCATGAAAGTACCTGTGTACCCAAAATCCCGCGATGCAATTCAGGTTCCCTGTTTTTGCTTTTAATATGTTATTTTAAAACTTTCTTGCGTTAGAGGTATCGTGTAGGAATTCTTTAGTTCGCTCGAGCTTACAATTAATCATTAAAAAATTGTTTAAACAATTGGATAATGGTTTTAACTTACAAATTTTCTCTCAGAAGTAACAAATTACTGCATTCATTATAGAAAAAGATTCATTTCAAAGATTTATTGCAGAAAAAAATTGTTTAAACCAAACAAAATTGTCCTTGATTCTGAACCAATCTGAATAGATTCTAAAAATGGCTAATTTCAAAACATCCTTTATGAACCATTTTACCAAACCATTTTATCAAAATAAGACTTCCAACTACCTCCTTTCCAACTCATTAGATACAATTATAAAGAAAAAAGAGAAAGGAAAAGGAAAGATAATGGGAAGTCTAATTTTGATTTTCGAACTTTTTTCTGTTCTGATATTAATACTGTCACGTCCCGAGCAACGGCGAGGGTAGGTTGGTAATAGGGTAGGTAAGGGAGGTTAAATGGACTGATTAAGTCAGGTTGGTAAGGCCTGACAATTTATATTTTTGTGGGATCGTTTGCACTTCATCAATCCCAGGGATTGTGTAAATTCAGAATACAGTGATTTTAGATTTTAATTATTTATTAAGACATGAGAGTAGAAAGAAATTACAGTTAATTAATATGTAAAAACTTACGCTACCTTCGAGTCCGAAAGGGCAAGAGAAGATTTAAATGTCGATGATATCCCCGATATATTGTAGAATATCGACGGAATTCTACCGGGTGTTTCAATTGATTTCTACGAGTAATTAGAAATCAATCTATACGACGACCGAAGACCGAAGGGACCTTATTTTCAAAGATAGACTGCACGTTAATATTTTGCAGTGAGATAGAAGCATGCGGTTTAATCAAGGCAGTTCTCCGTTTAGGGATATTTTGCGGAGTGTTAAAAACACGCGACTTAGTCAAAGCGGTGCGTAAATTGATGTGGACAGTAAAACTGCTCAAACTTAAAAGACAACCGCACGTATGATTCGCTAAAGTTACGAGTGGTACGCACAATTCAATAAAGTTATGAACGACACGTACTTGCTTATCCATAATCTATTTGATGATTCATGTTAATTTAGTCTTCTCATTTACTGTTGAATTTATGTACTAATTTTCGATAGATAATTTGGTTACTTTTCTCTTGTCCTTTTATGACCAGCTTCGTATTTCTAAGTTTTAGATGCAAACACATGCGATATGTGTTAGTAACTATTTTTGTTACATTATGTAATTATTTAGTTATTATTAACTTTTATACTATGATGATACCTAATTTAATTTTCCCTAACCAGAAGGCATAACATGTTGTTTTAATTTAATTACCTGAGCAATTCCGTATTATCAAATGATTAGGTAGGTCGGTATGCTCATGGTATTACCTCGCTAATTAGCTCGCGCCTTCTTCCTTATCGACCGCCGCTCATTTATCATTGGTCATGCGCGGTGCAGAAGTTGCGGCCGACCACGTGAGTCGTTACCTACTGTGACACCATTATCATTCGGTGTTACGACAGAATTTAAATTTTAAAGTTTAAAATAATTGGAGACGTAACAGTCCTCCCTCCTCAAAATCCTCATCGTACTCGATGAGTTTTTGTTATTTGATCATTACTCAACATTTAATATTCTTCAGGGTAAGTATTGTCTGGTTACATAAATGGTCTTTGTGATTTTTATTTAAATTTTTCATACTTTTAGTTTGGTGAGTTTTATGACAGAATTTTGTAGTGAATTGAAAATATTTTTTTCGTGATTCTCACATCTTTAAATCCATGCGCGGACTACGTGACTAAAGTGTACAATGTTATGGGTCTGTTTTGATATGTGACTCATAGGGTGAGTGTAATTTGATCCTTCTTTGCTATGCGAGTGTCTAATCGCGCTAGGGCCCGGGTGTTATAAAATTGTGTTATTGTTAGCAAATTTTTTCAGGCTGATATGGATGCTGGTCTTTGGCTACATCTGCAGGAGTAGTCAGTCACATTTGAATCCACGATGAAGCACGATTCTGATACTTCATCTACAGCAGAGACATCTAATGAAAGTGCCGCGAATTTTGATTCTTTTGTGCGGTCAATCGAGGATTTTGGTTTAGCTCTATTTGATTAGACGGACAGTAATAGTGTGTTAAACTCGCCATTGGGTTCATCTGTCGGGCTGAGTTCACCCTCAACTTCCTTTTCGAAAAGTGTCAGCTTAGGCAATCGGATTTTTTGAATCGAAGAAGCATTGGGAATTTTCCAATTTGTTTAATGGAAAGTTAACCCGGACAAGGCCATATCGGTTGTATCTGCGGTGTGTCGGGATAATTTAAATTGCGCGGTTACTGAGTTCGACTTTACTTTAGTAGAGCGATTGTATCGCAAGCACCCGGGTGCCTTCATTGCCGCTTCCTCACTTGCGCTAAAACAACATATTTTAGCTGGCCAGGAACTTCTTAAAATTCGCGGATTCCTAGTGTCGCATGCCTAGGTGCGTGCATGTTTTGTTTTAGTTTTTTTTCAAAATTATAAATTTTTGTCAATTTCTGATTAATTCTTATTATTTGTTTTTATTTTCCAGATGCGGTGGTCACGAAGTGACTCCCTAAAGTTTCGATCTCCGTCTTCTTGCATAAGCTTTTTCCCATGACTTGTGCCATGAGGTATTGGACCTTCCTATTAAAAATTATGGAGGATAAGAGGGAGGAGGCCGAGGCAGCCTCTACTTCTTCCAGTGTTGGGCCCATTCGGAGAAGGGGTCAGCCAAGGAGGGTTGCAGTTCATCGTCCTTATTCCAAATTAAGTGATCCCGTCTTCCCTCATAATCTACGGGAGGCTCGTGAGGAGTCTCATGTGGTGACGAAACGACTCTATGATTTCGTCAGCGAGCAGTAAGAGCATGGACAGTTTGACCTTCACGAACGCTCATGCTCACATGCGTTGGGCTTCTCCTCTAATTGCATGTGTTAGGTTTCATTGTCTTCTTTTGTTGTTGTTTGTTTTCTTTTTTTTCTATTAAAAACATCTTTTTTGTTGTTTTTATTTATTTTTATTACTATTTTTCATTTTATTTTCTTTTTTTCTTTTTTCAGCTTGCCAGGTTCCAATCATACCTTCTGCTTGAGTGACGGGCACGTGCAAGTGATGGAGAAAGCTGTTCGCTGCAAGTGCGGTACGATAGTTCATAAGTGTGAGGGTGAGTTTTCCTCTTCTTTTCTTCCCCTTTGTCGAATGAAATTTGTATGTATTTATATAATTAAAAACTAAGGGTTAACAACCACCGCAGGGTCCCACTGGGAGCAACTGGCATCTAAAAAAATGACATCTCGCAAGTGCCGTGGCATAACTTTGGCACGCGGGTATGGCTTTAAGGTTACGAACCAGTGATAGTTTCGCACCGCCGAGAGCAGCTCGTTGCAGCTCCCCTTTAAGGTCTTGATACCTTTCCTCCTTTTCTTTTTCCTTGGCAGTGATGTTGTATTCGGAAGAACCGAGAATTCGATCACGAATATAGTTCGTTTCTCGAAGTCTTGGAGAACAATGTCAGGCCTCGAGTGTGCAACAGAGAAAACAGTATCTTTCTTTGATCTCTCTGTAGCTCAATTGGTTAGAGCACCTGACCGGAAATCAGTTGATCTGGTGTTAGAATCCCAGTGGAGTGAGAGGAGAGAGATTCTTTTTTTCTGAATAAAATTTGAATTTGGTTCATTTCTTAATAATTAAATACAAAACGACTTTTTTCAAAAAGCGCTTGACCGATTATTTTCGTTTTCGTCTTAAAATGTTCGTGGGAGGCCATATTACCATTATCTTTGTGCATTTATTTTCAGATATTGGTTTCGAGGGCTGGCTAACTGGAAACTTGAGAAACAATACCTTCCCGTCCTACGAAAACGGTTACGGCTGGTTTACCACCTTCGGGGTATTTTTCCCGACCGTAACTGGAGTCTTGGCTGGAATTAATATGAGTGGTGATTTACGGCAACCCTCTACTAACATTCCTAATGGAACTCTAGCTGCTTTAGGAACAGGGTAATTGATCATATTTTTTAAAGTTATAAAAAATTAAATTTAAATAAATTTATAGTGCAAGATGGATATTCCCCTTTTTGCAGAACCGTCCTCTACTTGGTTTTCTCTTTGTTTTTGGCCGCGACTTGTACGAGGCAAGTTTTAAAAACAAACTTCATGATTGCCTCGACAGTATCGGCGTTTTCGGTTTTACTTCTCGCTGGTCTTTACGTTTCTTCATTCAGCAGTTGCTTAGGAGCAATGTATGGAACTCCAAGAGTTCTCCAGTCGATTGCTGGACAAAATGTGATACCAGGAATCAGTTGTTTACAAAGAGGAGTGAGTATTTGGCGAAAATTTCTATTTTTCACCCCATTTTTATTTTTAATTGAAAAAAAACACGCGCTCTACGCGCTTGGTTATTATTTTTTTTTTATCTCAGGCGATTTTTAAATCAAAATATAATATTGATATTATCACATTTTTTTATTTCATAGTATCTATTATCTAAAATAATAGAACAGAAAAACAATGACAATATTTTTGATAATTGATAAAAAATGATATCTTAACTTCAGAAATAATATATCATTTTTTGCAATAGATAGACAATCAAACCGTTGATTTTTTTTTAAAAAACACTAACATAACATAACAAAAACTTGTTTAGGATTGTAAGTTCTCATTTAAGTTTAATGTTTTTGGTTCAAAATAATCGATTTCCGGTGAAAAATGTTAACAGAACCTAAAATTGTTCTAAAGTTGTTAGTGGTCTTTGAAATTTATTCTCACATATTTCCGCTGATAAACGCGAGCATATCTAAAATTGTTGAGAATTTTTGTATCTTCATTGAAATCCAATTATTTTTCATAGAAAGTACCGATTTCCGGTATAAAACGCCAAAACCCCAAAAATTGTGAATTTATTAACTCTGGACCATGATCTGAAAAACCTTATGACATTTTTAATTAAAAATGTTAATTTTTGACGAAAAATACTAATGTAACATAACTAAACAAAAAATAGTTCCAAATTGGAAATCTTACAAATTTAAGGTTTTTTATTTAAAATAACCCATTTCCGATGAAAAACGTTAACATAACCTTAAATGGTTCAAAAATTGTAAATATTTTTTGAAATCTATATCGATGTTTCTGGTGAAACCCGCTACCATTTGAATAAAAATGCCAACTTCCGACAAAAAACACTAACACAATCCGAAATTGTTCAAGCTGTGTGTTTCAGATGAAACATACCAACATAACCTAAAGTTGTTGCAAAATTGTAAAAATTCTTTGAAATCCAATAATTTATTATTAAAAATACCAATATTTTCCGACGAAAGACACAAACATAACTGAAAACTGTTCAGAAATCAGAATTGTAAATTTTCTTCGAAATCTAATGATTTTTGTTCAGAATAACAAATTTCCTCTGAAAAACGTTAATATAACTTAAAATGTTAAAAATTGCAATCTTCTTGGAAATATAATGATTTTTATTTTAAAATACCCACTTTTTGTGTGAAGCGCTAGCATAACCTAAAATTGTTAAAAAATTATGAACCTTTAAAATCTAATGATTTTTGTTTAAAAATTTAAATTTCCGAGGAAAAACGCTAAAAAAATGAAAAAGGAATATTGTTAAAAAAATCGTAAACTCTGAATTATAATATTTGTTTAGTTACACCGATTTCCAGTGTAAAAAGCTAACATAATCTTACCTTGTTGAATATTGGGGAAAAATGAGAAACTTTGGGAATTGTTTATTAAAATTCTTTTATAACAATACTAATTTTCAGCGAAAAGCACTAACATAAAACAACATGAAAAAGTTTCCAAATCGCCATAGAACTTTTAAGATAATTTATAAAGCTTCTAAAATTTATTTTCAAAATAGAATTTTCTCACAGCTATAAAAAAAAATTCGTAGAAATTTACAAAGCTAAAGCGCTTAGTTATATTACTCAGATTATGACAAAAGATAAAAATTAAATTTTTTTCAATTCTGCAATTAAAAAATATGATATGTTTTGATAGAAGCCTCTATATTTCTGCTCAGAGCAGAAATGTAAGTTGAAATATTTTTTAATTACAGAATTAGCCAGATCCAACTTTTTTTTTAATTTATAAACGAACAGTAATCATTAAAAATTTTAATGGAAATGTCCGAGGTAGATATACAAATTTTATTCTGGATTCCTTGTGAAAACTTTGAAATAATTCATCCAATAGTTTAGGAATAGTCAGCAAGCAAAACTATAAAGTATCAAAGTTTAATCATTTAAAAGTTTCTAAAAAAACTGGTAAATTACTTTTAGATTTTCAATTGAATTTATAAAAAAAAACATTTTTTTATTCTCATCATAATGAGAAGTTATTAGTTTTATGTGAAAACTGACTATCGCGGATTTCTTTAAAACTCCACGTTTCGAGACCCTCTGATTCCGAAAAAAACAGGCTTTACGATGGTGTCTGTCTGTCGTCGCTGTATACCGGACAGCTTTTGAAAGACAACTCGGATTGGAGTGTGCTTTGGCACACGTTTTAAGAGACCAAAAAGAAAGCTCGAGTTCGTTAACCAGCTATTTTGGATAGAAATTCAAAAAGTTTGAGCAGTATCAAAATTTTTCAGACTCGGGAAATCAAACAATTTATTCGCATACCTTGTTTGATAAAAAGAAATTTATCAGAATTATAGCATTTGCAAAATTAAAAAAAAAAGCGAAAATGAACATTTTAAGCCGAACAACGCACGATATGAAAAAAAGTCAAGAGGAAAAAACGTTTCTTTTTAAAAGCCCTACAATATTATTATAGCAACTTTTTTAATTTTCTTGAAAAATCGAATATACACATTTTTTGACCGACAATTCTGGCTTTAATCACAACAAAAAATAACGATAAAATAACAATTTGATTTTGCTGTCAAACTGTGCAAGATTCGACAAAAGATTAATAGACAAACATTTTGCACCCGAAAAATATCTACAAATTTGTTATGAATAACTTTCTGATGGGACGCGTAGTTTTTTTTTTATTCTTAAAAAACAACATTAAAAATAGAAATAATTTTTTTTTGGACAAACGACACAAGCTACGAAAAAAATAAATAGACAAAAACTTTGCACCCAAAAAAGAGTTACAAATTTTTTATAATTCACGTTTTGATGAGACGCTCAGTTTTTCTTTTATGCTTAAAAAAACAATATTGAACATAAAAAATAAAAATTTTCGGCCAACTGACACAAGCTACAAATTCAATTTATAAGAAGAATAAAATGTTCTTTTTTACGCCTGGCAAAATTTATAATTTTAGGTAAGAGAACCTCATAAATACGACATCTATCAGACTAACAGCTTAAATTTATTCAAGTTTCTAGATATTAATCGAAAATGGCGCCGTGAACTTTTTAATAATTGAATTTTTATTTTATCTTTGCAGAAAGGACCAAATAAGGTGCCAATCTACGCAATGCTGGTCGTCGCTAGCGTCACTCTTGCTTTTATAATTACCGGGCAGATAAATACACTCGCTCCTATTGTCACGATGCCTTTTTTGCTGACCTATGCTTGCATGGATTATGCATATTTCGCCCTGGCGCAAACTTTTGATCTGCGTCATTCGAGGGAACAAAGATTTTCTTCACAAACGCCGACTTTTGATAGAAATTATGGTGCAGCTGGGAGAAATGAAATTGTGGAGACTGAAAACGATTTAGATACCTTATTCCCTGAAAGAATTAGACACAAAAACATCACAGTAAGTTTTGAAATTAATTTTTTATTTTGAACTTTGAAGCAGAATGGTTGATAAAAGTTCTCCGTTATAGGCGAATCCTAATTTTTCGGATAATGTAATTGTGGATTCCTCGCCGAGTTTGGATGAAAATAGCAGTGCAGCTGATACTGTGGCGAGGAGAGTCCATATCCACGGAAAATTAGGGAATTGGTACAGCCCCTTCTGCAATAGATGGTTTTCGCTAGTGGGTGTAAGTATTTCAAATTTAATCAAGGATTTCAAAATAATCCAAAATATTTTCGAAGATTTCAAAGATTTCGCCAACATTTCAATAAAGTCATATATATTTTAAAAGATTTTAAAAGATTTCACCAAATATTTTAATGATTTCACAAAGATTTAAAAACATTTCTAAATATTTCAAAATATTCAAAAGATTTCCATGGTTTCATATAGATTAAACAAAATTTCAAAGATTTCAAAGATTACACAAAGTTTTCAAAATATTTCAAAGATTCCAAAAGATTTCAAAAGGCTTCAAAATATTTCAGAGATTTTTCAAAGATTTCCACGGTTTAACAAATATTTCAAAAACTTTCAAATATTTCAATAGATTTCACGAAGATTTCAAAGATTACACAAAAATTTCTTCCGTATTTCAAAATATTCCAGAAATATTTCAAAGGTTTCAAAGATTTCACAAAGATTCCGAAGAATTTTCATGGTTTTTTTTATGATTTGAAAAAGTGTAAAGATTCCAAAGAATACACAAAGATTTCAGAATAATTTACAAGGATTACAAAATATTTTAAAGATTTCCCAAAGGTTTCAAAGATTACACAAAGTCTTCATAAATATTTCAAAAGATTTCATAAGGATTTCCAAATATTTGAAAGATTTCAAAGATTCTAAAAGACTTCAATAGATTTCACAATGATTTTAAAAAATTTCAAAGATTTCATAAAGATCTTCAAGATCACAAAAAGATTTCAACTGATTTAAAAGATTTTACAGAGATTTCAGAGATTTCCAAGATTCCAAAAGATTTCTATAGATTTCACAAAGATTTTGAAGATTACACAATGATTTATCCAAGATTTAAAAAAGTTTCACAAAGATTTCAAAATGATTCACAAGGACTTCAAAATATTTCAAAGATTTCAAAGATTCTAAAAGACTTCAAAAGATTTCACAGAGATTTTTAAAATTTTCAAAGATTTCAAAAAGCTTTTGAAGATTGCACAAAGATTTCAACTGATTTCAAAGATTTTACAGAGATTTCAGAGATTTCAAAGATTCCAAAGATTCCAAAAGATTTCTGTAGATTTCACAAAGATTCACAAAGATTTCAAAATAATTTACAAGGATTTCAAAATATTTTAAAGATTTCAAAGATTCTAAAAGACTTCAATAAATTTCACAAAGCTTTTGAAAAAATTCAAAGAGTTTAGAAAGATCTTAAAGATTATACAAAGATTTCAACCGATTTCAAAGATTTTACAGAGATTTCAGAGATTTCAAAACATTCCAAAAGATTTCTATAGATTTCAACAAAATTTTATAGATTACACAACGATTTATCCAAGATTTAGTAAAGATTTCAAAAAGTTTCACAAAGATTTCACAAAGACTTCAGAAAGATTTCAAAATGATTCACAAAGATTTCAAAATATTTCAAAGATTTCCTAAAGGTTTTAAAGATTACACAAAGACTTCATAAAGATTTCAAAAGATTTCACAAGGATTTCAAAAGATTTTGGAGATTTCAATGATTCGAAAAGACTTCAATAGATTTCACAAAGATTTTTAAAAATTTCAAAGATTTCTCAAAGATTTTAAAGATTACAAAAAGATTTCAACTGATTTAAAAGATTTTACAGAGATTTCAGAAGCTTTACAGATTCCAAAAGATTTCTATAGATTTTACAAAGAGTTTAAAGATTACACAACGATTTATCCAAGATTTAATAAAGATTTCAAAAAGTTTCACAAAGATGTCAAAGATGACACAAAGATTTCACAAAGGTTTCAAAAAATTTCACAAGGATTTCAAAAGATTTCAAAGATTACAAAATATTTCAATAGATTTCACAAAGATTTCAAAGATTACACAAAGATTTTCAAAGATTTCACAAGGATTTCAAAAGATTCCAAAATATTTCAATAGATTTCACAAAGATTGAAACAAAATTTCACAAAGATTTTAAAAGGTTTAACCAAGATTTAACA
This sequence comes from Andricus grossulariae, assembly GCA_011634705.1. Taxonomy (NCBI): domain Eukaryota; kingdom Metazoa; phylum Arthropoda; class Insecta; order Hymenoptera; family Cynipidae; genus Andricus; species Andricus grossulariae. Next base: position 186,578,315 of record JAABKJ010007545.1, on the reverse strand, counting down.
AAGATTTCAAAAGATTTTAAAGCTTTCAAAAGATTTAACAAAAATTTAAAAGATTACACAAAGATTTTCAAAGATTTCACAAGGATCTCAAAAGCTTTCAAAGATTCCTAAGGATTTCCACGATTTCACAAAGGTTTAAAAACAATGTCAAAGATTTCAAAAGATTTCATTAAGATTTCAAAGATTACACAAAGATTTCGAAGATTTTACAGTGATTTCAAAGATTCTACAGAGATTTCAAAGATTCCAAAAGATTTCTATAGATTTCACAAAGATATTAAAGATTACGCAAAGATTTAACCAAGATTTAATAAAGATTTAAAAATATTTCACAAAGATGTCGAAGATTACACAAAGATATCACAAAGGTTTCAAAAGATTTCACAAGGATTTCAAGATATTTTACAAAAATTTCAAAGATTTCACAATGATTTCAAATATTTCACAAAGATTTCTATAATTTCAAAAAAATTCGAAGATTTCATAATATTTCACGTAAGCTTGTACACTAGATTTCAAGAGTGGAAACCCCCTTGCATCTTTCTAATTTAATAGTTAATTCAATTTTATTTTTTGCGTCTTTCAGGCACTTGTGAAGCTTCTGATAATGTTCCTGGTCCACTGGGGATACGCAACAGCGAATATCATTGTCGTTTTTCTCGTTTGGAGTTACATCGGACATGCAAATCCTGCCGTGAAGCCTGGAGTTTCTGCCGAATTTAAATTCTTCGAGTGGTTGAAGAATTCGCTCCTGAGGCTGCTGGGGTAAATTTATTTGATTACACTCTGCAATGATAAATTTGGTTTCTGAAAGAAGATATTACAGGATTTGTTATTCATTTTCAAAATATTATTAAAGCTTAAATGTTATTTTCTTTCAGGAGAAAAGTTTACGACTACGAGCAAATCGTCGTAACTCCAGTTCATCCAGGGGTTGAAACGAGTTCAGCACAACTAAACGAGGATAATGAAGACTTTGCTGGAAGGAGAAGATATCACCAAACTGCGACAGTCACTGGACAATATGTCCACGTTGATTAAAATTAATTTGCACAAAAATGGACTGCTTAGATGCTTAGAAACAATTCAAATGCTAACAATAAGTCCAATATCAACAATAGAAAGAATATTTTTTCTATTGAATACGTACTTACCGTGATCTTCGCACAATTTGAAGGACTCACTGCCGCTTCATTTGTCATTGAATTACTAGAATTTTTAGTGTTTTTTATTTATATCATTGAATTAACTTTGAATACAGAAAAATAAAAAGCCGTTTAATTGCGTCGTTTGGCAGCTTTGATTTTTTAACAGAGGCTATTAATTTTATCTTTAATATTGAGTTCCTGAAAATGTTTGATTTTATTAATTGCATAATAATTGATTTTCTCTGCGATATTCTTGGCATTTAAGTCTGGAATGACTTGTGAGTCTTCCGGATATTTTTGAGAGATTTTAAAGCATCAGCAGCTAGTGTTAATTGCACTTGATTGTATTTTTTTTTACCTAAGGAGTGAATTTTAGTTTTTTAAACGAGATATGCACTCAAGAGTGTTTTGGTTATTGAAAATTATTCAAGTGCGAATGATTTTTATGACGTGATACAAACTGAATCAAGGGAATCAATTTTAGACTGCTGGTGAGCTATTAGTTATTAAAATCACTCTTCTTGGTTCACCATTTCTGATACTCTGTAAATAGATAATTTATATACATATATTTATATACATGTAGCTTTTTACGTTTTTATAAATGTCACATACATTGATTATCAAGACTAATAAAACATGGAATAATTTACACTATGATTATTTATTGTTTTCCCAATTTTGTAATTTTAAAAACTCCTCATTTCAATTTTTCTGTAATTTTAACAGCATTTGAATAACGAAAATGAAAGAACCAATATTTAAACAATATTTATGATCACTTACAGGGTGGCCACTGTACTAGGAAATCGGGAAATGACAGTGAATTTATTTTTTGGCCAGAAATTTTCCAAATTTTTAGCAGAAAAATCTACCCAATCACTTAAAATTTCACAAAGTTCATACCGTATGATGTAACGCAATTTATAATAAGTTCAATTTCAACATTTCTTCTAATGTTAAGTTCAGTTGTTAACTTTTTAAATTGTGAAATAATTCAGTTTACAAAACGTAATTCTAAAACATTTTATTTTGAAACAATTATATTTTAAATCTTCATTTTTGAGTACAGATCTTCAATTTGAAGCATTTCAAAGTAGTTTTGAAGACTTACACAATAAAAAGTTGAAAAGCGTTTGAATTTGACAAATTTTAGATAAAAAACGTCTGATATCGATGTAAATACACATAAATTAATTAATGATTTTTTAAATTGAACTTTAGTTAAAGTATTGAAAATTGATAAATAATCGATGTTAAAGAAAATTTGGAATATGTTGAAAATTAAACAATTGATAGATTTGAACGTTGAAAATTGAATTGTTTCAATTCGAAAGCCTTATTGTTAGTAGTTAAACCAATTGAAAAGTCTGATTGAAACTTTATAAATTATTTTCAATTTTTGAATAATTTCAAATTAATAAATTCATCAGAGATTCATAATTAAAACTTTTATTCAAATTCAAATCCTATAAAAATATTGTTTCAGTTTAAGACATTCAATTTTAAACTCATTCGATCTGAATTGTTTTAATTAAAAAAGAACACTTTTGAAATATTTAGCAATATTTCTACTGTTCGTTCAAAATGAGATCAAATATTTAAAAAACTAAACAATTTGAAACTGAATTGTTTGAAATAGAAAGCCTTGAATCGTTAACATTTCCAGAGTGTTAAATGTAAACTTTGAACGTTACAATTTTAGTTTGTTCATTTTAAAAATTTTACATTTGTAAGTGAAAGTTTTGAATTTTTATATATAAATAGAAATTTAACAATTATTCATTTGAAACAATTTAAAACAAAAATAATTCAACTTAAAAGGGTTTAGGTATAAAAAAATGTTTGAATTTCACAATTCCAATTTTAAAAGAAAGAAAGGAAATTTTTGTATTCAATTTTTGTCCAATTTGGAAGAGGAAGTTGTTTTTTTTAGATTTTTATTGAGTTGAATGTGAACAAATTTTGTATTTTTAATATTTTTATTCAATCTAAAACGAGGAAATTTTAGTTTTTAATTTTTTTTAATTGGCAGAGGGACATTTTATATTTCTAAGATTTGAATCGAATTGAAAAGGAGGAAATGTTGATTTTCACTATTTTATGAATTGGAAGAAGGATAATTGTTTATTTTTAACATTTCTATTGATCTGGAAGGGAGGAAATTCGGGTTACAATTTTTTTTTTATGAATTGGAAGAGGCCATTTTTTCTTTTCAAAATTTTTATTGAGTTCAAGTAAAGAATCCTTTATTTTTTAATTTGTTCTTGGGTTGAAAGAAGAAAATGGTTTTAAACATTTTTATCAAGTTGGAGAGGAGGAAATTTTCGTTAAAATTTTTTTCTGAATTAAACAAAAAATTAACAATTTATAATTATAATTAAAATAATTCTAAAATTTAATGTTTTTCCTATTATTAAAATATAAACAAAAATGTAATTTAATTAAAAATAGTGATTAAATTCTTTTGCTTTTAAGATTTTTGTTGATTTGAGAGGAAAGAAATTTCGGTTTCCATTTTTTTCTGAATTGGAAGGAATTAAATTTTGGTAATTTTTTTTCTGAATTGGAAGGGTAACATGTTTCATTTTTAACATTTTTTAATGTGAGTTGAAAGGGAGGATTAGTTTTAATTTATAGCTCGTTGAAGTGTTTAATTTATAAAAGTTGATTTTTTTTTATTTTGCCGTTTGACAGCATTTAATACAAAATTGTTCAATTGGAAAATTTTAAAATCTTCCATTATATACGTCTAAATTATTGAGCGTTTAAATTAAAAATTTCGGAATAAAAAAGGTTTGAAGCTTAAATGGTAAAAGTTTAAAATTCAAGAGAGTTCCTCTTTGAATATTTTAATTTGCAACTCTGTTTGGATTATTTGAATTGAAAAAACTTTCAGTTTTAGGAGTTCGAATTTTTCAATTTCAATTACTGTGAACAAATTTTATAAACCGAGGAAAGCCCGATGAATTATTATTAATTTATAATGTAGTAAAACCATATTGTTCATTGAGTGGTATCAAATGTCATTAAAGTTATTAATTTTTTGTCTCAAATTAATTAAGAAAAATCATAGAAAATATTTTATACGTGACAAAATCAATCGTTTTCTTTTTTAATTGTTTGAATGTTCGCGGTGATTTCAAAGGCTAAAAATGCGTATCATCGACAGAACACATTAGTCAGCTTGACAACTGTATTCGCAAATTTTTGTAAGATTGTTAAAAAAGTAATTAACATTCGCATACTAGATTACAATTTTGGGAAATTATCTGACTATATTTATTGCTTGTGGTGTTGAGAAATCTCAGAATTATTTTTCAATTAAAATTTGAAAATTAGAAATTGTCATTTCGCTTGACTACTTCGTCAGTTTGTTTTGGGCGGTTGGAAAGGAAGGATCTTGGGAATTTTGGCCGATCGTTTTGCCGTTTTGAACATCGGAAAGTCGGATTACAGTTAAATTTTGTTAAGTTTGAATGAAATAAGTGTTATTGATCATTTCGTTTCATAATTTATCGATATTTCACAAAATTCAGCCTGATTTGTCGTGATTGTGAATGCCTTGTGTTTCGCCAATTTTGGCTGGCTATTCGTAGTGTTTTGTTTTAGAATAGTTTCGTTTGGTGACGGATTTTCGGTTAAATTTGGAGATATTCGAATTAATTTAAGGTCCTGTTTATATATTCGGATATTCGGGAGTGACGTCGCGGTATAAAATAATTTTCGGGCTTTTGCTCTAACCTCAATTTGAGTGGAAATTCTTTAGGAATGAAATCCCATTGGCCGATCATTTTTCCGTTATTCGCGTAGTTTAAAAAATTCCAATTATTATAATTAATTTTCTAAGTAAGGTTAGGTTCATTAATTATTTTTGCGGGAGTGTCGGATTTCTGTATTATTTTGAGCGAAACTTTTGAGGAAGACTTTGACCAAATTCAACTCGAAGATCAACTTTCAATGTACCTGCAGATTCTTCAGGGTCTTCAGAAAATGGTAATGAGTCTTTTACACTTTCAATGTTTTAAGTATTTTGTATTTTGTTAAAACTGTTACTCAAACTTTTTATTTAAAATTCACATTTATTTAATAAAAATGTAACTTTTCAATTAGAGTGAGGTAATAATCAATCCAAGTTGACAAATATAATTGTTTAAACAATGTATTATTATTTTTAATTATATTCTGTTAGAATTAATCTAGAAAATTGCGGTTTTTTCTGAAATGTTCAACTTTTTGTCCACATTTCAATAAGAGTGAGGTAATAATTAATTCAAGATAACAAATATAATTGTGTAAACAATTTATCATTATTTTCAATAATATTCTCTTAGAATAATGATAGAAAGTTGCAGTTTTTTCTAAAGTTATCCACTTTTTGTACAATTTTCAATTAGGGTTAAGTAATAATTAATTAAAGTCAACAAATATAATTGTGTAAACAATTCATTATTTTTTTAAATAATAGTCTAGTAGAATGATGCTAGAAAGTTGCAGTTTTCTCTAAAATGTTCCACTTTTTGTGCACTTTTTAATCAGGGTGAGGTAAAAATTAATTCAAGCTGAGAAACATAATTCTTTAAACAATTCAGTAGTATTTTTAATAATATTCTCTTTGAATACTGCTAGAAAATTGCGGGTTTTTTATGAAATTTTCAACTTTTTGTCTACTTTACACTTAGAATGAGCTAATAATTAATGCAAGTTAGCAAACATAATTGTTTAAACAAATTGTTATTGTTTATAGCCATCTTCTCCTATATTTCGTGTCCACTTTTCCCTTAGTGAGGTAATAATTAATGCAAATTAACCAACTTTTTTTTTAAACAATTTATTATTGTTTATAACTATCTTCTCTAACATAACTGTTAGAAAGTTTCTGCTTCTTCTGAAATGCTTAGCTTTTCTTTGGCTTTTTGATCATGAAAAAATAATAAATAAACGTAATAGAGAATCATGTTTTAACCAATCTAATTCTTTTGTGAATATATGTTTCTGAAATAAAACAGATATTTGAAATATTCTTCAACTTTTCTATATGGATCATATTGAATGTAAATTTTTTTTGAAGTAGTTACTGAAAGCCTTTTTGTTCAAATTAATATTAATATTTACTATTTAATCCTGACTAAAAAGTAAAAAAAAACTGAAAATTTCAGAAAAACCCGAAACTTTCTACCATTACTATAGGGGAAGATAGTAATAGACAATATTAATTTGTTTACATAATTATGTTTGTTAAATTGCAATAATTATTACCTCACTCTAAGTAAAAAGTTGACAAAATGTGGAAAATTTAAAAAAACCGCAGCTATCTAGCATTACTATAGGAAAAGATAATTATAAACAATAATAATTTGTTTAAAAAATTATGATTATTTAATTGCATTATTTATTACCTCGCTCTAAGTGGAAATGGGATAAAAAGTTGAATTTAAAAAAAAAACCGCGACTTTCTAGCATCATTCAAATAGAGTAATATTAGAAATAATAATAGATTCTTTAAACAATTATGTTTGTTAACTTGCAATAATTATTATCTCACTAAGTAAAAAGGGGACAAAAATTTAAAAATTTCAGAAAAAACCGCAATTTTTAAGAAATTATCTAAGAGAAGGTAGTTATAAACAATTTGAATCGTTTAAATAATTATCTTTGTTATCATGCCTTAATTATTCCTTCACTCTAAGTGAAAAGTGGACAAAAAATTAAACATTTCAGAAAAAATCGCAATCAGTTAGCATTAATACATACAGAAGAAGATAGTTATAAACAATAATAATTTGTTAGGACAATTATGTTAACTAAACTGCATTAATTATTACCTCATTCTAATTGAGAAAGTAGACAAAAAGTGGAGAATTGTAGAAAAAACTGCAACTTTCTAGCATTGTTCGAAGAGAATAATGTTATAAATAATAATCGTAAATGGTTTAAACAATTATTTCTATTACATCCAATTGATTATTGCCGCTCCTTATTGGTATAAATTGTACTAAATTTTTCAAACAATTTATTTAAACATTTTATTATCAAAGTGAAGTGATAATTCATGTATAAGAAACAATTTGTCTTACAAGAACCGAAAAAAATCATAATTAGCGCCAAAAGCTCACAAAACCAAATTGTTCACTTATGGGGTTTCTTTGGAACCCTATAAAGCCGACTTATGGGGGTGATATTAGAAAAGTAATTTTTATTCATATGCTATGGCTAATTATGAAGAAAAATGTTGAGTTTCAATTCGATTCACCCAATATTGACGATTCTGAATAAAATTTACAAAAACGTCTTTTTTTCTTATGGGAAGTACGTGTTAAACTTCGAGGGGCTTGCGGAAACTCTAAATATAATTTAAAAAAAGAATTATTTTTTGATGGATTCGAAAAAATTTTGTGGTGATGCGCATGAAAATTAAAAAAAAAATTGGACCACCCTTTGGATTTTTGGTGATCGATCTCCCTCAATTTGTTTGATTTCCGCAGAAAGAAATTCCATATTTTTTTTTTCAGATCGGTCAAGATTAACCCGTGCCCCCGGGCTTTTGAAATTCATACTGAATTTTAAGTGAGAAAAGCTTTGTTTTCTAAAAACTGGACACTTTTAATTTGAACCCCCCAATCCCCTTGTATTGTGCGCGGAAAATGCCCCGAAAAATGCAAAATAGCATTTTTGTGTAAAATTCATACTAAAGACGGTATTTTAAAACACTTTTTCAACACGAATTATTTGGATTCGGTGAGTGACAAGTTTCAAAGTATTTTCTAACTAATTTTGAATTGTGTAAACAATTATTAGTTGTTTAAACAATTTTTTTTGCCTTTAACTCGTGCAAAGTTATTATTTTTCCGGATAAATGATACAGTTGACGAATTTCAAGAATAATATTGCTTTTTGAAGATATATGGTAATTATTTATACAATTTTTATTTAGGGAGTCATCGTGGCTCAGATGGTATAGTGATTGTCCAATGTTTCAATACTGCAGCCTTGGCAGCCACGCTGACGTATTGTAGGAAATATTTGGAACCTTTTATGAGAATTTGTTATAAAATATGAAAAAGGAATGTAATCAATGTTTCGCATCTGTTTTACATTTCGAACTTTTTAATAAAATTTGAACTAACTTTTACATAGATGTAAATAATGCAAGATATTATGATATATAATTACGGAAAACCAAATATCTCATTAGTTTATGCTGTAGAAACTTATTTTTATTACAAAAACACGAGCTCATATCTATTATCATATATATTTTTTCAATGTCTTAATATAATTTAAATCAAGACTCAAGAGTCAAATGGCTGGTATATTGAATTTTCTTTGGTTATCGATTACATAAATATCGTAATTTTAAGAACAGTATTTTTTCCATAGTACATAAAAATGAAAATATTTGCATTTATAGTAGTTAAGTTTATAAAAATATTATATGTATAATATATTTATACATTGATGAATATAATTTATATTCATACTTCTTACAATTTACATTTTTGCAGCTTATATGTAGTATTTAAGATAAAATGAAGTAAAAAAACACAATAAATTAAATAAATAAAAAAATGCAAATATTTACACTGGATCAAAAAACGATTTGTCTGGTAAAGGTATAAATAATACTATTCCCATTTAAAGCCAATGAGCATATAGTAGTTAATTCTAATTTTCATGTAAAAAACAGAAATAAATTTTTTTTTAAATGTGAAGAACGTAGTCAACTCATCGAATGAGTAGGTTAATGCGGTATCAGTGTTACATATTTGTTACGTATTTGAGATCCATATTTGTTACGTATTTGAGTTCCATATTTCTTACATGACTATCCTAGTAACACTGTTATGGAATTGTTACAGAACGACCGCAGAACAAATTCACATCGTAACACTGTTACATATGTGTTACGGCACTATTACAGAACAATGTTCCTCTATAACCCTGTTCCTAAATTGTTATAAAAATACTTTTTTACATATAACGCGGTTCCAGAATTGTTACAGAACGATTACAGAACAAATTTACATCGTAACACTGTTACATATGTGTTACGGCATTATTACCGAACAATGTTCCTCTGTAACCCTGTTCCTAAATGGTTCTAAAAATACTCTTTGACATAATACGCGGTTTCGAAATTGTTACAGAACGATTACAGAACAAATTTACATCGTAACACTGTTACAAATGTGTTACGTCACTATTACAGAACAATGTTTCACTTAAACCTGTTCCTCAATTGTTCTAAAAATACTTTTTCCCATATAACGCTGTTCCAGAATTGTTACAGAACAATTACAGAACAAATTGACATCGTAACACTGTGACATATGTGTTACGGTGCTATTACAGAACATGGTTATTTTGTAAAACTGTTCCTAAATTGTTCTAAATATATTTTTTTTACATATAACGCAGTTCCAGAATTGTTACAGATCTCTGACAGAACATGGTTCTGTAACAGCGTTATAGAACTGCTACATCCATTTGGGGATGACATTCCTCGGACCATGGTCTAAGTATGTTCTTAACCTGTGACAGCACCTGTTCTTTTCCGTTCTAGAACTGATACATCACAGTTATATGACAGTGTCCGCTGGGTACACTTATAAAAACACCATATTAAAGTTGTAGATTTAAGAAAATCAAATTCTTATTCGACAAATGATACCACTTTGGTAATTTCATTCCGCCTTTCCAGAGTAAATGAATAAATAATTTAACAAAAAACGATTTTTTGTTTAGTGAAGGAGTCAGGACTCATCCTTTTGCAGACCATTCCAAATTATATAAATATTGAATCACTTAGGAGAGAATTATTGGAAGCATTTCCTGGAATTGTCAATGTTCATGATTTACATGTATGGCAGTTAGCGGGTGAAAACGTCATATCTACAGTACATGTCATATTTTTGGATCCAACGGTAAATATAATCAATCAATAAAAATAGAAATAATTAAGATGCTTTCAATGCCACATATTTGTATCCGAGGCTGAAAATGATGTAAAAACCTTCTCTTCCAAATATAAATACTGAATTTAAATGAAAACCATTAAAGGAAACGAAATTGGTCGACCTCCATCGTATGTATATCCCGAAAAAATCTGTTTCGATTTTCGTACGCAAGCGAGTGATGTGAAAAAAGTACCAGCGAATTAAGTACGGCGGCCCGTATTTTTTCGGAGGTTTAAAAGTTTGTAGCTTGTTCCAGAATAACTTCCTGAGGCCGAATTGATTTCCAGTCGAGCAGACTGTGAATGCTCAAGTCACGAAATCAATTCCGCGAGAAATAAGTTATTCCTAAAAGAATTTAGACGAGCCGCATTTCACCGATTTGATGAAAAAAATTTTTAGACAAAGTTGGGAGTATTTGAACTTTTAAGAATGGTGACGTCGTTTATCAAGAACTTATGGACGCAAATTTCAAAAGTATTTTAGTCTCTCAACCAATATAGACAATTGACATTTTCTTTCTGGTTCTCATAGGTCTTTCGATTCTCTTTTTAAATCCACCAGAAAATTCCAAAAACTTTCCAAACTGTTAAATGGCGGCGGTTTTCCTAAAAAATTCTAACTCTATTTTCTCAAAACCTCAAGCGTTTTTTTAAGTTGGTACTAATATGGTGAATATATACCGTGACAGTTTATCTTGTGACAAAATATGAAACATGTTATATACATTGTGCCTCCATCCCAATCCGAGGTTGTCGCAAAGCAGATTTCCAGATAACATCTCGTGAATGCTAAGCAATACTTCGTATTCTGATGTTTTTTGCAGGGCTCCTATACAGGGCACTTGAAAACTCTACCCGGGTCTTATCCAGTTCTAACCAGGATATAATCAGCATACAATATCGTACCCAGACCCTTCGGGTCCTGTATGGGGCGCTTGGAAAGATTAATCCGAATCCCATCTGGTCCTAGCCGGGATCCATTTGATACAGCAGCTCGAAACAGATGATATTATATAATGATAAATTTGCAAGAAAAAATTGTTTTATATATTATCACTGCACTCAATTCATTTTTGAAATTATATAATTGCACGCATGGTCACTTACAAACATAATCACATGCTTAAACGCTTTGAAAAATAACACTCGCTGGAGATTCGAACTCTACCTAAACTACCTAAAATACCTAACCTGAGTCTAAAACTAAATATCTATGACACGTCCAAGCCAACTGAGCCATCGTTCTGCTTGGGTGTTGTCGAAAAAATCTGAAACAAGCTGTTTCACTGAAAAGCCAGGGCTAAATAAAGAATACATATTTGTATCTTTTCGTTTCACACATTTAATCAATAGGTGGATCTAGAAATGCTTAATTTAAATATCAAGATTAAAATTTTTTTATTCAAAGTCTTATTTTTAAATGTTGAATGAAATTATTGAATTAATTTGTGATTCCTTTTCAAATTGTGAAACTCGAAAATTCAGAATCACATATTTCAGATTCACACATAACTTCAAAATATTTGAATTTTAATGAGATTTTTCAAAATAAAAAAATTTAAGAAACAAAGGCAAATAAAAAGAAAACAAAATCAGCTACGACAAATAATTTATTTGAAAATTTAAGTTAAAAAAAAATACTTCAGTTACGGAGAAAGGAAATCCGTATATACCCTGTTAAACACCCGCACCTTTGGTTTAAGGAATCACGGATAGACCACGCTAGACCCTTATAAGAAACGGAAATGAACTTGAAAATATTTATCGATCTATGTCCCTTTTTAAACCCGCATACACACTGCTAGACACGCGCACCTTTGGTTTAAAGAATCACAGATAGTACCATGCTAGATCCTTGTAGGAGACCACAATGAATTTAAAGAATATCAGATTTTATTCAGAAAAAAGATCCTCTCCTTTCACTCCGCTGGGATTCGAACACCAGGTCAAGTCATTTCTGGTCAGGTGCTCTAACCACTAAGCTACTGGAGAGATCAGGGGAAGAATTCTTTTTTCTGAAGCACGCTTTATTTAGCAGGTTGTTATATACCAATTTTTATTACAAATCTGTATTACCATCGGAGAAGGTAACGGATCGAGAAGAGAAATCCACACATAACACGGAAATCTACAATATCGACCAAAGTTATATTCTCCTATACAGAAAATATTTTAACGTAATTTCAGACAAGATGAAAAATAAACATTTTTAATTAAACTTTATTCAGAAAAAAGATCTTCTCCTTTCACTTTGCTGGGATTCGAACATAAGGTCAACTGATTCGCGGTCAGGTGCTCTAACCACTAAGCTACTAGAGAATCAGAGGAAGAATTCTGTTTTCTGAAGTACGCTTTATTTAGCAAGATGTTATATATCAATTTGATTACAAATCTGTATCATCATCGGAGAAGGCAACGGATCGAGAAGAGAAATCCACACATAACATGGAAATCTACAATATCGACCAAAGTTATATTCTTCTGACTTCAGAATTCAAGAGAATTCTACTGAATTATACTAATTTGAAGAGAATTGTAGAGAACTCTTGAATTCTGCTGAATTCAAGGGAATTCTAGAGAAGTCAAGAGCATTTTACGGATTTCCAGAAAATTCTGCTGAATAATTATCATGCAGATAACCATGCAAAGAAAAGGGTTACACGCGAGACAAGAATAAGATTCTCTGATATTCTGAATAAAAAATGTATGTAATTTATTCATAAAACCTATGCTAGTCTAATTACATTCTTCCCTAGACTAAGCTAACTTTGGTAACACATAGATTGCTAGACATTCAGATAATACACGAAGATAGTGCTAGTCGCATGTACTTTAATTTGCTATGGACAATGTAGGATACTTCCTGATAAAAGAAATATGATATAAAATCTTTTTTATATATTCTTTTTATATATTTTTATCTTTTACTTTATAATTAATTCTTACACTTCTCGTGTACGAAAACACACACCACTTGGTAGAACGGCTATTCTATTTAGAAATGAGGCCGTGAGAGTTTTTACTCTCGTTTTATTTTCTATTAAGAATGGCTGAGTCTTTCTATTCTCGAAAGAGGAGATTAAATTAGATCTTAAAGGTTAACCTTTAAGTCCACTCAAAAATACTCTTTATGAAGATGAGAAAGATTCTGTTATTCTATTCAAAAAATTTGGTTCTCAAATATCTCCAGAAAGAAGTAAAGTTAGAGATCAAAGGTTAACCTTTTATTCCACTTCAAAACACTTTCCTTTAATAGAAAAAAAATCAGAAAACTCGGTATCGATGGTAGCAAGATCACAGAAAAGTTTCAGATGATAAAAATAACTATCTTCTATCCGCGTTTTCTCGCGGGACCCTGTGCTCTCACGCGCTCAATACTATTTGGATCTATCTGTTGCCTATCTGCAGGCTCTCTATGCCATCCGAGGGTCCCAGTTGCCCCCTTTTTTTTCGTCCCTCTCAAATTTTAACACAAAAAAAAATGTTGAGAGAGAAAAAAATCTTTTTCTTTTCTCTTTATATAGGCGACACACAGCTATTCTAATCCTATGTCCATGTTGTTATTGTTATTGAAACACTCATTAGATAAAAAAAATATAGTTATATAAACCTGTCATAAATAAGATATAGGCTAAAATTTATTTAATATCCCATTCTAGCGAAGCCATAATCAAAAGACATATGTACAGCGGTAAGGTAGACAAACATATAAACATATGAAGAGATGCAATAAACTAAGAGATATCAACAACAAAAAAACAGATAAAAGTGATAGTTGAATCATGTGGTAGGTAATAAAAGATATATAAAGAAAAGTATAGAAATATAGTTGAGACTTATCTAGATGTAGGGAGAATACAGTTTCTCGTAGGTGCTGATCGTGTCCTTCTCTGGTAGTCGACACTCGTATCTTTCCACACGTTCCCAAGTCTCAGTGATCAGCCAGTCCTGTGATGGTGACCATGCTGCATATTTCTCCCACATTCCGTTATCTTTGTGTACAGGTCCCCATTTCCTTGTAATGAGAACAGGCTGCATTTGTGTTGCTTCTCTCTCGATCACCGTCCTTTTCTTTGATGTTGCACTACCTGACTCGCAGGGGTTGTCCGCTTTCCTTTTCCGTGCTGCTGTCTCGTTCACTAACTGCACCTCTCTACTGGGCGTCTGATTTTCCAACTCGTTTCTTGTTACAGCTTTTCTTGAGGTGGATACTAAGCGTAAGGCATTGAGCCTCACTGCTCTCAATACCTCTCGTTCCTCCTTCCTAGGTGCTGGGTATAGCGTGATTGCTTTCTTCGCTAGGTTCCAATTGGGCCTCTTTGTCCTTCCTATTGGCAACTGAGTTGGTTTTTAGATGGGCTTTGCGTCACTTTCTGTCGTTGCATTGGTTTGTGTCATCACCGTATTATGTGTCACAGTTATTATCATGTTGGTCACTTGAGATGTAGATAATTTTGATTCTATTACTTTAGAGGTAAATGGTTCGAGTTCTATAAGTTCGTTTATCATCTTTTCCTTTGACGCGGGGGATTGTGGTCCTGCTGTTTTTGACGATGAAGGCTGAGGTGCACTTTTCACACTTACTGGACTGCTCACTTTCACTGGTTTCTTCACTGCTTTTGTAGCTGCAACACTTTGAGGTTTAATGTGTCCATATTGTCCATCATCAGTTCCCACACCTTATCCCTGTTTATACCTGTCCGCGTTGTCCCAGGTGGACGGAAAGCACGTGTTCGAGGGTTTGTGAGTACCCGTGGTTGATCAATTTTTGTTGGATATGTCGAATGTTGAATAGATATCACGTCGCCTGATCCTCCGTTTCCTCTGCACTGAATCCCCATATCTAAAATTCTTTGAATTTCTTTCTCAACTTTCTTCTTATAAGCCATTGGTACTGGATAACTCCTTCCTATGAAAGATTTTCCATCCTTGATTTTTAATTCATGTTCATAAGAAGTGAGTAATCCAGGTTGACGTCGAAACACATTTTTGTATTTCCAGAGTAGATTTTTGAGTTTTTTCTTCGTTATTGTGTCGACTTCAGTATTTTCCTCGATTTTCTCATCAATTTCATTCCAAGTGACTTCAATAGGTAAATCCTCTTCATCTTTTGTGTCAGATAATACTTTGGCTTCCTCTAACACATTTACATTATATGTGTCCTCTTGGTCTGCTGTATTCCCTTCATCCTTAAAAATTCTGATAGAGGGTTGTCCTTTTAAATATGGAAAGGTTAAGGTCTTGTTGTCAAGATCAATGTTAGTTTTATATGAGTCCAAAACATCGATCCCAATGATACATGATCGAGAAAGCTTCGGTACTACTATGAAAACTAGCTGTAGTATATGGTTCGGTAGCTGCAGATCAGTATAGATCTGTCTGTTCAATCTCACTGCCTTTCCTCCCATAGGTCCCGCTAATGCAACTCCTGTTATGGGCAGACTGAAATACTTTTCGAAGCGTTCTTTATTTTGGTTTACAAAGTCTTCAGAAATGCATGTCACTTCCGCTCCTGTGTCGATTAAGGCTTTCGTTAAAATTCCACCAATTTGAAGATTTGCCACGTAACAACGTGATCTTTTCTCCGTTATCGTTTCGGGTGCATCCTCCATGAGTTCCTCCCGTGTATTTGTTAACATATTCGTGAAGAGGATTTTTTCCGGTGTCACGTCAGGCGGTGTGATGCCCTCTTCGTCTATTGACGTGACATCTCTCCGTTTTCCGTCTCAACAAACGTTCTCTCACTATTCTTCTCCCTTTCCTCTTGTATCTCCTCCTCTTCTACTTCCATGTTCCTGATTCCATAGGGCGGCTGAGCTGATTGGTTTCTCCATGAGTTGTTATCATTAGAGGTGCCTTGCCCCCCTGTGGTAGCGGGTCGCTTTTGCCCTGTTTTACTACCTCCATTGAATACTTCCGTGTTTTGGTTTCCATTTTGAGTGTTGCCATTGGCCCAGTTTCTTCCATAGCCATTTCTGGCATTGTATCCTCCATTGCTGTTAGTTCTCCACGAAGCATTTTGCAGATGGCCTGCTGTATTTCGATTGGATGCCACTTGCTCTTGTTTCGGATTTTTCCACGTCTTATTCTCCGTTCGATGGAAGTTGGATACGCCAATCTTATCAAAATCCTCCAATAACTCGATTAGTTTCTCAATGGTGGTCACTCCTTGGCCTGTGATAGCGTACTTAATTTCATCTCCAAAACGTCTAGATATTTTCTGAATTGTCTTCATGGGTGTCGGCAGAGGATTCAGCTTTTGACATCAGCATATAATTTGATAACATATTCTACTCGTGATATTTTCTTATCATTTTGGGAAGTAACCAAATTCCAAGTTTCGTCGGATTTCATGCGGTGCCTTCTCGTTCCAGTAGCGCTGTCTAAATTTTTCAAGAAATTCTTCAAAAGTATTTATGTATCCCTTTATTATCTGCCACCAATCTCCAGCTGATTCTGATAACGATCTCTCAATCAGATATTCCATGTCCCTTTCTTTAGGACGTACTGCTCTCCAGTACTGTTGTATTTGATTCACATATCTTGTGGGACTCGTCTCTCCATTAAATTCGGGTAATATATACTTGATACTCGGTCCTCCTGCAGTTCGTACTCTCTCTTCTCCTCTCTCTTCCTCCTCCAGTCTTCTTTCTACTGCTCTGCTCTGCTGTAATTCTATCCTCTTCATGTTTTCTTTCAACCTCTTGTTTCTTATTTCCAGGCTCATAGTTGTGCTGGCTGTTACTTCCAGGGCCTTAGTTATTTCTGCTTCCAGGGTATCTAGTCTCTTCTTTAATTTTCTTCTCTCTCTTGCTCCTTCTTTTTTCTGTGTCGTCTCTCTTCCTCTATTATCCTTTCAGTCCTTTTTTCTAATTCGCTTATTTTTTTGTTTATTTCTATCCACGTTTGTTCTAAGGTTCCTTCTTGAGGCGTTGCTTACCCCCCGGTTTCTGTTCTTACCGGTGCTTCTTCATTGGTGATGGTTCTCTCCAGGTCTTCTGCGCCTAGGTTCACTTCTGGTTCACTATTTTTGCCCCCCATCTTTTCTTCTTCTTTTTTATTGTTTTCTTGTCGCGCTACACTTTTCACCTATTTGTGAGTTTTTCCGAATTTCTCTGTTTGCTAAGTACTGATCTAACTCACTCATTCCCTGTGGCACGTCTTTCCTGCTCGTTGGGGGTGCTGGATATACTTTTTAAAATGATTTTCTTCCGTTAAAGAATAGTTCAATTGCCTTTCTCTGGTCCATTGATTTGATTTTTTTTGTGTATTTAGAATCTTATTCTTTTATTTATACTCGGCGTGCCCCACGTTGGGCGCCAAATGTGACTCTCGCGTTTTAGCGTTATTATTATTATTATTATCATATACGCGAAGTTCCTTTCAGAGGATTAATCAATATTACATTTTCTTTTAATATATGAATAATAATCGATTTGATTAATAATTATCATGCAGATAACCATGCAAAGAAAATGGTTACACGCGAGAAAAGAATAAGATTCTTTGATATTCTGAATAAAAAATGTATACAATTTATTCATAAAACCTATGCTAGTCTCATTACATTCTTCCCTGCACTAAACTAACTTTGGTAACACATAGATTGCTAGACATTCAGATAATACATGAAGATAGTGCAAGTCACATGTACTTTAATTTGCTATGAACAATGTAGGATACTTCCTAATAAAAGAAATATGATATCAAATCTTTTTTATATATTCATTTTATATATTTTTATCTTTTACTTTATAATTAATTCTTACACTTCTCGTGTACGAAAACACACACCACTTGGTAGAACGGCTATTCTATTTAGAAATGAGGCCGTGAGAGTTTTTACTCTCGTTTTATTTTCTATTAAGAATGGCTGAGTCTTTCTATTCTCGAAAGAGGAGATTAAATTAGATCTTAAAGGTTAACCTTTAAGTCCACTCAAAAATACTCTTTATGAAGATGAGAAAGATTCTGTTATTCTATTCAAAAAATTTGGTTCTCAAATATCTCCAGAAAGAAGTAAAGTTAGAGATCAAAGGTTAACCTTTTATTCCACTTCAAAACACTTTCCTTTAATAGAAAAAAAATCAGAAAACTCGGTATCGATGGTAGCAAGATCACAGAAAAGTTTCAGATGATAAAAATAACTATCTTCTATCCGCGTTTTCTCGCGGGACCCTGTGCTCTCACGCGCTCAATACTATTTGGATCTATCTGTTGCCTATCTGCAGGCTCTCTATGCCATCCGAGGGTCCCAGTTGCCCCCTTTTTTTTCGTCCCTCTCAAATTTTAACACAAAAAAAAATGTTGAGAGAGAAAAAAATCTTTTTCTTTTCTCTTTATATAGGCGACACACAGCTATTCTAATCCTATGTCCATGTTGTTATTGTTATTGAAACACTCATTAGATAAAAAAAATATAGTTATATAAACCTGTCATAAATAAGATATAGGCTAAAATTTATTTAATATCCCATTCTAGCGAAGCCATAATCAAAAGACATATGTACAGCGGTAAGGTAGACAAACATATAAACATATGAAGAGATGCAATAAACTAAGAGATATCAACAACAAAAAAACAGATAAAAGTGATAGTTGAATCATGTGGTAGGTAATAAAAGATATATAAAGAAAAGTATAGAAATATAGTTGAGACTTATCTAGATGTAGGGAGAATACAGTTTCTCGTAGGTGCTGATCGTGTCCTTCTCTGGTAGTCGACACTCGTATCTTTCCACACGTTCCCAAGTCTCAGTGATCAGCCAGTCCTGTGATGGTGACCATGCTGCATATTTCTCCCACATTCCGTTATCTTTGTGTACAGGTCCCCATTTCCTTGTAATGAGAACAGGCTGCATTTGTGTTGCTTCTCTCTCGATCACCGTCCTTTTCTTTGATGTTGCACTACCTGACTCGCAGGGGTTGTCCGCTTTCCTTTTCCGTGCTGCTGTCTCGTTCACTAACTGCACCTCTCTACTGGGCGTCTGATTTTCCAACTCGTTTCTTGTTACAGCTTTTCTTGAGGTGGATACTAAGCGTAAGGCATTGAGCCTCACTGCTCTCAATACCTCTCGTTCCTCCTTCCTAGGTGCTGGGTATAGCGTGATTGCTTTCTTCGCTAGGTTCCAATTGGGCCTCTTTGTCCTTCCTATTGGCAACTGAGTTGGTTTTTAGATGGGCTTTGCGTCACTTTCTGTCGTTGCATTGGTTTGTGTCATCACCGTATTATGTGTCACAGTTATTATCATGTTGGTCACTTGAGATGTAGATAATTTTGATTCTATTACTTTAGAGGTAAATGGTTCGAGTTCTATAAGTTCGTTTATCATCTTTTCCTTTGACGCGGGGGATTGTGGTCCTGCTGTTTTTGACGATGAAGGCTGAGGTGCACTTTTCACACTTACTGGACTGCTCACTTTCACTGGTTTCTTCACTGCTTTTGTAGCTGCAACACTTTGAGGTTTAATGTGTCCATATTGTCCATCATCAGTTCCCACACCTTATCCCTGTTTATACCTGTCCGCGTTGTCCCAGGTGGACGGAAAGCACGTGTTCGAGGGTTTGTGAGTACCCGTGGTTGATCAATTTTTGTTGGATATGTCGAATGTTGAATAGATATCACGTCGCCTGATCCTCCGTTTCCTCTGCACTGAATCCCCATATCTAAAATTCTTTGAATTTCTTTCTCAACTTTCTTCTTATAAGCCATTGGTACTGGATAACTCCTTCCTATGAAAGATTTTCCATCCTTGATTTTTAATTCATGTTCATAAGAAGTGAGTAATCCAGGTTGACGTCGAAACACATTTTTGTATTTCCAGAGTAGATTTTTGAGTTTTTTCTTCGTTATTGTGTCGACTTCAGTATTTTCCTCGATTTTCTCATCAATTTCATTCCAAGTGACTTCAATAGGTAAATCCTCTTCATCTTTTGTGTCAGATAATACTTTGGCTTCCTCTAACACATTTACATTATATGTGTCCTCTTGGTCTGCTGTATTCCCTTCATCCTTAAAAATTCTGATAGAGGGTTGTCCTTTTAAATATGGAAAGGTTAAGGTCTTGTTGTCAAGATCAATGTTAGTTTTATATGAGTCCAAAACATCGATCCCAATGATACATGATCGAGAAAGCTTCGGTACTACTATGAAAACTAGCTGTAGTATATGGTTCGGTAGCTGCAGATCAGTATAGATCTGTCTGTTCAATCTCACTGCCTTTCCTCCCATAGGTCCCGCTAATGCAACTCCTGTTATGGGCAGACTGAAATACTTTTCGAAGCGTTCTTTATTTTGGTTTACAAAGTCTTCAGAAATGCATGTCACTTCCGCTCCTGTGTCGATTAAGGCTTTCGTTAAAATTCCACCAATTTGAAGATTTGCCACGTAACAACGTGATCTTTTCTCCGTTATCGTTTCGGGTGCATCCTCCATGAGTTCCTCCCGTGTATTTGTTAACATATTCGTGAAGAGGATTTTTTCCGGTGTCACGTCAGGCGGTGTGATGCCCTCTTCGTCTATTGACGTGACATCTCTCCGTTTTCCGTCTCAACAAACGTTCTCTCACTATTCTTCTCCCTTTCCTCTTGTATCTCCTCCTCTTCTACTTCCATGTTCCTGATTCCATAGGGCGGCTGAGCTGATTGGTTTCTCCATGAGTTGTTATCATTAGAGGTGCCTTGCCCCCCTGTGGTAGCGGGTCGCTTTTGCCCTGTTTTACTACCTCCATTGAATACTTCCGTGTTTTGGTTTCCATTTTGAGTGTTGCCATTGGCCCAGTTTCTTCCATAGCCATTTCTGGCATTGTATCCTCCATTGCTGTTAGTTCTCCACGAAGCATTTTGCAGATGGCCTGCTGTATTTCGATTGGATGCCACTTGCTCTTGTTTCGGATTTTTCCACGTCTTATTCTCCGTTCGATGGAAGTTGGATACGCCAATCTTATCAAAATCCTCCAATAACTCGATTAGTTTCTCAATGGTGGTCACTCCTTGGCCTGTGATAGCGTACTTAATTTCATCTCCAAAACGTCTAGATATTTTCTGAATTGTCTTCATGGGTGTCGGCAGAGGATTCAGCTTTTGACATCAGCATATAATTTGATAACATATTCTACTCGTGATATTTTCTTATCATTTTGGGAAGTAACCAAATTCCAAGTTTCGTCGGATTTCATGCGGTGCCTTCTCGTTCCAGTAGCGCTGTCTAAATTTTTCAAGAAATTCTTCAAAAGTATTTATGTATCCCTTTATTATCTGCCACCAATCTCCAGCTGATTCTGATAACGATCTCTCAATCAGATATTCCATGTCCCTTTCTTTAGGACGTACTGCTCTCCAGTACTGTTGTATTTGATTCACATATCTTGTGGGACTCGTCTCTCCATTAAATTCGGGTAATATATACTTGATACTCGGTCCTCCTGCAGTTCGTACTCTCTCTTCTCCTCTCTCTTCCTCCTCCAGTCTTCTTTCTACTGCTCTGCTCTGCTGTAATTCTATCCTCTTCATGTTTTCTTCCATCCTCTTGTTTCTTGTTTCCAGGCTCATAGTTGTGCTGGCTGTTACTTCCAGGGCCTTATTTATTCCTGCTTCCAGGGTATCTAGTCTCTTCTTCAAATTTTCTTCTCGCTCTTGCTCCTTCTTTTCTCTGTGTCGTCTCTCTTCCTCTATTATCCTTTTAGTCCTTTTTTCTAATTCGCTGATTTTTTTGTTTATTTCTATCGACATTTGTTCAAAGGTTCCTTCTTCAGGCGTTGCTTGCCCCCCGGTTTCTGTTCTTACCGGTGCTTCTTCATTGTTGATGGTTCTCTCCAGGTCTTCTGCGCCTAGGTTCACTTCTGGTTCACTGTTTTTGCCCCCCCCCCCATCTTTGCAGATCTTAAATTTCCTCTACTCATTTTAATGCCTTTTATTTATCTCTTTCTTAGAATAAAATAATAGTCTTTATCACTCTCTAACTTTTATTCACTCACACTGTAATAGTCACTGTCCTTTTTCTTTTTTATTGTTTTCTTGTCGCACTACACTTTTCACCTACATGTGAGTTTTCCCGAATTTCTCTGTTTGCTAAGTACTGATCTAACTCACTCATTCCCTGTGGTACGTTTTTTCTGCTCGTTGGGGGTGGCAGATATACTTTTTTAAATGATTTGCTCCCACTGAAGAATAGTTCAATTGCCTTTTTCTGGTCTATTGATTTGATTTTTTTCTGTATTTAGAATCTTATTCTTTTATTTATACTCGGCCTGCCCCGCCTTGGGCGCCAAATGTTACCCTCGCGTTTGAGCGTTATTATTATTATTAGCAGATACGCGAAGTTCCTCTCAGATGATTGATCAATATTGTATTTTCTTTTGATATATGAATAATAATCGATTTGATTAATAATTATCATGCAGATAACCATGCAAAGAAAAGGGTTACACGCGAGAAAAGAATAAGATTCTCTGATATTCTGAATAAAAAATGTATATAATTTATTCATAAAACCTATGCTAGTCTCAATACATTCTTCCCTGCACTAAGCTAACTTTGGTAACACATAGATTGCTAGACATTCAGATAACACACGAAGATAGTGCAAGTCACAGGTACTTTAAATTGCTATGGACAATCTTCCACCCCCTAATTCCCTCTTCCATCTGCTTTATTTCAACATCTTTTTCTTTCCTACCCCTCTCTAACCCTTCTAGTCTCTCCCTCAGCTCTTTCATCTCCTTTTCCCATTTCTCATCTCTGATTCTCAAGTCCTCCCTCATGCCTTCCAATTGCCCCCAGTCCCCCTTACGTCCTCCCTTAGCCCCCTGATCTCGCCTAACAACAACCCGAGAGCCTCCTTCTCCGACTTTCCCTCAATTGCGCATGACACTCTCTCTCTCTTACCCTCTCTTACCTTCTCTTACCTTCTCTTACCTTCTCGCGTCGTGGCACGTGGAAAATTTCTTCCCCGTCAATTTCACTACCAGCACTGCCAGCACTCTCACCGCCACCTACCGTTCTGCCGTCGGTAACTGTGACCTCTCCATGCAGTCCGCCAATCTTCTCGAGGTCGTGGGCGTAGTCGACAGGGATCTGCACTTCGACGACTTCCTCAGCGGCGCAGACGACCTCGAGTCCACGCAAAATCACCGCAAACAACTCGTCACACTACTCAAGGCCGGCGGCTTCAACGTCAAGAAGTGGGTGTCGGATAGCCCCGAACTACTCGAGGACATTTCCCCAGAGGACAGACATCGGCCGACATGGCTCTAATTCTCGCCCGAAGGACGGGTCAATGAACTAGGGGTCGCCTGGGATCCAGCGCAGGACTACTTTCAGTTTGCCCCTTCCGACCGCACCCAGCAACCGCCAATTTACCCAAAGGACGATCCTCGCCGAGCTGGTTGGAATCTTCGACCTAGCCGGGTGGCTCGCTTCGGTCACGGTGGTTGTCAAGATGCTGATCCAAGACCTGTGGTGAGCCAAAGTCGACTAGGACACGCGCGTGCCTGAGCCCTGGGCCCGCAAGTGTCTCGCGTTCCAGGAGACGATGAAGGAAGTGGACAAGATCATCATCTCACGCTGCATTTGCCAGCACCAATCACAGCGGATCGAGCTGCATGCCTTCGCAGATGCAAGTCGTCGAGCAACGACCGCAGCACTGTACTCCAGAACATACGACCACGACGGAGGAAACTCCTGGCAGCCAAGCTTCTCCACTTTGCAGCGGCAAACTTGGACATTCCCTGGCTGACTGCCATCTGTGGGGCAATTCACAGATAGTGCTCCTTTGTCTTGACTCCGATGCTCCGATGTTGAGCAATTTGGTGGACCACCACATCGTACACATTCATGAACTAGTACCCGAAGCTAAATGACACTAAATTTCAACCAGAGAGAACCCGGCTGATATCACCACCAGAGGCACTGACATCCCAGGCCTCTCCCAATCCAGCCTATGGTGGACAGATCCGCCTCGTTAAAGGAAGACGACGCCGCCTAGCCACTCACAACTGGACACCCTCGAGTTCCACACCCAGTCCACCCACGGCGCAAACCAATCTGGGGGCAGCGGTGGCCCAGGCGGCGCCAACCGAAGAGCATCCAGCCGACAAATTTTCAAGCCTGGCCGGACTCCTTGAAGGCATGGCGCGTGGCAGACGAGGGTTTCGCCGACGGACAGATCCAAGGACGCCCTTAATCCGTGCCCCGGTAAGAGCCGACGACCTGTACAAAGAATTCGTGATCTGCGTCAAAATAAGCCAGAAGGCATACTTCGGACCCAAACTCGCACAACTCCAGCGGGGTCAGCCAATCCGCCGTGATAGCGTGCTGAGAGGTCTAGCGCCCTTTGTAGAAGACAGCGGCCTCGTGCGAGTGGGCGGCAGGCTCGGCAACTCGACACTTCTTCCCGATGAGGAGTACCCAATCATCCTGGATACACCCAGCCACCCTTCTCGGCTTATCATCGACGGGGCTCACCTCCAGACCCTACACACCGGCATCCGCAAGACGTACTCCATGCCATCCGACGCACCTAGATAGTCGGCGGAAGAGCACAGGTCAGGAAGCGCGTCCGAGACTGCACGGTCTGCGCCTATACAAATGCTAGACCCACGAAGCAAGCCATGGCCCCCCTGCCAGCTGCCCGGGTAACTACTTCAGCCGCATTCTGCCGGACCTTTGTGAACTACGCTGGCCCATTCGACATCCTTGCAACAAAGGGCCATGGAGTGAGGATGACCAAGGGCTATGTCGCCCTTTTCGTTTGCCTGGTTACCAAGGCCGTTCACCTGGAGCTCGCAAGAGACCTCACGACGCAGAGCTTCCGCGCGGCACTCGACTGCTTTACCGGCCAACGCGGACAACCCCATGAGATGTGGAGCGACAACGGCAAAATGTTCCATGGGGCAAACACCGAACTTCGTAGCCTGCTGCGCGACGTAGAGATGGATTTGGGCCTCGTCGAAGGTAGCCTTGCCTAGCAAGGCATCACCTAGACCTTCATCCCTTCCTGGGCTCCGCATTTTGGCGGACTTTGGGAAGAGGGCATCAAGTCTGCGAAATCTCGTCTGCGGCGCATCGCCGGGCCCCGCAAGCTCACGTTTGAGAAGTTATCCACGCTGCTAGTCAACATCGAGAGGGTTCTATACTGGAGAATCCTCACGCCGCTCACTGGCGTTCCAGACGACATTGAGGCGACGCCCTCTCACTTCCTCGCCGGCAGGCCACTCACCTCTATGCCGCGGCCCTTCATGGCTGATACACTCTTGGATCACGCAACACACTGGACTTTAGTCAAAGGCCTCTGCCACCATTTTTAAGCGCGTTGGAGCCGTGAGTACTTGAATAACCTCCAACAAAGAGCCAAGTAAACCCGGCTGCGCACAAACCTCGCGGTCGACGACATTTTCATCGTCATCGACCCTCCTCTTGTCAAGCCCAGCAGAACCTGGCCACTCGGGAGGATCACTGCCGTTCACCCCGGACCGGATGGCCTAATCCGTATTGCCACGGTACGTACAGCAGATAGCTCTTACATCTGCCCCATTATCAAGCTGGTGAAACTGCCGGTGCGGGCTCAGTACCAGGAAGACGGAACCCTCGACCGGCAGGACCAAGACCGACAGCCCGCTGACCCGCAGCTGGAGGATAGACCGCTTACGGCGACCGGTGCTCAGTCTCCCGAAACGCCTCGACACGGCGGGCCACACCTGCGTCAGCGGCGTGGACAAGCAGGCCTTCCACTGGCTGCTCTCGGCGGTTGGACTTGTTTCGATTTCGTTCAAGAAACGAGGCGGGTGGGATGTTGGATTGGGGTATTCGTGGACGCCCCACCAACAGCTTCGTCATCCACCTCTCCTTTTCGTTTATCCCCACTCCTACTCCCACTCTCGGAATGTTCGCTCTTTTCCGTGGGGAGACTCATGTCGCCTCAGTACGTGTGTAGCTTTCGAGCACACAACAGTGCAAATAAAGTTTAGTGACACTTGAACTTCGCCTCAACTCATTCTTTGAAACAACCCAACACAGTTACTGATTTTACATCACACTATACGCCATCAGCTATAGTTTCAATGAAGGACACTTTAACATGTTGAGCGGGTACAACTCTCAGTTGAAGAAGATGTCAATTCACACATACGCTCACTTCTTTGAAAACAGTAAAAGTTGTTACTTTCAAAATACGTGGATATTTTCGCTTTTCTGATGCATTTTTATCTTCAACAATTTCATCCAATGTTACTAGAGAATCTCCATATGATGCTGTCAAATATATGAAAAATTAATATAAAGATTAATTTCATAATGTTGTTTATTTCATGAACAAATTAAATAAGAAATAAGAAAAAATAAAAAATAAATTTAATCGGACTCCAAAACGACGCTTAAAAGAAAAAAGGGGAAAAAATCGCCGCCAAATATTGCGTTACAACACCATCAAGAAAAAACTAACAAAATATACTTTAATTATGGATAGCAAAAAAGTTTCACATGCGAATGCATTGAAATCAATATGCGTCGCCAAATATAGCATTTATAAGTTTCAAAATCACATATCATTATATTAAATTACAAATTGCAATAAAAATAACCCCTATTAGCACAAGATTCACATGAAGTTTAGATAAAGGAATACAAATTTCACAAGAGAAGATTGTATTATCCATAAGATTTGCCAAATACCATTATTGAGTGGATCATTTTTCTTATTACTATATTATAATATTTAAGTTATTCATGTCCCCAAAATAAAAATATCTTCAATCATAATAACCTGTATTACAATTTTGTGATTGCAAACATTTATTGAAAATGCACATTTGGCGAGCCTGTTATAATAGTGGTTTATAAAGAATAATAAATACAAGGGTATGTTATAGAATGCAGCATATGATTTCGTGGAGTATATGACATGATGATGTTACTTGCATGAATGCTTGTTGAACAATGAGCATTAAATGGAAGTTAGACACCTTGTATTTTCTGTTCTCAAATTTAATTTGATTGTAAGCACCACCCTGATTCAATTCATACCGTTGAAACAACGTAGCCATTCTCTTAGAACATTACATAAAATATGTCACCTCTGACGCATGTTGTCGGCGTGTATCAAAGCGACTCTTATGTCATGAATCGTTGAGATGGTAATTGAACTTGAAAATCTTTTAATTCAATATAACGCCATTATGAGGATTCCTGAAACTAAGGTGGTGTCATTAAAATGGATTTTTTTTCACCAGGAATTTTTTAACATTATATGAAATGTAAGGCCCCGGGGAATAAGAGGCAAGCGCCGAATTTCAGAAATCCATTTTATTGGCTTCAACCAATTGTTTTGACCTAACTCATGTTTCTGCAGAAGATTATGGTCTAATTCGATATATAAGTGTGTCCAAATCCATGTTTGCTATTTTTTTTATAACTTAATTACATCTTTTTGCCTCTTCTTTCCTCAATGCATTGAATCTGAGTAATAGCTAGAAAGTGCTATCTTAATTTTTTTTTATATTGTAAAATAAAAGCGGGGTATGTAAATTTTTCTGTTTTGGATCCGACTCGAAAGTCATTTATTTTTTTTATACAACAAAAATAGGAAAGTTATGCAACTCTTTGTGAGTCGCAACTGGCTTTTTTGGGACGAGCCGTACCTTTGGCAAGAGCTTTTCTGGGAGGTGTTTTTTTCTCTCAGGATCTTCCTTTTGTGGTTCAATAGAGCTAAGCAACAGCTCGCAAGAACTTTTTTGTTCGAGAAAAATCAGACGCATTGAAGTTAGACAGACTTTTGCATGATGTCGGCGCGCATCAAAGAGAGCCATGAGTCGTTCAGATGGTAATAGATCTTGATAATTTTTAATGCAATATAACATCATTGCGGTAAGAATTTAATATATAAATTATATAATTTTAGGGCGAAAAACTTTAATTCCGCGAAAAACAGATATTGAAAGCGAGATATTAATAGTGTGATATAGTGATGTCAGATATCTTATCCTATTCTATATTTTTGAGCAAAAAAGTATAATTCCCGGATTCAGTTATTGATTCTTAATATCGATATTGAAAATTGGATACTCTGTCACTCCTGTTTGTAAGTAATCACAATAAGCGACACTGAGGTCACAACCTTCTGTGCTCTACTCGCATATTCACAATTCGTCCGGAATTATGTACCCCGACTTCCTCCACCTATCTACTACTCTATTCAACATTTTGTTATCCTACCGAAACAGGACATGAAAAATATTCACTACAGCCCAATAGACATCCACTGCGCTATTGGAAAAAATCTTCTGTCACTGGTCTGGATCTAGACTAGACTGTCTAGATTCTAATCTGGCGCATATAAGACGGTATACTCTGGGGCTGGTCATAACTGTAACACTTTTTTATGGTCAAAGGTTGGACGGTCTATCCAGCGGCCAACCAGGAATTCAGACAGACGAAAGCTAGATACTCCAGTCAGAGGTAAATAAATAAATAGTTCATAATGTATAAATAGTTAATGATAAATAAATGTTTGAAAAATATTATATTTTAGAATATTAATGTAGTGAAGGCCTTTTCCGTTTTTGTTATGTTTTTATTTAAATATTGCCGATATGTTTCCACTCGGATCCGAGTCCTTTTCAAGGCGTAGTTCTTATTATTAGTTAACGGAAACTAGAAAAGTTTTATGGTAGATTGTACATTGTTGTCAAGCATAACAAAATGTTGAAGAAATTTCTAAATTGGAGCATCATAACCTCAAAATTAAACAAAATGTTTGACTCGTAGGAGATAAATCCTAGAGAAAATTATTATATATTCTACATTGAAAAAAAGAAACTGTCAGAGCCTTGTTTTAGGAGATATTCGCGTTTTTCTATGTCAGGGTCAAAATTATTATTTTGGGCTTTTTGTGGGAAATATTACTAGGGCCTATATGAAATATATTGGCACTATACTTGTGCCCCAAGAGCAAATGGAACTTCGTCCTGGTCTTTAAATGCCGGCAATTTCTCCGGCCATATGACCTTATACGTATCTCCATAACGAACATAAGGGTCCCTTTCATGTGGATGCCCACAATTATGGTTGTTGAATGTTATGTAACGCAGGCAACATTCACGCGTATCGTGGTGAATAATATTGATCGGTCGACTCTTAGGAACTTAAAGACATAGAAGACTGGCCGACGCCAGATTTGGGACTCACGAGACTGCTAATATTGCGCGTGAAAAAAGTTTGCATGGCTTAGGGATGGCAATAAACTTGGAAATATCTGGTTACAGTATGAGTCACGGCAGAGTGGTAGCATGGCTCAAGCCATGTGGTTGCCCGTCTGTCATGCTTAGGAGACGCTGAACAGAAACTAATATTCTTAACAACACACAAATGTTAGAGAACATTAACCTACGTTGAAAGTAAAACCTTAAGTTTGACAATAGCCGACACATCTCTAAATGGTGAGTTGATGAGCCGGATGCCCCTAATCGTGCACCAGGTAGTTCAAAACATCATCTACGAGAACTTTTTCGTAATTTAAATTGTGCCAATGGCCCAAACAACTCGAACTGGTGAGTCGACGACCCGCGTGCACCGCATCGTACACCAGGTAGTCCAAGACGTAATATATGACAACACTCTCATTTAGAGTGAGATAAGAATCGGTCAAGACTGCGAAGGCTTTGTGGTCTTCTGACCCGCCGAAAATATTATAATTAGCGTGGGACTGGAATGGGACAAGATTGGGAAGCCGTCGCAGTCTTGTGACCAAAGAGAACATTTTAATTTAGAGTGGGGTAAGAATGGGTGACGATCGCGAAGGTTTCGCGATCTTGTGACCCATCGAGAACATTTAATTTTAGAGTGGAGTATGAATGGGTCAAGATTACAAAGGCTTTGCTGTTTTGCGACCAAAGGCGAACATTCTAAATTATAGTGTGTTCAGAATCGAACGAGATTGCGAAAGTCTCTCGGTCTGGTAACCCACTAAGCACAGTATAATTTGGAGTGGGCTAAGAATAGCTCAAGATTTTAAAGGCTTCGCGGTCTGGTCACCCACACAGAACAATCTCATTCAAAGTGGCGAAAGAAGGGGTCAAGATTGCAAAGGCTTTGTGGTCTTGAAATGCACCGAGCACATTTTAAATTAGAGTAGGGTAGAAATGGATTAAGATTGTGAAGGTTTCATGGTCTTGTGATCCGCCGATTACATTCTGACCATATGTATGTATGTATAGTATGAAGTCCATAGA
Source organism: Andricus grossulariae (assembly GCA_011634705.1). Lineage (NCBI taxonomy): Eukaryota > Metazoa > Arthropoda > Insecta > Hymenoptera > Cynipidae > Andricus > Andricus grossulariae. The sequence goes on along the minus strand of JAABKJ010007545.1, from coordinate 186,547,989 downwards.
AATCCATAAAAAGTCCATAAGAAATTAATAAATTTGGCGTCACCTCTAAGTATTATTTCAAATAATTTTTTTAAAATGGGAATTAGTTCTTGTCTCTGGCCTCATAAAATGTACAAAGTGAAACGAAACTCGAAATATAGGTCAGCTAGATTGAAGCTTCCGAAGATGGCGCTGTCATAATCCATCAAACCATTTAGACCAAGGCTTAGCTTACGGCATGGAAAAATTTCTGCACGGTTACGATAACTTTGAAGAGGATTATCGATATGATTTCTGCTTCTGCAAACTTTTGTAATGTCCAAAGAGAAACTCTTGATCACTTAAGCAAAGGCTTTGTTTGACCTGTTAAAAATACTGCTACAAAAATGAAAATTTCTTTTTTGTCCAAGTAGTTTTTCTCTTAATCATAGAAAATGATACTTAAACACTAATTAACGCTATTCATTATTTTTGAAGCAATCAATTCCATATAAAATGGCAATGAAGATTTTGTGACTCCTTTGAAGAAATTTTATTTTAAAACTTTTTTTTGTATCTCGCGTTGTTTAGATGATAACTTGAAATTTCGATGTTGAAAAGGAGAGCGGTGAGATAAAAAATATTTGAATGCTACGTCGCAGGTCTTTTCAAAAGCCCTAATTTGTCTTGTAGACATTTTCTCATATCTCACGTTGTTTGAATGAAAATTTGAATGTTTGTTTTTTCTATAGCATCTTCAGCATTTAAAAGAAAAACCTTAGTTCTATTAGAAAATAGTGCATGGCGATTTTGTAGGTCTGCTTAAAAGAAATTCTTTTTTTTCGTATGCTGCATAGTTTTGCCGTAAAATGGCAATTTTCATATCTTGAAAAGCTTTATCACGATTTTAAAAAACAATACATCCTATTTAAAAATGATTTCTTCCAAATTTATATATCTTTTATAGATGACAAATTTTGCTTTTTATTATTTTTTCGAATTTTGCATAATAGGCGAATAATTTAAATTTTTCAATTTTGTAAAATCATTTTCGACGGGTAAAAGCAGTACTATTGAATAAAAAACGCCCGTTAACGAATTCGTCCTTTTTTTAGGCCTTAAAGAAGTGTGGCAAAGCTCAATCCAATCTGAGCAGTCTTTCGAAAGTTATGGTGCTTACAGAATACTACGGACAGACTACAGACAGATTCGCAAAAATAGTTTTATTTAACGCAGGCAAGATTTAAGCGCTTTATCAACGTATTTTTAGTTAAAAAAGTAGCCGTTCATACGACAGGTGGACGAACAGCGATTGCGCATGTGAGACGTGGTGTTGAGTACGTTTATGATCATTAGACGATAATAATTTTTTCTCGCGTATGCCCATTCGCTGTCATCCCTGTACGATTATCGAACCCGTCAAACTAACATCAAATGTCAAACGTGATACTCTTGTGAGCCATATCTCTGTTACATTGAATACCGTGTTTACTAAGGAGGTAAACGTCTTTTTGTCCTCGCGTGTTTGAAAAACTCTGTTTCGAATCGTGCTCCGCCCTTATCTACGCCTCGCTTTTAAAAACTCACACGCTCAGATAAAAAGACTGTTTCCCTCCTTGGTACACAATATACTATTTTCTGACTCAAAGGTTCTCAAAATCTGGAGATTTCACGAATACCTACCAAGTCAAATTTTATATATAAATAATATATTCTCATTAGGATGAGAATGTAGAAAAATTTGTTTACGCTACTTCAACGGAAAATAAAGAAAGTTTGATCCATTTTGTAAACATAAGAAAGCGTATAGAAACTATCATAAGTCACGTTTCAACTAACATTTCATGTGCTTTATGTGCAAATGTACTCATCAGGAGAAGAAATTGAGATACTAATGTAAAAATGCAATTGCGGGGTAGAAAAAAGATGACTTGGAGTTTCAAAAACGAATGCGTAAACCGCAGACGAGTTGAGTTGAAACTCAATTCCTTGATATATGAATAAGAACCAATTACGACGTGATACATGAAGGGGTCTATGGTCGCATGTATATTTTTGTCATATTCTTTGCTACCGCATTTGAATGCCATTTCAATCCCGCATCTCCTCCGCCTCTTACTGCGGGCATTGTTGTTGGTGTATATATGTGAGCAGGAGCATGATTTGCACTTTCTGTCATGAAAACATAATGCACTATATTGTGTAGCGCTATACTTCTCACTTTTGCAAGTCAGATCGTGAATATAGGTGGGCTTCGGCTTTCTGACAAATCGTCTTTCTTCGTTTTTCTCACTGTCACGTGAAACATGCGAATCGTATTTCGGAAATGATCGTAGTTCGTTTTGAATAACTGGGCCAAGGTGTACGTGATAGTTAGAGGAATATGATAAAATATACATTTATAAATCTTCTTTTACATTGATACCTTATTCACTGAATACAAACGATAATCAGAAAAAAGTTTCACAATCGACGACAAAGATTTGTATTAAAGAGGAATGCCTTGCCATACCGGTTAATAAAAAACACATAAAAATGTTTAATTTAAAGATCATGAAAGGCGTATATTTTGTACAAATAATTTATCAAGACGTGAACCGCAACTACAGTAATAAGAAGAAAATGCAAATATAATTAAATCGATTAAAAATTAAAAACGTTTCTTAGCTAATTAAAAAATTCACATTCAAAAAACTTTATATTAAAATTTATTTTTTTGTCTACACAATTAACTATGCTACAAAAGTCCAGAATTTTCAAGAGTATTTCACAAAATTTAATAATATTGAAGAAAGTTCCAGAACGCAACAGAATATTCTAGATCTTCCTGGATTTTGTTTTTGTTCCTATAAAGCTTTATCAAATTCTGGAACAATCACTAAAATGTTATGCAATGTTCCAGAACACTCAAGAATGTGTGAAAAAGTTTAAATATCATAGAACAATCAAATATATAGTCGAAGTTTATGAAATACGTACAACTAAATTCTATGTAAACTGGGGTCGACCGAACAAATTTGTTGTAGATGTGGAGTCTTGTAATGATTGGAGAGCGGTAGGTCGAAGTGAAGGGGGGTGGCGGGTGAATTAAGGAAATCCAAAATCAAGGTGTGATAAAAGACTGAATCTTTTTTTACAATGTTGTTTTAGTTTTTCTTAAATCATGGAAGATTCCACAATGTCCATTGTAGAAACCGGAGGAAACTGGGTACAAATAGCTGCATAATATTCAATATTTATCATAATCTCGATGACAATACAAATGAAATTTTGTCCATTCCCTTTAAAACACGTTTCATAGTTTTTTGTGAGATTTTTTGCAGCGATCATATAACAAGATAGGATACAAATTTTTTTTTATGTACATGGAAGACATCAACTGACAAACGACGGGAATGCTGAGCCCGGAGTTTATGTTCGAAAACTCTGTGCTTGACAAATTTCAAAGGGTGGTTGTAATACAGGGTAGCGAAACAGCTTGTAGTTAGGTTTTACGTGCAAAGTAATTATCCGAGTTTTCAGGCAGTCGGTTTAACGTCTTCTTTACTTCCATATGTATATACAAGAACGAAAATCGAGGCGTAATCAATGAAACGGAAAGTTCGCGATGCTGCTCTGAAAGGAATTGGAGCATACATATGTGTAATGAATTAACATTTGCGCATATTTACAAATACATAATTCAAACTATATGAGCTTTTTCGTTCACTGAACTTTTGAAACGATTAGCAGACTCTTACGATTTGTTTCATTGACCATTATTAGCCCTTTCAGCAAAATTGATTGATTTAATTCAATTGATATAATAGGGGGTATCGAATGGCTTCTAACAAAATTTTTTTTTGTAAATTCAGCACCACTTGTGTCTAAATCTAACCTAATAGCATCAAAGCTTCTTCTATTGTTTTACACATATATCATAATTATATCTTTATCCAAATTTAAAAATGTGAATAAAGAAAAATAAGTGGCGGTAAACTGTTTATAAAAAACGTGTGACGATGAGTACCAGCGCGCAATGGGGTGAACTAAAAAATGCGGTTCAAAATGACATTTAGAACGCAATTATGCACCGATCTCAGATTGCTTTTTTTTCTAATTCAGTACTAAATTTTGCAGATAATGGCGAAAGTAGATTTTTTATTCTTTTGTTTATTTAATTTTTGCGGTAATGCATACAGAAAAAAAGTCTCAAATGTTTAAATTTCAACTTTTATCTCCGAAACAAAATTTTTCTTATACTTCCCGTCACTTGGATTCAATGCACAGAGGTACGAAAAAGAAAAACATTAACATCTAAAGGTAATTGTTATAAAGAAATTCCATTAAGGAGGTACGGTCGCGCATACTACCTGAAAAAATGTAGTCCTAAGTCTATGTCGAAAAATAATACTGTTTGAGTGATATAAGTTGCATTAACCCTAGAATATATAATATGTAGCTTATTTATGTCGAAGAATGTCAAAAATTAAATAATTATGCCGGTATAATGTTTTATTAATTAATTTCCTGTCATACCTAACAGAAAATTTTTGGCTACGATTGTACACTACACATAGAGAAGTTGTGTATACATACGAGTACAAACTCACTCCTCAAGATCTGAGTGTAGAAGCGGCAACGTCGAATTTTTCAGGGTTTCTGCTCTTACAGTTGGGTTCTTTGATCGCTTACTAGTTAGAGGTAAATTTATCAAAAACAAAATTTCTCATAAAAGATTGAAAGCTGTTTCGCATGCGATGGACCTGCTAGGCGCTCCGACAGCGTTGCCGGATAACTACCACGTGCTTGTCTCATTTTTCGAAAAATTCAAAATTCTTAAACTTTGCATACCTCTCATTCTCAAACGAAGGGAACAAAAATTCGGAAATTTTTTTAAAATCTTCATGAAACCCCCTCCTGACATATATTAGTTTAAGAAAACGGAAAGAATAGTTTACGAGTTAGAGTTATAAATGTAACATTTCCCTATGCTTGGGATAGGCTTTACGTGTATAAGGATTCAACTTTTATCTTAATTACTCCAGCTCAGGAGAGGACAACATTTTTTACATTTACCAAACGTTTAGACAACATTCCAAAGAACATATAGTCAAAGTTTAAACAAATCCGTCAGAAAAATTTGTTCGTGACCGTACCTCCTCAACAAAAAATCGACTTTAGGTGATATTCGTCTTCAGTGTATATTTCTGATCTGAAATTGCTTGCTTTAACGTAAACATGATACGTCGCCACTAAAATTTAAGATCAGATGTTATTAATTGATCCTATAAAAATATTATATAAACAAATGTACATCGCAGAAATTTATAGGCAGAAACAAATCGTTGTTTCCTTTAGTCATGGTGCAATTATATTACCAATTATGTTTTCTGAAAAAATTTTTCCACCTATCAATATTTGTTTATTTTAAAAACAAATTATATAAACAAGAGCACATTTTCGGCGTTTTCAAGCAAAAAGAAATCCTTTTTCATTCTGCCCTTTCTGAAATTATATTGCCAATGACGTTTCCCGTAAGAATTTTGTTATGTAATATTATTCATTTATTTTTTAAACAAATTATATAAACAAATGCACATTTTGGGTGTTTTTGAGCGAAAAGAAATCGTTTTTTCTTCCGGCATTGCTGAAATTACATTTCCAATGATGTTTTCTGTCGTTATGCATTAATATTGGTTTGTTCTATAAACAAATGCACATTTGAGGCGTTTTCAAGGCTCATGTAGGGGGTAATGTAACCTAGAAAAATCATCTGAAAAAACAGTTGGAAATGTTAGGGCAACGAATGATTATTGGGGGTCAAATTTTCTTTCTCTCGTATCGCCTGTTCTTTATATCAATCTCTAAAATCCATTGAAATGGACTTCTAGCGCAATATTCAAAATCGAAAAGTTTCCAACAGACATAGGAGTGATAATTTTTACAAAGATGTAATAAATTATTATAAAGCATAAAAATGTATCGTATTGAATAACATATTTTTGTAAAAACACTAAAGGAAGGAAACATACATCAAATTTAAAATAATGACAAAAAAATTCCGAAATAAAATTTTACAGATACCCCCCCTCCCACCTCTTCGAGGGACTTTCCCGATTGAGTTTCTAGTCATTCTAGCAACCCCTTGAACCCACCCACGCAGTCAGATTGGCTTCTGTAAAGTACCACGAAATGCCATGCAGTTGGAAAGATTTGATTAATATTTTCCCTTCAAATCTTTTGGACCAATGCAAATTTTTCGGAAAAACCAAATTTATCGCTTCTCTGATTTTTCGAGTTTATTCTTATGCTAAGTAGAATTCAATAGCACTGCGTGGGTGGTTTAGGGGGTGTTAGATTGACAACCCATCGTCTGAGGACCACCTCAAAAAATTAGAGCGACTGCGTGAGTGCGTGTTGAAGTGGCAAATCATAGACCAAGGAACACCTCAAAGAATCTGCTAGGTAATGACTTTGAATATTTTTTAAAATTGTTCTTTCTTCGAAGGATAAGAAGATTAAATATTCACTAAATATTTCCAGCTCTATAGAACATAGTAGTACTGCGTATGTGGGTTGAGGTGGATGTTAGAATGACAATCCATGGCTGGAGGACCACGTTAAAAAATAAAAGAGGCAATAACTTCGAATATTCTGAAGAATTATCCTTTTATCCGAAGTGTAAGAAAAGAAAATATTCACGGAATCTTTCCAGCCGTATAGAATTTAGTTGTACCGCATGGATGGATTGAGGGGCTCTGTTAGAATGACGAACCATAGCCTAAGGACCACCTCAAAAAATCAGAGAGGCAATAACTTTGAATATTCTCAAAAGCTGTCCTTCTTTCCGTAGTATAAGAGCAGAAAATATTCACCAAGCCTTTCCAACTGTATAGAAGTTAGTTATACTGCGTAAGGGGCATAATTTCTGAAGTGTACCCACCTCAAAAATGAAAGTTGTCCGATCGAGCTAAAAATTGGCCTAATTGTAGTTCTATTAGATAGTACTTCTCACACCAAAAATAGTTTAAGGTTTAAGATTTACAACTTTAGCTGAAAATTCATCATTTTGATTAATCTTTTTGGTTAAAAATTCAATTATTCTACTTCAAAATTCATAATTTTAGTTGAAAATACATCTTTTCAGTTGAAAATTCAATTATCCTAGTAAAAGATTCATAATTTTAGTTGAAAATTAATTTTGTCATTGTAAAATTTGACTATTTTAGTTAAAGATTTATGGTTTGAGTTAAAAATTCATCACTTTATAAGTTTTTTTTTGGTTGAAAATTATTTTGTTTTTAAACTGAAATTGTAACTATTTTATTCTTTTTTGTGGTTGAAAATTATTATTTTTTTATCTAAAAATGTAACTATTACAGTTGAATATTTCATCGTGTCAGTTGAAAATTCATCTCTTTGGTGGAAAATTAATTTTTTCAACTTAAAAATTAACTATTCATTTTTTTTTTTTTGACAATCAATTTTTTTTAGTCGGAAATTCATGTATTTTGTTGAAAATTTATCGATTTTTTTATAAAAATTAATCTTATTGGTTGAAAATCAGAGTTTCGTTTGCAAATTCAAGTATTCCATTTAAAGATTTTTAACCTCAGCTGAAAATTATTTTTTTAATATTAAAATTCAACTATTCCCGTTGTAGCTTCATCATTTTAATTGGAAATTCATCTCTTTCGTTGAAAAATGAGCTATTTTGTTAAAAATAATTTTTTTTTTTAACTGAAAGTGTAACTATTCAAGTTAAAAATTCCATCATTTTTGTTCAAAATTCATCTCTTTGGTGAAACATTAATTATTTAACTGTTGAATTTATTGTTAAAGAGTCATATTTTTCAGTTGAAACCTCGCCTTTTTGGGCAGAAATTAATCTTCTTAGTTAAAAATTAATCTTTTTGGTTAACAATTTAATTATTCTAGTTAAATATTTACTATTTTAGTTGAAAATTCATCTTTCTGGTTGAAATTCAATTATTCTACGGTAACAGATGAATAATTTCAGTTGAAAATTAATGTTTTTGGTTGTAAATGCGATTATTCTAGTTGGAAATTCATAATTTTAGTTAAAAATTTACCTTTTCATGTTAAAATTCAACTATTCTAGTTAAAGATTCATGGGTTTAGTTAAAAATTCATCACTTTATTTGAAAATTTAACTATTGTTTTTTTAAATCAGTTTTTTTTTAAATATTTTTTTACCTGAAAATGTAATTATTTCAGCTGAATATTTCATCTTTTCAGTTGAAAATTCATCTCTTTGATTGAAAATTAATTTTTTCAACTGAAAATTCAACCATTTATATTTTGGTGGGCAATTTATCTTGTTTAGAAAAAATTCATATATTTTGATGACAATTCGTCCTTTTTGGTAGGAATTATTCGTCTTGGTTGAAAATAAGATTTTTGGTTTGAAATTCAATTATTTTAGTTAAAGATTCATCTTTTCAGTTAAAAATTCATCTTTTCAGTGGAAAATGAAACTACTTGGTTGAAAGTTAAACTCTTCTCTTAAAAATTCATCCATTCCAGTTGAAGATTGATCATTTTGGTTAAAAAGTTATCACTTTGGTTGCAAATTTTTTTGTTTTTTTTTATTGGAAAATTAATTCTTTTAACTGCAAATTATACTATTAAATTTTTGATTGAAAGCTTATCTTTTTTAGTTCAAAATTTAACTATTTGGTTGAAAATTGATCTTTTTTGTTGAAAATTCAACTTTTTGGCTGAGAATTTATGTATTTTGTTGAAAAATTGTCATTTTTTGGTAGAAAGTTAATGCTTTCGATTGAAAATTCAACTATTTTGTTAAATATTAATTCACCTTTTTGATAATGCAATATTTTTACTTGAAAAGTTAGGAATTTGAAGCGGTTTGAATTAAATTTGATATAGTAACCATATTAATTTGATCTAAATGTGCACTGAGTTTTGAGTATAAGAAGATAAAATAACAATTCTTCTGATTTATTATTATTATTTATGGACTTTAGGGATAAATTTAAGAAATTAATAATTTTGTTTCAAGTAATATTCAATTATTTACTTAATCGATGGTGCTTATATATATTCAAGAATATCTTGTCATATAATTTGCTGTTTTGAAAAATGCGAAATATTTTAATGGCTTCGCACCATGAAAAATCATACCTGGAAAAAACTTGAGCTACCTGGATAAAACCTGGAATGGTCAGGGAAATGTGGAAAAATATTCTGGCTCTGGCCTGGCCCAGACCAGACCATCTGGTTACCAGTCTTGATGCTGATCAAATAGCCTGGCCTGGGCCTGGCCAAAAGTGTATCGTTTTCCTTGTTAGCCTTAGCCCCAGGACAGAACGTTTGGTCAGCCGCTAGTTATTGGCTGGTCAGCCACTAGTCATCCACGCGGAAAAAACCTATTCATCATTATAAATGTATTTAGCTTATCAGCGCCAAAACTGAGAAGACCAGACTGTGAAGGTATAAAGAAAAAAGGTCTTGTCTTGATAATGTGAATTTCTTGTTTTCTATAATTTTGGACAGCCTCTAACTTTTTCAAAATATGTCCAAGACAATTAGCTGATCGAACTTAGAACTTTCTTTGGTCTTGGATAGCTGATGAGCGCCAGTCCTGGTACAAACCAGACTTTCGAGACAGAACATAGAATTCTTTGTTCTTTGCTCGATAATAATAGGTCAGACCTGGGCAAGACTAGTGACAGACCTGAGTCAGATCAGATCTTTCAGTGTAGACAGTCTGGGTGAAGCAATACCTTGGCCAGACCTGACACTACACAATTAGATAATTCAGACACTAGATAATTCAGTTTGGATTGAATAATTCTCATCAGATGTCATTGGCATTAGATGGCAGCTGGATTCAAGAAGCGTGGACAATCGAGGATCATCTGAACAGTTAATAACCGTCCGATTTTGTTGCTTCCTTTATTAGGGTCCAGTCTTTACGAGTGAGTTTACTAATAAGTCATTTGCCGCGCTTTGGATGTCGCCGCCTGACATAAGAGCTCCCTTCATGGGACACACAGCGACGTTTCATTACCCTAAGATTCTTTATCATCGTCGTTAATTATTTCCAAGAAACGATACTCTTCCAGTTGGAATACTCGAACGCGACGCGACTTTCAACCACATTATCCATTTATTTTATTCACTTCGTTTACTTTAGTACCCGAGGCTAACGAGGCGAGAACGAGTCACCTGATTGTTATTTACGCTGGTGTGGTCGGTGAATCTAATCCGCAAAGAGGCGCGCTTCCGTATTATTGATTTCATTGAAAAAAATCGAGACTTCATACGATTCGCTGAGCCTCTCATCGGGTTATTCAGAGGTCATCAAATTTTATCTTGGAACATTATTATAATGATAATTGTAAATAAGATTTTTTTATTGGCATTAGGGAGTGTTCACATCCCTTATAAAAAGGAAGTAGTGGTGAGTATTGGATCTGATATTTACCAATACTTCTTTTTCATAAGGGATGTAACGTCACATTAACAAATGGAGGGGGGGTGTTTCATTGTGGTCTGTTATGTGTGGGGGGGGGGTGTTATCCGATTACGCAACATTTCTAACTGCATGTCCTATCTAAAAAAAGGTAAAGTTACCAAATTTCTCGAAAATATCGGACAAATGGTTGTCGAAAACTTGGTGGTTGCTAACAAAGATTTACGATGTTTCTGCATTATTAATTTTGTATATAAAAATTTTCAAATAAAAAATTTCACCTCATCATGAAATTTATTTCTAAATGTTTCTAAACATTATTGATGAAACAGAAAATTTTAACTGTGAATGATTTTTTTAATATTTGGAAATAATTATGTTCCTAAGATTTTAATGTAAAATTTTTCAATTTTACAAGGTTACAACATTTTAGAAATAAGTTGAGTAACTTCAAGAGATATTTAAAAGCTATATAAGAATTTTGAAACATTTTAAGGTATTTAAAAAAATGTTCTTAAGCTTCATGGAAAAATTATTTAATAAATTTTGAATTTCAAATGATCACATTTTGCAAATAAGTATATTCAAATAGGGAATTTCACTTTAACATAAAATTTATTTCTGAATATTTCTAAACATTATTGATGAAACAGCAAATTTTAAATATGAATGATTTTTTTAATATTTGGAAATAATTATGTTCTTAACATTTTGCTACAACACTTATTGTACACTTTTTTACATTTTCATGGCGATAAGAAAAATTAAATAATGAACAAAAACCTGTTTTGAAGAATTCCAAACAAATTAGAAGCTTTATATTAATTTTGAAAGATTTTAAGAGAGTACATGCCTTGAAGGTTTCTGGGAAATTTTTAAATGGCTTATTTTTTATTTTAAAATGACAATTTTAAGTTTTGAAGATTTTTAAATATGTTAAAGAAGAACGTGGAAATGTAGCAGATTTTAAAGTAAAATTTTTTCAATTTTAAAATTAAGGTTACAACATTTTAGAAACAATTTGTGTAAGTTCAAGTGATGTTTCAAAGCTATTTAAAAATTTTGAATTTCAAATGATGAAATTTTTTTAGAAAAGAATCTTCTGGGTTGAAGATTCAACTTTTTTGTTAAAAATAATTTTTTTAGTTAAAGGTTTATCAGTTTAGCTAAACATTTATTTCTTGAACTGAAAATTTAAGTATTCCATTTTTGTGGCAAATAGATCTTTTTAGGAACGTAATCTTGTAGGTCAAAAATTCATCTGTTTTGGGTGAAAATATAACAATGCAATTGAACATTTATTTTGTTGAAAATTTATTTTTTTTACCAACAATTTAACTACTCAATTTTTGGTTGAAAATTTATCTTTTTTAGTTGAAAATTCATTTATTTTGTTAAAAATTTGTCTTTTTCAGTTAAGAATTCATCTTTTGGATTAAAAATTTAAATATTTTTGATAAAAAATTCATTTTTTCAGTTTAAAATTTAACTGCTTTGCTGAAAATTCAATTTTTGTTTTGTTGTGATTTCATTTATTGAAATAAAAATTTAACTAACTATTCAATTTTTGCTTGGAAATTTATCTTTTTTTTTTGAAAATTCTTTTATATAATTGAAACCTCGTCTTTTTGGGTTAAAAAGTCAATTATTTATGTAGATAATTTATATTTTTGGGTTGGAAATTCCACTTTTTGGTTAAAAATTTATTTGGGCTTGAGATTCAACATTTTGGAAGAGATTTTTCTCTTTATTACCTAAAAAGAGCTTTTTTTAATTCAACACCTTTGTTGAAAATTGTCCTTTTCTTGTTTGAAAAATACGAGCTTTAAGTGAAAATGTAAATATTTCGTTTTTGGTTCAAAATTGATCTTGTTTAGTTAAAAACTCAACTATTTGATTAAAAATTCATGTGTCGTGGGAAAATTTTCAAACAAATTTCAAATAATGACATATTTTTTTAGAAAATGAATCTTTTGGGTCGAAAATTCATCTATTTGGTTGAAAATAATATTTTTGGTTCAAGGTTGATCAGTTTAGTTAAACATTTACTTCTTGAACTGAAAATTTAAGTATTCCATTTTTGTGAAAAATTGATCTTCTGTTTAGAAACGTAATCTTGTAGGTTAAAAATTCATCCATTTTGGGTGAAAATATAAAAATATCACTAAACATTTATTTCATTTAATAGAAAATTTATTTTTTTGCAAAAAATTTAACTATTCCATTTTTGCTTGAACATTTTTTTTTTTTTGAGAATTCATAGTAGATAGTATTAGATAATTCATATGTTTGGGTTGAAAGGACCACTTCTTTGAAAATTTATTTTGGCTTACGAATCAACATTTTGAATGATATTTTCTTCTTTGTTGCCTGGAAAACCTTTCTTTTTTGACAATTCAACACTTTTGTTGAAAATTGTCCTTTTCTTGTTTGAAAAATACCAGCTTTAACTGAAAATTGTAAGTGAAACCTCTTAATTTTTTATTATTATTTTGAACAACTTTTATTCCCTTAACAGTGCCTATTTTTTTCAATCTTTTTCTTTACAAAAAGGCAACATGTCTTTAATTTAGTCATTTTCGTGAGATTTTCAATAATTTTTTTTCTAGATAGCTACAGAAAAATTATTTTATCAAATACTTTGAAATGTCATATTGACAAAACAAAAACATTAGAAAGAAGGTGAGAAGTTGAAAAAATGAAAAGAAAACACTGAATTTTGTATTTCTTATTTAAATCCGAGAGAAATATTTCATTTACATTTTTTTTTAGCTGACGTTAATCAATATTTTGAGCATGTACATAGTGCATTCAATGACTGTTTTCTAGCGATTGCATGGAAAACATTTTGAACAAATTCGGGCCTTTTACTGATAAGAAATTACTATAAAAACAATTCACAAGTCCATGGCATGAAAAATGCAAAGATTCATTATTATTATGTTTTTCATTCATATGATTCATTTATTTTACTTTTTATTTGGAAAATTCAAAATTGAATGAAAATTTATTTATTTTTATGATTCATTATTATTATTATAAAATATATTATTCATTATTATTTATTATTATTATTATATAAGTATACCATATTTCATTTTCAGTCTTGAATTTTTTGCTAGCTATCCAAAAAAAAATCTTTTGAATATCTCAACTAATAAAAAAACTATAAAAAAAGCATACAAGGTTGAAGGAATGGAAAAAAAATAAAAGGCAGAATTTAAAAATGCTTTGAGTTCATCTGTTCAAAAAAAAATTAAATCGATAAGTAAATTTTTTTCTGGTGTTTTTTTCGGTCATTTGGAAGTTCAGAGGTATTTGGAATCATTTTTAAAGCTTACATTCGCATTATTCATTATCTCGATAAATATTTTTTTAAAGGGAATTATACCAAACTCTCGGTTTCAGTCCAAAAGTAAACAGTCAGGGCCGTCTGAACCGTTTCCAATTGAAATTCATAATATTGCGCAATATACGCGACTGGTACCCGCGCACTGCGCCTTTCCGCTACGCTGCTGGTGAACCAGCAGTTCTAGCAAGGTCGCAACTGGGGGACAGAATGAGAAAATAAATTTTTAATAAGAAATAATTTTTTCAATTAAATGTGTACGGGAATTTAAAAAAATCCTGCGGGAAATGTACGGGAATATGATCATAGTTCTTCGCTGGACACCCTGTATAATAAGGCCAGAAACCGTTTTTTTCTGTGCAGGTAAGAAAGGCTTGTTAAGTTGAAATTGACGAAGAAACTTGAGAAGAATTACAGTGCCTGAGTACCTGCATTAAATGAGCATCGTTGAGTGGACATTAGATCTCTCATTTCTCGGTGTGGAATTTTTCTGTGACAAAGTGCGATTCCGTTATGGCGACCCGCTGCTTATAATTTCCACTCTCATAACATACCGTACCAACTGTATTCATTGGGCGACAAAAAGTGGAGCGCTCATAGTCATTAGCCGCGTTGCGTTGGTCACCAATCATCAGTGGTCATCGTTTGCCTCTCTACCAGTACCCCCCCCTTTTCACCCCCCCCCCTCACACCCCACAAACCCCCACGGTAGTAAAACGAAGCTGGTAAGTGCGGAGAGTTAATGGCCTATCATATATATACTACACACTATTGAAACTTTAACCTTCCTACGTCAGCGACATTCGAAACAATAATTTCCTGCGAATCAGATCAAAGATACATTATCTCAAATCGAAATTAGAATTTTTGGCCGTTCAAAAACTACTTCACGCTATTTTCAATACTTTTTCCACCCTTTCTTCTCTCGGCACCCCCAGAGTGACGTCACAAAGACGACAAGCCACCCCCCGCCCCTCTTTCTAAGGCAAAATGTTTTAGTCGATTTCATTTGATAAACGCCTAAAATAAAACACAAAGCATACAACATAATATTTCCACAGTCTTCACACTCAAAAATGCTTTCAAAACAGGGGAAATAGGATAATTTTTCATGAAAATAGTGTAATAATGGGGAAATATATTCTTTTTAGTAGTGCAGTTCGACACGAGACTGTCTTGATATCGTATCGAAAGATCTCGGTTTTTTCTCGTATCGGTATCGGTTTCTGAGACTCCAGTCTCGGTTTTGTCTCGCATCGTTTTGACATCGGAGAACCGATATATCGGTCGTATCGTCTTGGGATTCTGAGACCAGACAGCCAGATGGTGTCTTCCTACGAAACAACAGTAGAAGGGGAACGGCGACAAGGTTGATCTACCTGAGCACCAAGAACCTTTTCTAGACATTTGAAATTCTGAAGGTTCAAATTAACGAAACATATTTTCCCGATTCATTATAAGATTTTTAAATAACTTTTAAAATTCCAAAAACTGAATATGTGAAGATGTCTGAATATAAAAATACAATTGTTTACTTTGTAGTAGAAGGGTAGCAGTACAGAACTGGGTAACCAACGGCATTGGAATTTTTGAAACAACGAAAAAAGATCCTGTAAAATCGAAGTCATCATTGAAATATGAAGCAAGTATCCGGTTCCGGGCTAAAGTAGTGCTGAATTTAGGTCGGAACAGTTTTATTACAAAAAGTTATCCACGTCCGATGAAGTGGATGTTGAAGTTGACAATCTCAAAGTGACACTAACCCAAAATTGGAGCAGTCTCGACTGCAGATTGCGATAAAAAATTGAATGTTTCAGTTAAAAAAAAAAGAAGATAAAATGATCCTGAGCTATGAACATTGTGCATACGCGTAAGTGGAATTTTATGTCAAAAACTCAGCTGATTTCGAGAAAAACGACCGAGTATTTGGAGATTGAAATGTCATGAGTTTTCCAAATCAGCTTTAATTAGCGATTAAAAATGGAATTTTCAATCTTTCGCAAAAATAAATACTTATTCCCGAGATATGGGTACGTTGAACGATAATAACGAAAAAGTTTGATCAAAAAAAATTATTTCTTTTCCGATAAAATCAAATTTGAAGATCGTGCTATCATAGTATGGCAGACACGTTTTTGCTGAAATCCTAAAAAAGAAGAAAATATATATTATTTCTTCAGTGATTCAATGATAATAATTTCAAGAAATACCAGTAAACTAAAATTTTATTAAAAATTGTGAATGATAATGAAATGATGTTTCGAAACAATCCTTTTATCACAATAGATAATTAATTTTTTAAGAATTTGTATGCAATAAACCCGCTCTTGATGAAAATGGTGGTTATCTCGTTTTGTGCTGCTACTTTTAAGTTATGCTTTTGTAAATGAGTGAATTATGAATGAGTTTTGATGCAAAACTTTTATTTATTTTTTCCGTGAAATGTCGATTTATTTTTTTTTAGTTTGATAGTTAGAACTTTGACAATTTTCTGATTAACTTTTTACACATATTTTTCAATAATTATTGTGAAGTTAACATTAATATGAGTAAATTTAAAAACTTAAAAGCAAGTAAATTGTATAAAATTAACCCTAACACATACAGGACTTATCACTTAGAGAAAAGGGAAAGTTTGTCAATTTGAGTAAAAAATAATTTATCATACAGAATACACATTTCGGGAAACTATATATTTGTTAAAAGTTTTTGAACACTCACATTCTAGCTAAAAAGAGATTTTGAGATATGAGAACCAGGCTAATAAGTATAATCATTTTGATTTTGAATTATAAATATACTTTTTCTACGATTTCGCATAGAATTTAAAAAGATATCGAAAGATTTCAGATATGTCGAAAATTAATCTAAAAAATTGTAAAGAAATTTTTTTTATTTTATCGGATGTTACAAAATCTGAGAAATGATTGGAGTCAGTTTTTTTCGACATTTTTAGAATTTCTTTTCAATCTTTTACAATTTTCTTTACCAATTAATAAGTCCAAATGAAAATTCGTTTTAAATTTGCAGAGGAATCTTAAGAAAATATTTGTATTCTCTTAAAACCTTTCAAAATTCTTAAAATATTTCAAAGTTTTTGTGAAAATGTTAGAAAACCTACATTTGTTTTAAAATTTTGTTGCAGTCTCTTCAAATCATAAATAATATTTAAATCTTTTCAAAACGTGGAGACATTCTAAATATCTTTTCAAAGAATTCGAATTTTTCCTAAAATGTAAAAAAAAGATGAAAAATTAAAAACATTACCATAGAAATCTTCCAGGTTCTTTTTGTGACAAATTTGTAAATTTTTCTGAATATTTTTAAATCTTTTGAAATATTCTCTTCAAATCAATTTTTCAACAACAAAAAAATTATTTTATATGGTGCTAGGAAACTTAAAGGTATTTTTCATTCTTTTGAAATCTTTCAAAGAACGTGAAAAGCTTCTGAATGTTTTGTTCATTATCTTCAGAAATGTACATTTTGTTTAAAATTCCTGCAAGTGTTTTAAACTATCTCGGATTTTTCTAAAAGTTTGGAAAAGCTTTCAAAATTACAAAAACTGCCTTGAAATCTTCTATATTTTTTCCGGCATTTTTACGAATTTTTTTCATTTTTTTTAATTTTCTTGATCAATAAATTAGTCAAAGCAAAGAATCAATTTAAATTTCCCCACTTTTTTCGAAATGTTCAAAAACTAACAATCATTTTTTTAAAAACTTCATTTTCTTCAAATTAAAAATAATATTTAAATTTCTTAAAAACATCGAATCATTCTAAATATCTTCTGAAATATTTCGAATTTCTCCTGAAATTAAAGAAAATCTGCCAAATTGAAAACATTACCTTAAAATCTTCCAGATTCTTTTTATGACAAGTTTGCAAATCTTCTGAAATGTTCAAGAAAATTTTTTCAAATTAATTTTTCAAAAAAGAAAACAATATTTCAAATTTTTCTAGGAAACTGAATAAAATGTTTCATTCTCTTCATTTATGTTATTGAAATGTTTTTAGTTTTTAATTATTCTTGAATAATTTTGAAATTTCTAATTAACTCTTAAACTTTACACGAATTATCAGATAAATAAGCTAATTCAATAATATTTTTTGAAGAAATTCTTATTATTATCATTCATAATATAAATTTCTTCCCAAACAAATTAATGTATCAGAAATAATTTGGCACTTTGTCAGAATAAAAAGTATATAAAATATCATTAGTAGTATTATTGGGTCAAGCAATTGTAGATTTACGTAAGATAGGTTGATGCAAAATAGAAGTAGAGGAATATGTTTGTGCCTCTTCGTAAATAAATAAAACGAAAGGGGATAATTTATTATGATGAAGAATTTTGTTCAAAGAAAACAAACCTTGATCACACTTTTCAAGAAAATGTAGGTGTGGGTGCCATATTAAATAATATAAAATACGTGAAACGCTTTGGAATTTTCAACTAAAGAGTTGAGATCTTAAGCTGGAAAGTGAAATCTTTTAGACAACAGTTGACTTTTAAACCCGAAAAGACGAATTTTCAGCCAAGGAACATGATTTTTCAACTAAATAGTTGTATTTTCAACAAAAAAATAAATTTTTAACAAAATAGTTGAATTTTCAACCTTCAAAAACGCAGTTTTAACTAAATGGTCGCTGACTTCAAAACCATAAACAGTTGAAGTTGTTTTTAAATAATGACGAGGCATCGAGCCAAAAAGTCGAATTTTGTAGATAACAGTTGAATTTTTAACCAAGAAAAACTAATTTTCCATCAAAAACTGATCGTTCCAAATAGATAAATTTTTAATCCGAAAAGACGAATTTTCAACCAAATGGTCGCTAACGTCAACCATAAACAGTTGATTTTTTTAAATAGTCGACTCATCGAGCCAAAAAGTCGAATTTTGAACATGATAGTTGAACTTTTAACCAAGAAAAACGAATTTTCCACCAAAAACTGTTATATCCAAAAAAGATACATTTTTAATCCAAAAAGACGAATTTTCAACCAAATGGTCGCTGACTTCTAAACCATAAACAGTTGCTTTTTTAAATAGTCGACTCATCAAGCCAAAAAAGATGAATTTTTTTACCAAAAAGGCGGATTCTTCAAAAAGCAGTTGATTTTTGAAAAAAAAAAGAATAAATTTGTACAAAATAGTCCAATTTTTGACAAAATAATTTTATTTCTAACAAAATAGTTGAATTTTTAACCACATATAGTACAGTCAGATTACCCAAAAATGCTATTTGCTGGAACAAATTAGAAGCATGGAGATCTTTGTTTTAAAATATTTGGATGAATGTCTTCTTAAAGCCCTAAACATTTTGAGGATGATTTCCTAATCAATTGTTTCTTATTAACCAAAAACGCGAGATCGCAACATTTTCTCGACATGTTTGCCCTTTGATAATATCCTACGAAAAATAGTTTACGAGATATGAATTTATTATTTAACATTGTGCGTTTTCCAGTGAAGACAATGCGATGATGAATTTTCATTGTTGCAAAAAGAATCCAAATTGGTTTTTGCTATTGAATTCTCAAATTAGAAAGTTGAAAGTATTAAAAAACATTTTGGTTCAGAATCCAAAACTGAAAGACGGGTGTGTAAGCCGTTTTTTTAACATACATATTTTGTAAGAAAAATTGTCGAGCTCAGTTTCGCTGTAATATCTAGCAGATTGTGCATTATGAAAAGGTGAATTTTCAACCAAATGGTAGAATTTTTAAACAAAAACTATGAAACTTCAACAAAACACGGTTGCATTTTCAAACAAATAGTTGATTTTTCAAGTCAAGAAGAAGAATTTTCTGAAAACTACTTGAATTTTCAATCTAAAGGGGAAAATTTTCTATTCGAAAAGATGAATGTTCAACGAAACGGTTAAATTTTCAACAAAATAATAAAATTTTCATCGATATAGTTCAATTTTCTACTATAATGATGAATCTCCAACCAAAAGCGAAATAAATTTTTAACAAAGTAGTTCAACTGTTAGCCAAGTAGTTGAATTTTCAATAAAAAAAGATCAATTCTTAACGAAAAATAGAATAGTGATGCTACAAACAAAGAAGATTTTAATTTTAAATAATAAACAGTCCAATATAACAAAAAATATTAATTATTGAAGAAAAATGTAGTTGTTATTTTAACCAAAAAACATTTTAAACTGAACCGAAACAGATTAAATTTTCCAAACAGCTGCATTGTTATCCAAGCAAGATCACATATCTAGGCAATAAGATGAATTTGCAAACCAAACACTTCATTTCCAATCAAAAGGGTTATTTTCAGCCAAATAGTTTAATTTACACGAAAATAATACAATTTTCAAACCAAAAAGTCGAATTTCTAGCTGGAAACTATCAATAATCAATAACAAAAAAACTGATTTTTCACGAAATATTTAAACTTCCAAACAAAGAAATGGATCTTTAACTCACGAAATGGCTTTTTAAAAAATTAGTTCAGCTGTCAACCAAGTAGTTGAATTTTCATTTTAGATGGTTAATTTTCTACCAAAAATGAAGAATTTACAACAAAATACGTCAATTTTAATACAAATTTTTAAATTTTCAACAACTGATCAATTTTAAACCAATAATGGAATAGTTCAGATTTCGGTTTAAAAAATTAATTAAACACAAATTTCAACAGAATAGTTACATTCTCAACCAAAGAGATCGATCTTCAATTGATAAAATAATTTTTAAAGGAAGTTTTTCAGTTTGATCAAAATGAAATTATTTGTTCCAGAAATGTCGATAATTAAAAAAAATTCAATATGGCGTAACTCCAGTAATTGAAATTTTTTTGGAAAAATCAATAGTTTTTGTATTCATGTATAAGTATATAAATATTTATATTTGTTTTAAATTCGGAAGAATATTTGCCAGCTTCAAAAATTTCCCACCATAAGATTTTTCATGATTACTTTTTTTTCTAGATCCAGCATTATATCCTTGATGTTAGTTATTTGGCTGGCCAGGAGAAAAAAACTGAATTCTCTGCTACTCTAACGACGCTCACGAGAACAAAAAGCTCTATCTATCAAATTGTCACTGGCCTTTCTATTTCATAACTCTGCGCCGTACTAATAAGCAATCTTTCGTAACCGTACGGAACTACAGCCACCTGAATGAAAGCGGATATTAACTGTTAAGTACATTAGATCCATTGGCGTAAACTTCGAAAAAAGAAGTGTCAAAAAAGTCCCTTTCATTAGGTGTGATGAATATTTTAATTATTAAACCGTTTCTCAATGAAGAGACGTGCAATTAAAAGTAGTGACGTACAATTTCTGAGTTCCGATTAATTATTAAATACGTTATCTGTGAGTAATATTAATTTTCGTTTAGGACGTCAGACGTATTAAAAGTTTTTAAGGTACATCAGGGTCCAACCATAAATTACGTAACACATTTTTTGCCAATTTTTGACCACTCTCCTCCCCTGTAACAAGTCGTAAACAAATTTTTTGGACCCCCACCCGCACGTATGTTACGAAATTTTTACAAATATTCTCAGCCATGTTTGATTAAATACAATTTATTTACTCACACTGTTAGAAATGTTTGCAATTTCGGTATACATGGGCATAATAAATTTGCTATGTGTTTACTAAATTCATGACACTTTGTAATTTTAGTATACTTACGTATACTAAATTTCTTTTATGAAGTAATATGTATACTAAATTTATTAAGTATACAGTAAGCTTCTTTCACGTATATGAATTTCATAGTTTCTGTATACTAAAATTCATATACGTGTTTACTGTATTCTAAGAAAAGCCTAACGACTGCCTTCACTACAAGACTCAGATTGATTCTGAAGAGTTCTCTTAACTCGGCAAACAAAATCGGGGCAATCAACACTTATGCAATCCCTGTCCTCACGTCCTCCTTTGGGCTCATTAGATGGACCAACACCAAACTTAAAAAGGTTTTAGAACCATCCGCGTGAAAATGACGAAGCACCGAATGCACCACAGTAATTCGGCGATCGAAATGGTAGTTCTACCACGAAATAGAGGTGGTTGGAGCGTTGTAGATGTCACAAAACTGTGTAAGTCACAAGTTATACAGTTGCGAGACCATTTTAACAGCAAGCAAGATGTTGCGCTTCACAACACCATCTGTAAAGCGGATCTGGACTAGACGCACTTCAATTTGTCCTTAGAGGAGGCCTTGAATATTAGGCAGATACTATAGAGGAATTAAAAACGCAATAAGGACACAAACTCATCCACAGCGAGCACCCCAAAAAGTTAGATCAACATGAACTGGATAGTGAGGCATCTAATATTTGCCTGAGAAAGGGCGTCCTGTATCCGGAAACGGAAGGATTTGTCATTGTGATTTAGGGCAGGGTTGTCAGCACCAGAAATTATGGCAAACACGTCTTACATCAAGACGTGGATGACCGGTTTCGATTATGTGGAGATACCAATGAATCCATCGAGCACATGATTAATGGTTGTCGCGTAATGGCTCAAAAAGAATATACGCATAGACATAATGATGTGCCGGGCATTATACATGAACACCTGTCCCTGAACCTAGGACTCTTAACAAAATGGATTCCTTCGTATAGATACATTCCAATGCCCGTTATAGAAAATGATGATTACATCTTATATCGGGATGTTGCTATCCAGACGAAGCATTACATCTAAGCCACTCGACCTGAAATCGTGACGCGAAAACAAAAGGTGGAAGAGTCTACATCATCGAGATTGCTTTTCCACTTAACCGAAATTTGTAGGCAACCTATGCCTACACAACCAAGATCCACACGTATAGCGAGCTAAGGCATGAAGTAAAGCAATATGGAGGAATGTGTAACATGCATCTATTTATCCTATTGTTATTTCGGTTACAGGCAATGTGCGCGCAAGATGCACTGAACATCTTGAACATTTAGGAGTCAGTAGGGTACTAGCAGCAGCTCAGAAGGTGGTTTTATGAAACACCTCTCGCATTGTGAAAAAATTCCTAGACCATCAGTCAGAAAGCGACTGAAAACCTATGAAGTGGCAGGTGGTAGGTCTTGGAAAGCATCCAGAGGCGAGTGTTGTCATCTTCAACGCTCGCCGCCGCTGTGTGAGGATAATAGCAGTAAAAGACGAACTCCAAACTACACCATGCTCCTAATTTTGTACCTACGACATAATCGCAAAAGATTTCAGATATCGTATTGAATTAACTTATAAGATCTCCATCTCATCATTCACTTGCCTTATTCCGTGGCTATGATGAATAACCGGGTTCACCCGAGAACAGGTTGACCAAAAATCAGTATAACATGCACTTGCCCGTCAGCCAGTCGGTGAATGATGGGGTAAAAACCAAGTTCTGGTCAATATGTCGAATTAGACAAACTGCTCTTATCAGATCACTTGAGTCCATTACAAAAATGCGCCCGTGACTGATAATGTATACTGGCACATATAGCCTCATTCCAAATCCTGAAAAATAAAATGAAATTCCAGCTCTAACAAAAATGCCTTCAACATATTGGGCTGTAACTATCCTAAGACTAAGATACTGATTTTTCATAATATCAATATGGTAAAATGATGATTAATTATTATTATGATTTATTATCAATTTATTCACTAATTGAATTGAGTATTAGGTATCATTAATTTGGTGCTGATTGATGAAAGCCTTGAAATCGAGCGTTGGCAATATGTGCTACAAATAATTATTATAGTGAACTTTCACCTATTCTAACGATCGCCTATTCGAAATTTCACCTATTCGAAATCCTCTATACATGCTTACTAAGTTGCGCAGTTCCATCACCTCACACCGCAGTCCCTGTATGGACTGTATGATCACGCTTGCGTCAGTGGCTGAGCAATTAAAAAAAAAGAGGCCCGAAGAACGGGAAGTCCTCATTGGTTTGAATCAAGTATTTTAGCATGACGTCATGGAAATGCAGTCAATTTTTTTGAAAACATTCTAAGCGTAAAAGTAAGTCATGAGTGTACAAATAGTAACATTTCTCATGTGTAAGATCAATTTTCTCAGTCATGTTTCATCCTTTTATCGATTGACGACCTTTCAGTGTCGCGAAATGTAATAAAATTATAAAAATTTCAGGTGTGTAACTGATCGTGTACTCTAACTTCAAATTTTAGACAGCTGATTGTATTTCGTGACACTGAAAGGTGTTTGAAATTTCTGTCATAATTTTATGAAACATGTTCGGAAGTTTTACGTTGTTCTATGTTTCGTAAAGTTATGATAAATCTAATAGAATAAGGATACATATAAGAAGACTGAGCTACAAATTTTCTAATTTTTCTTTCAAAATTACGAAGTTTCCTATAATACATTGTATTATTCTTCTTAACTTTCTGCAAACAATCAGAAATCAATATTTTGAAAATGGAAACAGACGGTCACTTTTGCGACTTCAGAATGGGACCTTCTTATTGGTTCAATAGAATTTAAAATGTTAC
The DNA here is from genome assembly GCA_011634705.1 of Andricus grossulariae. NCBI lineage: Eukaryota > Metazoa > Arthropoda > Insecta > Hymenoptera > Cynipidae > Andricus > Andricus grossulariae. The sequence goes on along the minus strand of JAABKJ010007545.1, from coordinate 186,523,767 downwards.
ACTAGCGCGTTATTCTATTGAATTTCTCTATTTTTCACTTTTCCCATCTGTATAACGTTTGATAATTAGATTATAAAGTCCTAAATAAGTATATATATTTTTACCAAGCAACTAGTTGGTTTTCACTGTTGAATTAGGAAATACTTTGACTAATCGAATTGTAATTTTTTACTAATCTTTAGATGTCTACATTTCGCTAGTAAAATTTGTCAAATTTCTCTAGTAATTAGATCCTTTGAAACAATTTTGATTCAGAGAGGTAACAAAGTATCTTTTCCGTAAGAAAATGGTCATAAAATAAAAATCAACTTTATTTGATACTTAACTTTACCCTTATTCAATGCTTAATTGAATCCTCGTTCAACTCATTTTTATAAAGTTTGCTAAATAATTGCAATTTTTCATGAAAAATCAAAAGAATTTACAACCGGAAAAAATCTTAATAATCAAAAAGAGAACTCTTATAAAAAGTAGCGTATGAAGATCCTGATTGTATATAATTAATTTGGAGACATTGATCCCTTGTCATTTTAAGCTTGTAAAAAGTTCTTATCTTTCTCAACATTGCTCCCCGTTCGCGTTATTTTATTAAACTTTTCTATGTTTCACATTTTCAATTTTGCTCAACTTTTTTTGATTATTAAAAACAGTCCTGAGTGCATTTATTCATTTGGATCAAGCCAAAAGTTGCTTTCCACTATTGAATTAGGAAATATCTTGACTAGTCGAATCATTAGTTTTCTACTTTTCTTTGGCAGCTCACTTTTTGCTAATAAAATAAGTGAAATTTCACTAGTAATTATTCAAATTTTACAAATTTTGATTTCAAGAGACCTCGAAGTATCCTTCGAATAAGGAAAAAAACTATACAATTAAAATAATCTTTCTTAGGAATTTAAGTTCATACTTCTTCAAGCTGATGCTTATTCATGGCAAATAATTTGTACAAAGTTTGTTAGATAATTGCAATTTTCAATTGAAAATAGGGATATTATATATAATATTTTTTAATATATCAGATATATTATATTATAGAATTGCATTGATTTCCAACCAGCTGCTTAAACTGTTTAATTAATGAGCTCTGTAAACTAAGCTACATACCAAAACCTAAAATTTATAAACGCTTGTTATTTTGACTTTTTCAAAGCTTACAAATGCTGAAATTTACAATAAATTAATTAACTATTCCATCACTAAGATGACGATTAATGTCATTTTTACGTGAGAAAATTTAATTAATCAAATATATCAAAATCGAAATTTAGCGGTGACGAGTAATGAAGTTTGCAAGAACGACCAATTTAAAATTTTCCTTAACTGTTATAAATTTTTCTTTCAGAAATAAAAGCAACTTCACACCTACCAGATTAACAATGGTAATGTGAAAAAAAATTTTGTTTCAAAATATATTTTAAACACTTTTAATGACCAGAGACTTAAAGAATTTTATAGTCGTCCAAGGATGACATGAATTTTCAAGAAAATATTCGATTTTTCAACTCAAAATGACAAATTTATATTCAAAAATAGAAGTATTACATTTTCCGTTAGAATAATAAATTTGCAACCAAGAAAAAGGGAATTTTCAACAAAATAGTTAAATTTTTAACTGAGGTTATGAATCGTCAGTAAACAAATGAATTCTCAGCGAAAACTGTATCATTTAATATTTCCACCAAAACATATTTTTATTTTCAATCAAAAACACTTGAATTAAAGAGGAAAATACGAATTTTCTAAAAATTATCAGATTTGTTTCATAACAAATCTGAACATATAATACATATATTATTTTAAGAATAATTACTATTCTAAACGTAAAAACTTTTTTCTTGTCCTTTCCTTTCTGCAAAATCGTGTTCACGAGCTCTAACATACATTGTTGTCGATAAGCTGATCAGTTGCATATTGCATGCATATAACTTTTAGTGGCTGTTTTTAGTTTATTCTTATGAATTTTCTAGAATTTTTTAAACTAAAATTTCCGAAGGAGCAGCAATTTTGTTCCTAACTGTTCGACCACATGCTTTGAAAATGACAAAAGAATTCTATTCATAAACCCTTAACCATATTAAATGAGGTTATATGAATATATACTATTTATCTACTAATAGAGAATACTAATCTTCCACAACATCAATTTAGTAAATAAAAATTCGTAGATAAATGAAATAATAAAATTCACAAAATTCACAATTTGCTTTCAGAAATCTCTTTGAAATTTAGTTAACTTTCATTTTTCTAACGCACAAATCATATCATTGTAAGCGCTATAAATAATTCGTTTCTGGAATAAAAATGAAAGAAAAAGTAATTGAGTGAAATTCGATTTTGCAAATTAAACAGTTTTTGACAGTTTACGTATTGCAGAATAGGTTCATGAAGTTTCTTAATTATGACTTTTTGATAGGAAAAATTTAACTTTATATTAAAAAGCGTTTCAAGCTCATTTTCTGGGTTTGAATGATGATAATTTAATTAATCATTTACAGCAACTGATATAAACAGAAGAAAGTGAAATAATTATTATTTCAAAAATGACAATACTCGTTTTCAATCATAAATTGAATTTATAGAACATTTTTTAGGTTTATTGTGCAGCACACTTTTCATGGGTTAAAATATTAATGATAAACATACAGACTTCTTATGTATTGCATCTGAAACTATTCGATTTAGTTGTTATTATTTATTTTGAATTATTTTGAAGTTTTTTCAAGTTTCTCAGGAACATATTATAATTCCTTATATTTTTTGCAAATTGCTATACAATTTTCATCCATGAATTTCCAGAGAAAAATATTTGCTTATCGCTCATCTTCAAATTTTCATTGCATAAAATATGATTCTCTCCTGAAACATGAAGTAAAATATTATTCTCACAAGTCTGAGTGCATTTAGTTCAATTTTATAAACTTTTATAGCAAATTTTTGATCATTTCGAAGTTTTTCAAATGATTGAGATATTTTTTAAAAATCATAGGATATTTATTCACGAATACTGTATGATTATTAATTTTTGAACAATAAATTCATGAATGCTTTAATCATTGTTTGATAGCTTTTTTCACTGTATACACTTCAAAGAAACATCAATAATTGATCTTATTATTATACTTATAATATCACTGTTAGAAATATTCTGAAATTTACGAAGTTATTGTATTGCAAAAGTCATTGAAAATTTCATGGATGTTCTGATATTTTTACGTCAATGTATCTTTTTACGAAATTAGTAACTAAGTTTGTCAAAATTTTCTGAAATCATTCATAAAATCACGGAATTTCAGTAAATATACCTTACCTTACGAAAAAAGTTATATAAATCATACATAACGGCATACAAATTAATTTACTCGAAACGTAAACCTTTTTGTTTCAAGGTTTGGAATTTTCAGATACGATGTACTAGAAAATTCCGGAATTGTGAATGAGAACTATAAAATTTATAACTAAATCTTCCTACTTTTTTCAAGATCATTTAAGATTTGCTGTAATTTTAAATAGAGTATATGGTTGCATTTTTTTGGGTTTATTTTTATATGAATGAATTATTCAAAATTTAAAAATTATGAAAGAGATTTTTATAGTTAAATCTTTAATAAGAAAATATTATTTCAATTAAGGTTATTGATTTCTGCATCTGTCTTGTTCACGAATAAAAACTGCTTCTCATTGTTTATCGAAATTTTTCTTATTCGTATTTCTTAACACGATTTAGTAATTCACACTTCGGTATCAACTTTTTTTAAAAACCTGCGTTCATGATTGAATGAATTATTTCATAATTTTCACCAAGAATCCAAAATAAAATGGTTATGCCTGCCTCGTATATTTCCATAAAATTTTTTAATTATTAATGTTCTTTTAAAATCATTTTTAATACCTTCCTAAATCGGTAATTTTCCATTTGAGGATTTTTTAAATGTAGTAAATTTATGTCATCCTCTAATGCCTATAACATGATTTTTAATGTACTCAATGAATTTAGAAGAACAAGTTGAATTCTATGGTACTGAAAAATATTTAATATTATAATTCTTCTCTGAGCAGAAATGTATAAGCTTCTATGAGAATATTCTGTATTTTTTAATTGCACAATTTGTTTTCAATTTGTTTATGATTCAATTTATATGTTCAATTTATAAAGCTTTGGCAAATTATATTAGAAGATATTCCTTAATATATTAACACCATCCATTAATTAAATAATTAAATAATACTACAAACATAATTAGTCACTTTCTTGAAGTAGGCTCTAAAGCTCATGAATTTAGATAATGATTCAAACAAATTTTTATTGTATTTTCTTATCCTCAACATTCATTGCATATTTATAGATAAAATTAGGTCAAATTAATTAAAGATAGATGAATTTTTAACCAACTAGTAGAATTTTCAACTAAAAGGATTAACTTTCTACCAAAAAGGAAGATTTATCAACAAAATACATGAATTTCCAACTTGAAATGAGCAACTTTTATCCGAATTGTTAAATTTTGAAGTAAAAAAAATTAACTTTCTACCGTAAAACAAGTTTTTTTAACGAAATGAATGAATAAATCTTCAACTTGAATAATTTAATTTTCAACCAGAAAGATGAATTTTCAACCAAAAAGATTAATGGCTAGCAAAAAAAAAATCCAACAAAATACATGACATGCAACTAAAAAAAAGTAAATTGTCAACCATAAGTTGGTGGCTTGGCAACAAAAAAGATGTTCTTTATAAATTCTATTTAACTTATAAACTAAATTTTCAATGCTCAAACTAACCTATAAAATGTATACACTATACTCTGTTAAACATTAATTATTTTAGCATATTAGCGATGAAATCTTCTCAATTTTTAAAGATTTTCAAAAATCAGGAAGTTTCAGCTAAAAAATTTTGGATAATAATTTTCAAATGCCAAAGAGATTGTTTCTTGTTATATTCAAGCGGATATATAAAAGGAAGCACTTTTTTCTCTACTGTTTCAATTGAAAATCAAATTTCTTAATTAAAGTACCCCAAAAGCTTGTTGTGATTTAAGCAAAAGTTTATTTTACAAAAGATGTTTTATTTCATTTTGTGGAATTTATAAAAAAAAAAGGTTTGTCCTCTATTGATTAAACTGAAAATTTGAGAGCAATTTACCAGTTTTTCCAGAAACTTTTCAATTATTAAACTCTAATTATACTTCACAGAATTCACAATAAAATTTTGATATCCACTTTGGATATTTCCATTACAATTTCGAATGATTAATGTCCGTTTACAATAATTTGTAATACCTCTTTTGTTCGGTAATTTTCAAAATGTTTTGAATGCGGCTAATTTATGTCGTCCTCTAATACCTATAAATTGATTTTAATGTACTAAGTGAATTAAAAAAAAATAAGTTGAATCCTTGGATGATAAAAAATATTCAATCTTAGGAGTTTGGCCGGATCTGACTAGTCAATTCTTACATGTTTTGGGTCGCTGAATCCGAATCATAAGTCGGAATTTCAAAGTTAGCTCTTTTTTTCTTCCTAACCACAAAAAATGTACGAAAAAATTGTTATTTGAGATCAGAGAATGTTAAGGTTCGGATAATTTGAAGTGAATCTCGTCTCTTGAAATAAAAAAAATATTTAAATAAGGTGATAACGTGAAGATGTTATTAATATACCAGCAGTATTCATATTCTTCGAACAATATCCTGGTTAACCATTACAGTTTCTTATGAATGTACTGAAATTGAAAATATCAAGTTGATTTAGTTATTTGCTATACTTTTTAAATTTGAATTAATGTTTTACTAATTACTGCTGAAAATTTTATAATTCATTCCGAGGAAATTGAGCCACTCAAGATTAATAGAAAATTATTAATTCAATTTGTAAAAATATTTACTAATGAGATAGTGGAAAACTACTTCCGTAAATATACATATATCAATTTATTTAGAACTTTATACATTAATTAAAAGACGGTTGTAAAAATGGGAGACGTAACAAATATACATTTTTATGAAAGAACGCAATTATGTCAAATTTTCAACTTTATTGAAACAATGAGATTGGAATATTGTGAAACTTGTAAATATCCTAGATCACATTTTCTCACATAACGTGCTTACAAAGTGTATTGCGTTGAAATGGAACGATTATAATTATTTACACACTTTATCTACTTTAACTTCCACAGAATCACCACGAAATTTATGATTAAAAATTACTTAAGAATTAAGTATTTTCAAAAAAATTAGGTCATTTTTTAGCTTTATCTAAATAATGTATCATTTTTATAGCTATATTCTAAAGATTATGAAAAATAATTTAATCAATTAGTGAAATACGTGTCCCTTTATTTTCACTCTAGAATGATATATTCAAGTACTAAATTATTCTAAAACCATGACCTATAATTTTCTTGAAATTTTGCAAAATTCGAAAAGTTATTATTGGTCGATAGTACATTTTCTGCAATTTTTTAACCGGTCTTAGTTTCAAATTTTCTTTTGAATTTACTTAAAGGTCATCCACAAATTCCATGAGGCGTTTTTTTTTAAATTTTAATCCTTCCATTCCCTATTTAAGATACCAAAATCTTAATGCAATTTTATAAACTCAGAATTTCGCTATTTTCTTTTGAACTATTATTGTTGTGTCAATAAACTATCAAAATTCCTATTTATTTGTCGCAGGCTATTTCCACGAATTCCATATTTTCCCCTAACTAAACTAATAGAATCCATTGGGAAAATCTAACTCTTATTGGTAAAAATTTATTTTTTTCTGGACGAGAATTCATCTTTTTTGTTGAAAATTTAATTATTTTGTTTATATTTATTTTTTCATGTTTAAAGAATTGAAAGAAAAATATATATAAGGAAGACATCCTATCAGCTTTATGGGAGCTCAACCATTAAAGAGGCCAAGATCATTCTTTTTATTTTGCGTAATTTTTTTAAGTTTTCCCCATAAAGGTGAAGATATCACAAAAAATAAACACATATTTTTATAGAACTTTCTCAGATGTGCAAACTTTTATGGCAACATTTCTTCCTACATACCTGACGGGTTTTAAAAAAAAATCTATTTTCAAAATAATTAATTTTCAACCAAGGCAAAGGAAATTTTCAACGAAATTCTTAAATTTTCAACTAAAGTTATGAATCTTTGATAAACAAATCAATTCTCAACAGACCTTAAGAAAAATCGATATAAGGATCAAGTTTTTGTAATTTATTGTAATTTATTTTTCTTACATGTAACATGATAATATTTCTGAAGAAATTGATCCCGAACTTTCAAGAATGATGCAACATGTATGTAAGCTAGAGCTATTAAATTCATAATCTCTAAATAGTTAATAACTTATTTATTTTAAAATAAACCAAAAATGTCCAACAATATGATTCATTTGAAATTATAATAAATTTAAGGAAATTTTAAAAAATTCAGAAAAATTCAGTTACAAATTTCGCAATTTCGTGAAGGAAGTTTCATTTCCTTATATATGTATAACAAAAAATATATAATGTAATATAGTAAAGTAATTTTATTTTAAACAATTAGGTTTCTTGAATTTAATTAATTATTGCTTTGCACTAATTTAAAAGGGGATAAAAAGTATAAAATGATAGAAGAAACTGCAACTTTCTATCATAATTAAAAAAATATATTTTGATAAGTAATAAGAAATTGTTCAAACAATTATTAATGTTCGCATTAATTCATTATTAAATAAACCGCAAGAAATCACGATTAGCGTCAAAAACTCAAGTTTTCACTTATGGGAATTTTGCGGTACACTAAAAAAAATACTTATGGGGGTAATATTTGGAAATTAAGTTAGGAATTCATCTTGTTTGGTTAAATATTCTACTATTTGGTTGAAAATTAATTTATTTCATCAAAAATTTAACTATTTTTTCGATAAATCATCTAATAATACTAATTCGTTTTCAGAAAATTAATATCTTCTGGGTTAAAAAATTATCTTTTTTGGTTAAAAATGCAACTGTTTCGTAGAAAATTAATCTGTTTTGGTTCAGGATTCAATCTTTTTTCTGAAAATTCTACATCTTTGATTGAATTCGACTGGTTTTTATTTTAAATGACAATCTTTTTTGGCGGGAGGATTAACTGTTACATTTTTTGTTCAGAATTCATCTTTAGGGGTTACAAATTCATCTACATAGTTGAAATTTGTAATATTTTGTTAAAAATTAATTTTGTTTTGGTTGAAGATTCATCATCCAAGTTGAAAATTTCACACTTGTGGCTTGGAAATTCAACAATTTGGTTGAAAATTCATATTTTCGATTGAAAATGAAACTATTTTTATAAAAATTCAACAATTTACAAGAAAATTTAACGAATTCAGATAGATATCATATCTTTTTCATTAGATAGAATCATATCATAAACAATCTCTTTCTTTCTTGGTGAATATATTTTTTTGAAATAAAACAAAAACGCATTATTTATCACTCTACTAACTACAAAGTGGGTAAAAAGCTAAACATTTCAGTAGAAAGCGCAACTATCTAGCATTAGTATTTTATGTATCAGAAATAATTTGAATTACAAAACCGAAAACAAATCATAATTAGCGCCAAGAACACGCAAAACTCATTTTGTTACTTATGGGAGTGATATTCAAAAAATAATATTTCATTCGAGTTCGATAGCTAATTGTGAAGAGGAATGTTGAGCTTCAACTCAATTCAGCTAATATTGACGATTCTATATAAAATTTACAAAAACGTCCTTTTTTCTCATGGGATATACATATGAAACTTCATTGGGCTTAAGCCAACTCTAAACATCATTTAAAAAAAATAGATTTATTTGTTTGGGAATTCGGACAAATTTCCGCAAGCTGTATGCATGAAAATAAATAAATAAAAATTTTCACCACCCTAATGCTCACCCACTGAAGGATCTAATATGCTCTACTTATATGATCAGTAAAATTTAGATAAGACGAACTTTAAAAACGGGTGCGAAACTAAGTTTACGATACAATTACGTGCATGGTAAGCTTGGAAGAAACAAGATAAGAAAGATAAGAATCTCGGCATATGTATAGTCGTTTATTCAAGAGCGAATTTCGTTCTCCAAGATACTAGCATCCGATTTGTTGATTTCACAATATTGATTCATCACACTGCTGGATCTTCAAGAAATTCAAGAAAGAAGTAAAAGTTTTACTGGAAAGCTAAAAAAACAGTTTTAATATTGTTTTCTTCGTATGATTGCAGATTAGGCAGAGCTTTTAAATGGACCAGGGACACTTGATAGCGACTATTCTTTTCAGTTTTATTCTAGGAGCGAGTAAGTGATATATCAAAACATTTCTAATTTTTTTTGAATACATTATATTTTGTTGAATAATGAGAAAGTATTTATTCTCTAAGAATTGTACAAATAACAAAAGTAATAATTTGGATAAATGCTTCTTATTAAAAAGCTTTAACGTTTTTATTTGTTTCTTCCAGAGGCATTCAGTTATAAAGAGGGGAAAAACTGGGGCAAACAATATCCAGAGTGTAATGGGAAACACCAATCTCCCATAATTATTGATCAAAATAAAGGAGATTTTGAAACACTGAAAGCACTGAAACTTAAAGACTTCAATAAATTACCAGAAAAACTAACCATAAGGAATACTGGTCACACTGGTATTGAACATTAATTATTTCATTTTATGAATATGATTCTGCTTCATTATATTTTATACAATCTGTTACTTTTTCTATAATACAGTGGAAATAAAAGCTGATTGGTCTGGAGAACCTCCAAGGTTTACTGGCGGACCCCTGCATGGGAATTACGTATTTGAAAAAACCACTATTCATTGGGCAGAAAAAGGGGTAAATATGTCAAAAATCTTGAATAATTCATACATCTAAATTAATGAAAATGGCAAATGGAAAATTTTGATGAAAAAACACGTTATAGGTTTCATTTTCAACTGTGTTGACACAATGATAATACAATATTGTGAAACTTGTAGAAATGCTACATCATCTTCACCAACATGACGTATTTAAAACATATTTCCTTAAAATGTAAACACTACAATAATTCACTCACGTAATCTGCTTTTACATCACATATTCACTTTAAAAATAATGCTGAAATTACCGAAAAAGTATTAAACATTTTCTTTTACTGACTTTAGTAGTTGAAGAAAACTTGTTTTTTACCATCCCAATCGTGAAATGATAAAATTTTACTCTTTTATTAGCCAAACATGCGATCTATAAATCAATTGATGAAAATTTCACTAAGTTACGTTTTTTGAATAATAAAAGGAACCATCATTGAAGACCATAATAATCATAACAATTTTTATTTTAAACGCACGAATAAAAAGTGGACTGAGCAGATGGTTCCTGATGTTCAAGTAAAGGACGATTACATGTGAGTAAAAAATGCTCTCTTCATATTTTTGTAATTGCTAACACTGACAAAACATTCGATATTACATTTTATATACTCATTTTTGTTCAATAGGTATGATATGGATGTACACATGTTTTTTTATAAAACAGATTTTAAATCATTTGAGAAAGCTCAAACACAAAAGGGTGGTCTTGCAGTATTTAAAATGGGGCTCATGGTAAGAAGTGCAAAATAATTAACTTCAATAAGGGCTTATTTAGTATTTCTAAAAATACTATAAAGTCAGAAAGTTCATTTTCCCTATCCATCAGTATTTAAAGACCATAATTCTAATCTCGTAATATTTTTACTGTAGAATATTTAATGGATAAAAGGAAAGAAATCAAAATTAAAATGTTTTAATTTTATTGAAAAAAGTGACCAAATGTTATTAATTTCTAATCCAAAAAGTGACTAAAAAGGACTAATCTGCATGAGTAATGTGACTAATACTTTGTGCAAATTTGAAACAATTTAAAAGAATTAGATTTATATGACTTCCAAATAATTCAAGTTGAATGTAAAATAATTCAAATGGTTTGAAAAAAATAAAAAAATGCCATTGATTCTAGTAAATTTAGAGTTAATTTAGCAAGATGCAAAAGAAATGAGAAGAATTCGATTAAATTCATAAAAGTTTTAAATGGATTTAAAGAAAAAATGTATGTGATTAGAAAACAATTTAAAGATATGAAAAAATTAATTGAATTCAGTAAGTTTGAATTTTAAACCTTTAAAAATTTTTTTTCGAATAATCCAGTATAAATTAATAATACTTCGGGGTTGATTCCAAAAGAACTGCAAACAAAAATCTGGAAACCTCTGAAAATCTATGAAGCACTACAAAATCCCTCACTTCTTGTGAATAAAGTCTTTGAAATCCATTATAGTATTATAAAATCCCGTGCATTTCTATGAAATTTGATAATATTTCCTGAAATCCTGGAAAATTTATTAAAATTCTTCGAGAACTTTCAAAATCCCTTGAACCCATTGAAATTTTCGGATATCTTATAAAATTTCATGAGATCTGCAGAAATATATGTAAGCCTTATAGGTCCTCTAAAATTGTTCCATATCTCAAGAAATGTTCAGAAATTCCTAGAAACTGCATGAACTTTTTTTCAAATCTCGTACAATCATTAAAATCTTTGGAAATCGTAAAAATTTTGTCATTCTTCGAAAATGTGTTAAAGTACTTTAAATTAGTCTAAATCCTATGAAATCCCTGCAAGTTATTGAAATAAATTAAAACGTCCATGACATTTTTTAACATATCCTAAAATAATTTGAATCTTTTAAAATATTTTCAGATACCTTAACATTTTTTGAAGCTTTTGAAAATTCTTTGGGATTTATGTCAATACCCTAAAATATGTTCAATCCGTTGAAATCCCCTAAAGCTGTCTAATGTATTAAAAATTCATCAAAATTGTTTAAAATTCCCTACAGTCTTTAAGGGCATCCTCGAAAACCCCTGAGATAATATTTTGAAGAAAAAATATCGTACCGTCAGCAATAGAGAATGCGTTGTGTAAGTCTGAACACCTCAGCGTTAATGGGTTAAAACGCTGAAATAAAAAAAATTTCAAATTACAATATTTTGGTGAAAAATAAAGATGCTTTCTGGCTTTTGACTTTTGTCAAATTTTGTCGGCCTGTGTTATTTTGTTGAAAACTCGTTTTGGTTTGAATATTAGAATGTTCTGGTTGAGGATTTAAGTATCTTGTTGATTGTCTTGATTGTCTAAAATCAATATTTTTTAAATATTGATTATTATTTTATAAGTTGGGGGAAAAGGCTCTTTAGCTCCGCTGTTATCCGAACTCTCCAGAAAATAATAATCAACATTAACAAAATATTGATTTTAGACCTAGTAGACACAAAACATTAACACATCATATTACTTACAACATCTCCCTGGTCAAAAATCATAACATGAAAATAAAATATAACTCTCATGTTAGAAAAAATCAATCTTATAAGGAATATTGAAGGAATTAGGTGATGTTAAATTCTTCTTGTGTTTAACGTCTGGAAATGTATTAGATGAAAGTGGTGACAAAAGTAAAAAACGACTGCTTCCAGTCAAGAATATTATTTTTGTCTGGAAGCAGTCGTTTTTGACTTTTGTCACTACTTTCATCAATCTTATAAGTATAATTACTGACATCAGAATTCAACTTGTAAGGGTTGTGAAGAAAAGAATCTCTTCTCTCCATAGCTTATTGCGTAAGAGCATCAGACCGAAAATCTGAAAGACGTGGTTTCGGAACCAATCAGAGAGATTTTTCTACAACTTATAAAATAATAATCAATTGAAAAACACATTGATTTGAGACCTTGTAGGCAAAAAACCTCAAATCATATTATTTATTACACTTATTGTTTGGAATTATTTTTTTTATCAAAGATTTATCACTTTGGTTGAAAATTCAACCTTTTTGTTAAAAATGAAGTGCATTAACTATAAATGTTGATTCTTGCATTTCTGTTACCTATCCATTTCTCCCCTTATCAGGTTTTGTATGACTGTTTTCAATAAAAATGTTAAAAATAAGTTCAGAAACAAACATTTTCTCTGTATTAACATTATTGATATCCTAGCAGTGAATTTGTTTTTATACCTAAATAAAAAATTTGGAACGGTCAGGGAAAATGAAAAATTAATCAGGATAAAATACGGGAAAGTCAATAAATTGATATTTGGTATCAACTTTGAATCATAACAAAAATTATTTGATAAATTATTTACTTGCAAAAAAGCTAACTGGAAAATAAATTTTGATTCCGTAAGTACTCGTAAATTGCTGTATGTTTCATTTGTAATGTGTAATGATATTACGGCACGAAAATTTTAGAGTTAAAGGGCAATTTTCGGTGCAGAGCAATGGGCATTGGATAACCCTTCTGGGAGATTATATCTTACCAGAAGGACAGGATAACAAAAAGAATAATATCTTCTTTTCAGGAGGCGGAACCAGGATGTAATTACCAATTACCAGTGGGAATATCCAGGAAATGTTTAAAGAAACTGCTGCAGTAGAGTAGAATTTAATTTGGATATCTAGGAATTCACAACTTGTATACGATGGATAATTATATGGGTTAAGTTTTTAATAAAAAAAATATTAATAACTAAAGTAGAGAATTCGTTGATATATGTTCTAATTTTTGTCATAGTGTTATATTTAGAAGACGTGAATATCCCGAAATTAATTATCAATTTCAAAATTATGCATAAGGTAACATTTAACATAACATTTAAATGAATTTTTTTGACGATGGACTTACTGAAAGCTCGACTAACTTTTGCTACGTGTTTTTGAGGTCAGTTACAAAATTGATTGTACCACCTTCGCCCTCAAACTTTTCAAAGAAAATGTATAATTCGTTTTTAGAGTTCACAATTAATTATACCCCTAACACATGAATTTCATATACCTACTCTCGAAGTTTGAATCAGTGAAAAGTCACTAATTGTCAGTGAAATCTCACTGATTCAAATAGCTAGAATCCGGTCACTGACAACCAATGAAAAGTTACTTATTCATTTAGTGAAAGTTTCACTTTTGAGAGTTGGCAGCACTGCACCACGTCATTTTAACAGTCATAATAAAATAAGATTTTAGTATATTCAATGAAATAATCGTAGTAAAAACTCAAAATCCATAAATGTGATCAAATATTAAAAAATGTGAAAAGATTTGATGCTTTTGAATGACAGAAAACCTCACATATTTCTTTACTTTCAAGATTGACTGTCATGTACACGCCCGTCAAGTAAGTACTTTTCATACGAGTTAAGAGTACATTTTTCTTGCAGTAAATTCAGCCCATTTATAGTCTGAAAATTTACAAATTTATTTCCTAAAAAAATTATTTTCGCTACTCAAGCAAAAGAATGATAACAACGCTCTACTTTAAAACCTAGAGGTTATGTCTCGCATTATTTACTCTGGCGTTACTGAATTGATTAGTGAAAAGTCCGGAATCACTGACTAATCAGTGAAGTTTTCAACTACTATTCCAATCAGTGAATTTTTAACTGATTCATATTGAGAGAGTAAATTAGTGGCGATGTTTCTGTTGTAAATTTTGAAAAGCTCTCTTTTGGAAGCTGTTAGAACTGTCAGAGACTAGAATTCAGAGTCCACGTCAAACCGTATGAAAATGCATGCCCTTAATTACGACTCATGCCTGAAGGAATTCTACATCATCATACATATTCAGGTGGGTCTTTATCCTAGAGGAAATGGAGAATATATTTAGGTTCTCTATTTTTCTATGTATATTTAAATTCATCAATAAAATGGTCAATATTTCTTTGTCCTTTAAAAATGTTATGAGATGGGCACAATGCACATGTATAGGAGTGATAATTTTATTCAACAATCCCTATATATAAAAATCATATTGAAAAAAATATGTGAGAGAAATTAATATAAGGAACCTGCACTAAATGTACAGAAAATGTCGTTTTTTCTTGTCAAAAATTTGAATTATATATATTTTTGTATTTTTAAACGTGCACATCAATAATTTTAGTGAAAAATATAGTAAAAATGGACAGCTGTCACTCAAAAAATTACCAAACTTATATTATTCACACGTATTCCAATAGAAAAACTTTTCTATTATTAAAATTATCCTTATCAAACACTTTTGGTTGAATTTAGCTAAATGCCTCGCACATTGTAGATCAGACCCATTGACACCAAAGTTTTGTACTCATAAACTGGAAAGAATCTCTATTTTGCGTATACATTCAATCAAGGAAACTGACATCTTCTAGCAACAAAAACGAAGGGAGATTTTTCATTAAACTATTGGTATTATTCTAAGGTTCATTTCAACATTACATGTCCTAGCAGGGAAAGTCTCTGACGTTATTTTTAGCGTAGTTTCAACATCCCCTATATATCTGAACTAAGGATTTGACATTTTCTGACAATCAAAACCACAGGAGATATTGGTATTATAATATTAGTCTCGAAAATAAATTCACAACAAACATGGAAAACATGTCCTAGCGGGGAAAGCAGTTGACATTATTTTAAGGTCTACTTCACTAGCCACCAACCACTGGATATTGATATCCAATCATATGGATATAAATGCGCTTGAAATGCATCCAAATGCATCAGCAATAAAAAATCTTTGACTTCAGGCGAGACGCTGCTAAAATGTTAAACCGACCCCCACCCTCCCGCCACCATCGAAATCATAATTTAGAAGAACACCATCTCGAAGAACTTCAAAAGCCCTCAAGTGCACCACCAATCGAAAATTTTGCACCCAAACGCTGACAAAGTTATCAGATGTCAAAAGTGGGGGAGGGGCTGGTGAAATTTTCGTCAAAAAATGAAGTTTTTCAAAGAAATCGGTGATCATTCTCAGTTTCAAATGCGCTGAAATGCTCCACCAATTAAAAATATTGGGCTAGCTAATTGACCGAGTTCTTAATTTGTGGCAAATGGTTGGGGGGAGGGGCGGGGGTGCTAGTGAAATGCTGGTGTTAAATTCGTACTTATAAGGATAAAATCGATTTCCCCTTCACCAATATATTTTACTTCAAATGCGCTCATATGCACCACCAAAGACTTTCGAAAAAATTAAAAGATGTGCCAGGTATTGAAGCATTGATAATTCCTAAAGTGACGACCCACGATAAATTGCATCTTTTTAATTAACAAAACTGGATTGCTTTTGCGTGGTCACAAAGTATTTTGAATGCTTTCGTATGAACCCAACTCATATTTAAAAAAAAGGGCTGAGTTAAGTGAAGCACAAGGAGGCAAATTTTGTGTCAGTTATGAACAGCGATCAATTAAAATTGCAATACCAAGACTGAAAATGGGTCTTTCGACTTAATTCCAAATGTATTCAAATGCACGAATCTTTGGAAAATTTTCATTCCCATAGATTTACGAAAACTGCATTCCCTTAAGGTAGGGGATATGGTGAAATGGCGTCTGTATTTCGCAATCTAACTACGAAAACGGGATTCAGCTTGCATGGTTCTGGAGTACACTGGAACTTGAAATTAAGGAGTCCGAGTTTACGAATTTCCGAGAATTAATGTCCTCGGCTCCATGAGGGCCGTACTAATCGCACATTAGTTACGTCAGCACCAAGAAGCACTAAGAAAAGTAATCCGAGGGGGGGGGGGAGTAATGGTGCTTGTATCTCGCGATCTAAATAAGATAATGAGAATGTGCTAGCGTGGTTCTGAAGAACTTCAAATGTGCTCTGATATGAACCACCGAGAAAAGTAATTGCGCTCAATTACAAGACCTGGCAATCGCGACTCGACTTCCGTCTGTGGAATATCAACGCGTCGCACGTCCCTGGCGTTCTTATGAACATGTCGGAATAATATTTAAAGCATTAGAACTCACTTGAAATGCGTTCAAATGCACCAACCTTTAAAAAATTCTATTCCCATACAATTCCGAAAAGGGCATCCACATTGGGTAGGGAGCTGGTGAAATGTTGTCGGTATCTGGCAATCTAATCAATATAACTGGATTGTGTTTGCGTGGTTTCAAAGAACTTCAAATACGCTGATATGCACTAGCAAGAATATTGAAGCGTTATACACCCCTGGCGTTTCTATTAGCACTTTTCCAAGATTCTAACTTGTTAATATCGCCATCGCCGCAGTAATATTCAGCAATCCACAAAAACTGCACCAAGTACATTTTAACCAAACTGGTTACATTTTTTAAAGACTGGTGCATTTGAGCAAATTTTAAATGAATTTAAATGGTCACAGGTGTCATTCCGATATGTTAATAAGAACGCCAGGGATGTATAACCTATCAATGTTCCTCGGGTGGAAGTTACATCGCGATTACAATTTCTTGTAATTGAGCGCAACTACCCATCTTGGAGGTGCATATGAGTACATTTAGAGCAGTTTAGAACCTCGCAAGCACGATCCCGCTATCGTAATTAGATTGCAATATACAGACACCATTTCACCAGCCCCACCCCCAATTTAATGGAATGAAGTTTTCGGAAATCTATGGAGAAGGAAATTTGTTAAAGACTGGCGCCTTTGAGCACATTGAGTTGAGTTGAAATGCCTGTTTGCAATCTTGAGATTGTAATTTTAATTGATCGCTGGTCAGAACCGATATAAAAAGTTGTCTCTTTGTGCTTCACTCAATTGAACCCGTTTTCTCGCATATGAGTTAGGTGCATATGACCGCATTTGAAATACTTTGGATCCTCGCAAAAAGAACCCAGTTTTGTTAATTAGATAACGAGATACATAATTTCACTAGCCCCCCCCCCCCCACACCAGATGTGCATGCAATTTGTGACATTATATGGGAATTCGATTTTTTCAAATACTAGTGCATTCGAGCGCATTTGAAATTGAATACAATTAAATTTCAATAAAAATTGTACCTCCCCACCCTTCCTTTGACATCTGATAACTTGGTCAGCGCTAAGGTGTTAAATTTTGGATTGGTGGTGGATATGAGTGAAGTTGAATTTCTTCGAGATGGTATTCTTCACAATTGTGATTTCGAAGGTGGTGGTGGGGGGGGGGTGTAGCTTTTCACCAGCCCCCTGTCTGAGCACTTGTCATAGCACCTAATATTTTGTGGCGCAAAATTTTGTATTGGTCGTGAGTTTGAGTGCATTTCGATTGCATTTGAGTCCATATAGTTACATATCAAAATTAGGTGGTGAGAGACTAGCGAAACGGACCTGCTTGTGGGTTGCCTTAACATCCCCTAATAATCCAAATAAGAAAATCGACATTTCCTCACTAACATAATCACAGAAGATTTTTTCAATATACTTTTATTATCAGAAATCAATTCACAATAAACGTCAAAAACATAAACTAGCAGGGTAATTCGTTGCAATTATTTTAAGAGTTGTTCTAGCTTCACCTAAATATTCAAACACGGAAATTAAAATTTTCTGCCAACCAAAATCACGGGAAATTTTTTAAATATGGTATTGGTGTTCAGAATGAATTTATACTAAACGTGATGTACATATCCTAGCAGGAAAAGTCGTTGAAATTATTTTAAGATTTGTTTCAATATCCCCTAAATATACAAAATAAGGTAATCGACATTTCCTGATACCTAAGATCACAGGTGCTTGTTTTTGTTATGATACTGGGATCGGAAATCAATTTTTGGAAATACAATCACCCAAAAAAGTTCACGGCAGGTTTCAATAGGATCATATTTACCCGTATTCAAAGTTATTACAACCCTTAAAATAATTTAACCTACTTTCCTTGGCAGAATATGTTTCTCACAGTTATTTTTTTAGGAAAGTCCATTTTCTTATCCTAATATTTGAGAGATCCTAAAACCGCCCTCAAAATAAACTGAAACACTTTTTCTAGTAGGGCTCGCTTCCTGTACTTCTTTGCAAGTTATTTTCTATCCTATTAATTTAATAAAGAACCCCCCTTGGTTCTGGTTGCTAGGAAATATCGGATTTATTACTCAAATCTTTATGGGATGTTAAAAAAAACGCAAAACATTTTGTATATAGAATGTAGTGAATCTGTCTGGTGTATAGACATAAAAATTGTGTTACAATATGTTTGATCTCCAAACAGTGAACTATCTTTGCAAACCTAACAAAAAGTTTTTGAGCAGAATAGCATTTTAACAATAGAAGCATTTTTCTGTTGAAATACATATAAAGATGAAAATTTTTGCAATTGTTTGAATAATTACTGCCTATTTTTCTTATAATTTTATTTTGAATTATTGGTCTGTCATTTCGGAATTACAAAAAAATATAGAATTAGATATTTCCAAAAAAGCCATTTTCTGTACATTTGTTGCCTGGTCGTTTAAAAAGGTACAAAATTTAAAATCGTAATTTGAACGTCCTGAAAACGTTATTAGGACGTACAAGTCAAAAGCCGTTATTTGAGCGTTCCAAAAACCATCCTAAACCAGGTTAAATAATTCTCTGAAATTGTTTCATGTTCCTAATACGCCCTTGAAACGTCTCTGGAACATTGTATGTTTAAGGAACGTTATTTGAACTGACTTGTTTTTGAGCCGTTTTTCAAAAATTCGCTCTGGATCTGGATCCGAACCCAGGCCGCCGCGCAGATGTATTAAACCGTCACGCTGTCTACTACGCCAAGGGTCCTGATTGGATTCGGACTCCGTGAGCTCGTAGGCGCTTCAAATTTGTTCTATTGCAACTGTATGCTTCTTATGTAACAAAAAAATGAGAAGCTAGCTAGGCAGACCAAATGTTTTCTGCGTGCCTGGAAATTTCGTAACAATAACTTGTTTGATAACTTAGAAGAACGTTAATATCTTTCGAAATGTTCTGAAATATCTTTCAAAATACCATGATCATTTCTTCCAATATTTGAAAATGATTAAAGTCTTTGAATAATTCTCTAAAATGCTTCGGATAGTTTGCAATTTTTAAATGGTTTTTTATTTTAAGTAAATATGGAGGCGTTGAACATTAACCATAATATAAAATTTGTGCTTACCAGAAGAAAAAGAAAGGGGAAAAAAGATTTCAGCGAAGAGAGCGAAGGGATGAAGAAGAGGGTGAAAAATCTCGAATATTTATGGGCGAAGTTTAAAGTGCTTTTCAAGTAACTTATTTAACTCAATGTATTATCCGTGCTAACAGTGGTTTCCTGCACATTTCACGCCTGGTGAACTATTTCCCTTGTTACCGACTACCTGGGCATAAATACAGTAATAACAGGTGTGCACTCTTGCGAGAGGCTGTGAGTCTAATAATTATCGATCTTCTTCATAGAGATTGAATAAACTCGGCTTATCTTAAGACACATTTTATACACTGGAAAAGAAGACTAAAGATACTCGAAACACTTTTGTTTGTACGTTCATTTTTTATTTGAAATTCTGAAGGTGTATTTCGGGGTAGTTGCAAAATCTTAATTTCGAAATACCCTAACTTTCTCTGACTTTTTCCTCGCCGTTATAAATTATTCTTTCAAGTCTAAAAACAAACTTACGCCTATGTGGTCAATAATGGCAATGCAAAAAATGTTTGTTTCTAAAGTTATTTTGAGGGCTTTTAATAACAGCAGTCATACATAATTTAATAAAGGATCATCTATTACAGGATGGAGGGGTTTCGTGAAATATTACTGTTTCTTAGAAGCAAGGATAGAGGGAGAGGGAGGGCGTAGAAACACATGAAATATTTTACGTAAGACTAACTTTGAATAAAAAGCATAGCCAGTCAACATATATCACAACTTTATGGTATTGAATTTTCAAAAAAATAGATGAGTTTTACACTAAATAGTTGATTTTCAATAAAAAAAGTTAATTTCCATTTAAGAAGATCCGTTTTCTACCAAGAAAGACTATTTCTCAACAAAATACATGAATTTTCAACTGCAAGAGATACTTAAAATCTACACGGAGAATATTTGTGTGTTAAATTTTACATAACTTATTTCGGTAAACGGAGGACATTGCGGCATTATATTGAAATTTCACTTTCAGTCATGCAATGTGAAATAGGGTAGTATTTGATGTGAAAATATGAATTATTAAGATGAATTTATTAAAATTTAATTCGCGATTCAGTAAGAAATAATACAACTAGATAATAAAGATGACCTGCCACTTGGGTACAGTTTCAATCAAAGAAAACAAAGTCTATCTCTCTAAATATGTGAATTCTACATCCCAGTCATGTAAAATTTCGTGCGCCAGCAAAAAAAAAAAAACATTTTTGATACAAACAAATTCTGTGGAAGGTCATCCCACCACATACTTACTTATATCATATAATTCATAAGTATATTGTTGGCACATATACAAAATGTAACTTAAACAATTACATTAAATTACAATACATTACATACAATATATTCGCACGCTTTTAACGATATTAACGATATTAAAAATCGAAAACGCTATGAACGGTTTCGAACCACATGAGCTATGTTTAACGCATTCTATCGCTGACAACTAAATCTACGGTCTTGACGATTAAATTCTCATCGTGATACTTGCGCTTCGCGCTCAACAGCTAGGTTATACAGACGATTACTTTTGAAAAATAAAACCATGTAAACAAAATTAAACAAAAAATTTTGTTTCCAAATTTAAAAATGCTCTTACTTTTTGAATTTTGATAAAATCAGAAAATTTTATGAGCATAGTTTAGAAATATATTTTTTATATATAGTAAAATTTTTGATTGAAATTTTTTAATCTATCAGAAAAATATATTTTTTTTCTATTTTTTGAAAATTTTCAAAATTTTCAAAAGTATATAACTTTTTGAATTTCAATCTAAATGAAAATTTTCATTAGGATAATTTTCAAGACTCTCTCTCATCTAAAGAATCTTGAACAAAAATTTCTGAAACTTGAAAACAAATTTTTTTTCAAATTTTGAAAATGCTCTACAATTTTTAATTTTTGTTGGAAATATCTAGTTAACGAAATTAACCTTGATTTCAGGACCCTTAAAAATTTTATCAAAGGCTGACTCGATTTGATTAATCCTTCAAAAGTGAGCGTGGCTACAACATTCAGGTAACCATACATACAGACAGATATACAGACATACATACAGCCAGACATACCGACAGACATACAGACAGACATATAGACAGAGAGACACCGACAACATTTTATGATTTTCGGACTCTGTGAGTGCTGAAACGTAAAGATCCGTTAAAAACCAGAGATCGAAAATTTGGACGATTAAATTACATTCTCATGAATGAGAATGTGAAAAATCTCAGATATAAAGTTAAAGTACGAGTACGTCACGGTCGTACGAGAAAATATCTGATCCCCGTTTCATCGAACTTTGTTATTATAACATTTTATTAATAAGCGGGCTTATAAATTTGTAGGAAGTGAAAAAAAACATTGGATGATTTTTTATTTCAAATTTTCTAACCTTAAAACTTTAAATTATTCAATTTTCAATATTTTCAACTTTTGCATGGTCTACTATTTAAAAGTACTAGAACATTGTGCGTGCTATGAGCGCACTAATTACCCTTTCTTCAGAAAAAGAACTCGGTTCATTTGCCAAAGTTTTGTTATAGATTTTACAGAAAATTTTATACTATTTGAGAACGTTGTACACGATTTACAAAAGTTTCCTTTGTATAGCGAGAAAATTCCAGTTACTTCTGGTGGAAAATTAGTTTTTTTATTCATATTTTTTTTTAAAACTAAAAAGTAAACTAAATTTTGTTTTGAAATTTTTGGATAGACATTCCATCTTTTCGGTAAAGAATTTATTTGTTTTGTTGAAAATGTTAATACTTCAATTGTTTAGTTGAAAATTCATTTTATTTGCTTAAAAACTTATTTCTCTAACTAGATATTAAACTATTCTATACTTTGTCAAAAATTTATGGTTTTTAGTTCAAAATTCATCGATTAAGTTGAAAATCCATCTTTTTTTTAAATAGAAAATCAACCTTTTTGGTTGAAGATGCAACTATTGGGTTGAAAATTCCATTAAAAATAACAAATTTTCATGAAAAATTCATGTATTTTATTAAAAACTATTTTTTTGTAGAAAATTAATCTTTTTGGTTGAAATTTTCATTTCTTTAGTAGAACATTATTTTTAAAATCAAAAACTAATTTTTCTAATCAAAAATTTTAAAATTAATTTCTTTAACTAAAAATTGAAATATATTCCATTGTTCGTCAATTTTTTGTTTATAGACATTACATCTTTTCGGTTGAAAATGCATTCGTTTGATTGAAAATTTATTTTATTTGTTCAAACACTTACATCTCTAACTGAAAATTGAAATATTCTATTCTTGGTTCAAAATGTATGTTTTTAGTTGAAAATTTGTCTTTTTTTGATAGAAAATTTATCTTTTTGGTTGAAAATTCACCTAATTGGTGAAATGTGTTTTCTTTTTTGTTTGAAGAACCTGAAAACTTGAAATTTTGGATGAGAATTTTTTCATTGATTGAAGAATCCTTCTTGGTTGAAAAATCAACTCTTTTGTTGAAAATTTGTATGTTTTGGCACAAGTCAACAATTTTAGATTGAAAAGTGAAATAGTTTTGGCTGAAAATATCAACTTTTTGTCATATAACAATAACGCTTTTTGTTGAGAATTAATTTTTTTTAATAAAGATTTGTTAGTTTAGACAAGAATTTAACTAATTTTTTGAAAATTTCCTTTTTTTCATTGAAAATTAATAACTTTAACTGAAATTTTGATAATAAAATTTTACATTTAGTAACTTAATAAGTATTATCTACTAAGGGAAAAGAATAGTTTATATATTTGAATATTTTCTGAAATCCTACAATATCAACTGAAACTTAAAAATGTTAAAGTTTCTACGGGGGACTTGGCTTTAAAGTTCAGCCCTGAGAATTTTGACGTCCCTAGCGATTCTCATTTTACCTTACTGTTATGTAATTCCTCTCCTAATTAAAGTGAAAATCTCTTTAAAAATTCTGCAATCGATACTTTCTTTTAAGTGAATCGTTAATATCACACAAAAGTAAAGTTTATAGCATGCATTTAATAAAAATGCACAATACTTTGCGTTATTTTATAATATACTGGTATAACTTTATCTAAATGCAGTAATGTCCTCCATTTATCCAACTAATTGGGTGAATTTTAATGAACAAATTTTCTCCGTGTAGCTACAATATTTTCAACCGATTTGAAAGTTTCTTTTAAAGAAAGCTTATCAAATTTCAGAAGATAAAAAACGGTTGAGCTCGATTATTGAGAACGGTTTTTAATTTTTTTTAAACTAATATAACGAAAAAAATTCACTTTTTCTATTCGATCTTATAGCTTCTTTAAAATATGCGTAAACTGAAATTTTCTGAATTTGATAATCTTATAATGGGAAAAATGTGTAGTTGAACAATTATTGGTAATATTATAAACAAATGAAGGGTGACATTGCATATGGGCGTAAGTGCCAAAACCCGAATTTTACAGGAGACACAATAAACTGTCCAACTTTCTGGCAATTAATTTGAATCAAAAAAATGCGAAAACTGTTCGAGGTATTGTTAAGCTTTATCGAACCGTGAAACGAATATCCCGAAAGAAGCATCCATCTCCGACAAAACCTTTGTCAAATGAGCGGGATGTCCCCAAAAACTCCGATTTTGATACATAAAGAGTTTTGAAACTTTTTTATTTTTAAATAAAAAAAAAAAAAACACAAGAAGGTTCCTTCGAGCTATTGGTTAGCTCTATTGAATCGCATAAAACCGTTTAAAAAACACATGTACGAGAAAGCCCTTTTCAAAGATCAGTGCGTCCCAAAAAACTCTAATTTTCACACATAAATTGTTGCGTAACTGTTTTATTTTTTAATTAAAAAAGCACAAAGTACATTCGAGCTATTAACTCTGTCAAATCACGAAAGCAATATCCTGAAAAAAGTAACCACATCCGAGAAAACCCCTTTTCAATGGTGCACGCGACCCGTCCCCTAATACGAAATATGGACAAAGAGTTGCATAACTTTTTTAATTTTTTGAATTAAAGAAAAAACAATAAAGTACTTTCGAGCTATTATACTCGCAAGTTTGAGCGCGCCTGAGGCGCACACCTGTTGGATCTCAGGCTTCGCGCTCGATTTGGTATTCATCTCGCGCTTCGTGCTCGATGATATGTCTATTTCGCGCTCGATAATGTATTTACCTCGCGCTACGCGCGCGGACATATTTCCCCGACGCTTTAAGCTCGGTTCCTCTAGGTTTTTGCACTTCGTGTACTCGCTATTGCGCGCTTCGCCGGCAAATACTCTCTTAGTAAGTTTCATCGTTATGACCTGATTTTGTTTTAATTATGTCAATTTTACATCAAGAAAAGAACTGATTTACTTAAAGTTCTATCGACCTTAAGGAACACATTCTCATCAAGACACGCGCGCTTCGCGCTCGATATTTGATTTAAAACTCATGTAAACCTCGCGCTCCACGCTCGTTTCTGTTCATCGTATAATAGAAACCCAAAAGTTTGAGCGCGCTTACGCAACGACCATATGTTATGTTCTATGTACTTCAGATAAAAATGACTAAATTTGCATTTGATATAAAATGAAGAAGGAAATTCCTTAACTTCAGCGTATATTTTTGTATCTTTCTAATAAATCGTACAATCAGAAAGATTTTTTCAAATATGTGAAAAGGGGAGCAAAAATTATCTTAGTCGTTTTTGGAACATATATATGATAAATTTTAAAAATAATTTTTAAACCATATAAAAATAATCGGTTGGAAAATAGTAGTGTTGGAAAGGAGGTATAGATGTTTTAGATTGATCCAGAATTTCTTGTTAATTATTTTAATAACACTTTCGTCCCCCAACACTGTTCCGACTCAGGTTGCTGATCAATCTCTCTAGCGATCAGCCACGTGAAGAGCTTCACAAGGTTGTTATGTGAGGTTCCCCACTCGGGCCCCTTAGTATCCAAGGTCTTTTGTTTCAGGCGTCATTCACTCGACTCACATTGTTTTTATAAACTATTTGTCGCTACACTCTTCTGTTCTGGCACACTTCTTTAGCTTCCTTCACGTTCATGCATTTTTTCATGCAAGGTCTCCTCTTTCTATGGCTTCTTATGTCTTTTCGGATTAAGGTCTCATTAACTCATTCGAAACATTCTTTCCGTGGTCTGCCTCTGGGCATACTGCCATTTACTTTACAACCCTTTACCTTCGTGTCAGATACACATAGAATATATACTCGCCTGAAACTCGACCTTCATGTTTACCGTGTGTATGCATTTCGTCAACCAAAGTTTCAGTCCATTCCCCCCAAAACTTCTGTTACTGGGGGGGGGCAAGGAAGGGAAACCGATAGAGTCGCAATTGATTGATTTTTTATGTCGAGAAGGTCACCAGCCTTCAGCAGCGTTGTATTAGATAGGAGTTCATATGTTCCTATCTGCCCGTGAAATTGAATTTTGGATTTTTTATTATTCTTTGTGTAATAAAAAAGTGAATTTTCGATTTTTCAAGAAAATTCAAAAAGTCGATACGATAAGAGACTACAAGCTGCGACTTCGAATGTTTGTGGGCAATATTGCATTATGTTTCTCCATTGTATGTGTAATGGTTATTTTCTGTCTGATTTTACAAATTTTTTTACGAATAATTTAGAAAAAAATGATTATCTTTTGCGAAAATTTTACAAAAAGTTGTTGTAGAAATATAAACTTAAGCATAATATTTCTCGAGCATCGAAACAGCGCCTACGTGGTGGTACATATTATAAACGTACAGGTCTTGCATCATGTACGCAAACATCAACGGTGGAATTAACGACTCTTTCCTTATTCTAAAAATATGTAATCCATCTTTTTTCTCATTATTACATAAATCAATAAATTAGAATGATGTAAAATGTCCCTTTTTATTCACAGACCTTTCATACACGTAATCAGTAAGAATAATTTTAATCGTACACTACAATTCGAAAAAAATTTTTAACATCTTACAAGCTTTTGTATTCTTTCTTTTGAATCATAATAGTAATATAATAAAAATCATTTTTCAAATTGCTTTCAATTTATTTTTTTCAATATTAATTAATCTGCTCATTTGTCAAAAATAAAAAATATATATAGAAACTTTCTCAGGTGCCTGTCAGATTGCAAACCCTTAAGACGTTCGCAAACAGGTGTCCGAGAGCGGCTGGGGGTAGATCCCACCACCAGGGCGAGGGGGTCGGCGCCATAGTGCGGTAAAGGGGGATGGGAAAAGTGGAGGGGTAGTCTGTCCATAGTGGCCCAGTACTACTTCCGCAGTAGGCTTCTTTGGCACAAGCAGCAGCGCAGTAAACTTATGTTTCGAAATCCGCTAAGGAGTGCGTAACAACTCACAAGCCGAAGCAACTAGCCCTGAAAATGGATGGCGCTGAAGCGTCGCGCCTATACTCTGCCGTCAGCAGCAAGACAGGCGGTTCGTCCGTCATGAAGCCCTGACGAGTAGGAGGGTCGCGATGGTGTGCGCAGAAGTGTCTGGGGGTGAGCCTCCCTGGAGCCCCCGTCGGTGCAGATCTTGGTTGTAGTTGCAAATACTCCAGCGAGGCCCTGAAGGGCTGTCCCTCTAGAATAGGATTTTATAAGTCGACGTAGGGTCGACGCAAAGTCGATGCAGCGTCGACTTCGTGCACGCGCACCTGTTGCGAATTGTTGGAATATTTTGACATTCAAGTTTACTTGGTACTGAAAAGTGAAAAAGCCTCACTTCGACCAAATGCAGTTGAAAACAGCTGTGCGCGCATCACGTCGATGCTGCGTCGACGTTGCGTCGACGCTACGTCGACTTATGAAGTCGTTGCACACGAGTCAGCCGATCCTTCATAAAGTAGCACAGTACAGTTCTTCCACACTGAGAGATGCGCAGTAGACTTATATTGCAAATACAGGAGCACAGCGTAGCAGCATGTGCTAAATAACTCTACTTCGCAGCCCGAGTACCACGGTTCTGTACTGCGCACCCTTATGTGACTTATAGGTCTCCTGCGCATCCCTCAACTCCGTAAAACTGCTTTGCGCAGCTATATATATCACAAAACTGTACTGAATTGATTCTGTGTGCCACATAACTGTACTGCGTATCATTTTGTGTAATGGAAGTCCACTGCGCACCCGTAAATGTTGTAAAACTGCAATGCGCTGTCGCATGTGCTGAGTAACTCTACTGCGCAGTCCATGTCCCAGGGACCTGTAATGTGCATCCTAATGTGTCTTATAAGTCTTCTGTGCATCTATAAGTGATGTAAAACTGCACTGCACTTCAATAACTCTACCGCGCAGCCGAGTTACACGGACCTGTACTGTGCACCGTTACGTGCCTTATAAGTCTACTGCGCACCCATAAGTGTCGTTGAATTGCACTGCGTACCCGCATGCACTAAATAAATGTACTGATCAGCCCGAGTAGCATGGACCTGTACTGCAAGACCATATGTATCTGCGCATCCGTAAGTGTCGTAGAACTGTACTGTACAGTCGAATGAGCTGAAGAACTCCACAGCGTAGCCCAAGTACCTCAAACCTGTGTTGCCAGATTGGATGAACACCATTACCGTACGAGGCTCTGTAAATTTACCGTACGATTACCGTACGTGGATAAAGAAATTTACCGTACTGATTATCGTAGTTAATCAACGAATATCGCACACAATTGTCGTACCCAATGATATATAATCAGCGAAATGCGCGCGTTTTTCAAATCAAATTTTTAGTTTAAGTATTTTAGTTATACAAGAAGACATAAAGAAAAGTCATTTTGCAGCATAAAATGCAGCAAATTGGGATTTTTTGTGAAATATGGAGGGAGATTCAACTGTATTATGGAAGAGTACTTAAAATAGTTATTAAAACATGCAAAATGCAATTTAATGTTAACAAATACTTTTAACAAAACTTTAAATGATGAATTTTCATAAAAGATATCAATTTCATTAATATAAATGATTAAATAGTTTTAAAGAAAGAAAGTGGTGGGATTTAAAATTTTTACAATACAATTTGTTCAAAGCATGGTCTGCAAAGCATTCTTTTTTTCAAGAAAAATGTTGTATCAAATTGTATAGATGATTAATTCATTAATTTCATAATTGCTAGAGCAAAAATCAATAGTAACATTGTGCAATAATATGCATGATTAAATAAACAGAAAAGTAAATAAATATTATAATCCATGTGTTAAAAAAATTGTATTGTAAATTTTTCAAATCCGAACGGCTTTCTTTTTTTTTAATTATTTAATTATTTTGAATATGGATTTAATATTTTTCAAGAAATTGTCTTCATTTGACAGGTTTATAAAATTAAAATGTTTAGAATATGATGTACATGCCTTTTATTACTATTTTTATGTTATCTTCCATAATAAATTTGAATTTTCCGCCTTATTTGACCAAAAATCGCAACTAAAACTTGGCGGTTCCGGTCTTCAAGTTGCATCACGATGATCGTGATGCAACTTGAAGATCGGAACCGCCAAATATTCTGGAACTACGATTTTCGGACGTTTTTGAGATTTTTAATGATTATGTTTTTCAGAAATTCTTATGGAATGTTTCAGACTATCCGATTCTACAGTTTCATTTTTCATTATTTATGTTTTATTTTTCAATTGTTTTTAAATATTTGTAAAGTCAAAATAATAATAAATGATCATTATTTTTAATTTATTAAATTAATCAATATTTTTACTGATAATTACCTTTCTTTTCATGCTATTTTAGGCTATCAGCACAATTTTGGGGATTTTAAGAGAAAAAGCTAAACAGTTATTAACCTGACCTCACATTCTTTCTTAATATATAAAAACTTTTCAAAACCTTCAATGTCTGAAAATACTTATCTCAACATTACAAAACTTAGTTTTTACAATTTTATTTTAATTTTAAAATAATTGTAATTGGAAATTAATTGTAAATGATTGTAAAATAAATTTAAAAAAATTTATTTTATAAAGAAGTATCTCACGATTTTGAAAGGACAAAACAATTTTTTGAGATAATTCTTTGTAGTATTTTAGTAACTAATTAACATATTTTTAGAATATTTTTCGTTGATTCTGCCTTAGGGTCAAACATGGTACAAAAATCTGTCGTGAAATTTCCAACCAATACTGTACTCTGTATACATTAATTTAAAAAATGAAAAATATTAATACTTTTTATAATTATCCCAAAATGTTATTTGAATATGTTACACATCGATTTTTATTTAAAAATTTGTTGTAAATAGTTGGTCCTTTTTTAAATTTTACGACATTTTTGTACAATGTTTGGCCTCAGGGAATAGATCTGAAGAATGGAAATATAAAAATATCTCCATTAATTAGTTTTGGCTTGAAAATTATATTTTTTGTTGACATTTTTATTTGACATCGACATTTGGTGAAGAATCCTATGAAAATTATATTTATATAACCTTAAAATAAGAACAAAAAAACTTAAAAAATAAATAGTTATTCGAAATTTTTATTTTGTATACAAAAATATTTTTCGCCTTTAATTATAATTGAGGGTCCGGATGCAATAACCGACGGTACGCTCGGCTTTGTATTTCCTTGTCTCCCATTCCAGATAAGGTGACGCGTAAAATTATCTGAAACTCAAATTAAAAAAAGAACCACTCGAAAAAATATGAGCATATAGAGATTGATGAAGAGCACAATTTTTGTGTGGAAAATTTTTTCGTTCGAGTTCAACTTTATGAAAAATAAAATATAAACTGCAAATTTCGACGAGCGGAATTTAATGTGTTTTTAAAAATAAACTTACCGTAACTTTTTTTCATTTCAACGAAATGACTTGCAATTTAAATCCCAAGCGCAATATACTCTGTCGATGCCTACGGAGTTCGATTCGTGTATAAAAAAGTGAATTGTTGAACAATATGGCCATGTTTGTTAATAGCTATTTAATACCATACTCTTTTTTGTGTTTCCTGAGCAAAAATAAATTGAAAACCCACAGTCATTCAGGGTCTGGGTCGAAAAACTCGCCCAGCGTTCGAAATCGGGTGAAATTATTGTCCAAACGTGTCGTTGGATGGAAATATTAAAATTCACCGAATTAATTTTTTTTTTCAAATAAAGGCTTATAGAAAATGACGAGAAAACTGAGGAGAACACTGCAAATCGCCTATTGCTTATTAATATTTAATTGCAAATTGAGACAGATCGGTAATCCGTTTTTTCAGTTCCGCCGACAAAAAGTATCAAGGGAGCTTTAAAGTTGAATTTCTGCCACATTTCGACGAATCGATTTGAAAATTTCTAAAAAGCTCCGCACTTTTTGTCAGCGAAACTGAAAAAACGAGATTACCGCGATCTAACTTAATTTGCACGTAAATATTATTAAACAATAGGCAATTTTGTAACTTTTAAGGTTCCGGTCCCTTAAGACGATTGCACACAAAAATCCAGGGTATCAAAATTTTGCAAACATTTGACAACTGCATTGTGTAACAAATGAAAACTACCCATTGTGAAACGTCTTGATACATTTTTGTAGCTCAATTTGATACTTGGGCATTTCGTGTGTGGACAATAATTTCAGCCTATCTCGAGCGCTCGCCGATTTTTTTAATTCAGACCCTCAATTCAAAAAGTGTCGAAGTTTATTTTGTCAAAAAAGATTAAAATGCGTAGTCCAAAAAAGACAGTCGATTGTGGTAGAAAACGTACAGTTAATGAAAAATCTTGGCAACGCAACATTGCGAAGCACTCTCGAAATAAGGTATGTGAATCATTTAAAAATTATATATATTTTAAAAAACGGTTAAAGAACCACTGCAGGGTCCCGCTGGGAGCAACTACCATCTAAAAATGACACCACCCATCTCACGGTTGTGAGACGTGGCCATGAATGGGATTTACCGCGGTCCTACTGGGAGCCGATGTCATTTTTTAGATGACAGTTGCTCCCAGTGGGACTCTGCGGTGGTTGTTAACCTTTAGTTTTTAATATATATTATAGTTATATATATATATAACTGGGTCTTATTTTTTAACTTGAGACATCGAAATATATAAAAAAATACGCATCCTATGAAAAAAATATCCGTAATAAAAACTTTTTATTTTCGAGGGGAAAAGCGACTTTAAACAAATTTACCCCACCCCATCCCCCAGGAAGCCGGGGGGGTCGCTAATTTAAAAAAAAATCCAAATAAAACTGATGTATTTCAAAAAGGAGAATCTGAATCTGTGATAAAAAATTGGGGTTCGCATTTGAAATACAAAGTTACCCGCCCCCCTGCCTCCTGGGTTGTTGGGGTGAGGTAAGCTTGTTCAAAGTCGCTTTTCCCCCTCGAAAATAAAAATTTTGTATCACGGACATTTTTTCATAGGATGCGTATTTTTTTATATATTTCGATGTTTCAAGTTAAAAAAAACATCCAGTATATATATATTCGTTAAATGTGTTCCTATAATTTTTTTTAATAGGTCATATCATGCGAATAATTTGTATCGAATATCAGGGATACAAGTAGAAAAATTTCTGGGGGAATTTCAGCTAAAAATATAATTAGAGGAGGGAGTACGTCCGACTTCATTTAAAATAATCATAAATGGTTTTATGACTGTATTGTGTTTAATATTTGTTCACTATTTTGTAACTGTTAAAAAATGCGCATGAGCTTTTTTGATAATTATTGCAAAAAGTACTTTTTGACATGGGATCTTACAGGGGAAAGAATACGTTTCTGTGTCTATTGGAAAAAATGTTGCTGCTAAAGAGTTGGAAGTCATCATATCCTGCTGTACGAAGAAATGTTATCTGAAAATAGATGGCCAATCCTAAAGAAAATTACATGATAATTTTTGGAAATCGGCAGATTATACTGCACAAAACGTTTCATTGAGTACAATGATGAGAGAGAAAAAGTCCACCGCAGGTAAGGCTAATAATTTGCAGTCAAAAATGATTCGCTGGAATTATTTTTTTTCCCAGCAGTATCAAGCCAATGATGAATTCGAAATATGTCAAACTTTTTTACTCAAAGTCATCGGCTTTTCAAGATCCAGATTAATTACAGTTCAAGAAAAAGTAAAAAAAAAAGTAAGCTTCATAGACAACCGCGAAAATCGGTCAATCATTTCGCACGATTAACAGACAATGTAAAAAAATTAATAATCCAGCATTTCGAAAGTCTTCCCCATTCAAAATCACATTACACACAATCAGGGTTGAATTATTTCAATGACAGCAGTTTGACTTTGTGTGGTTTACACAAAAAATTGATAGAATACTATAAAAAAGAAGCAGGTGATATGATCGTACCTCTTTCAGAAACGACATATTCAAAATATTTCAATCACTTCGTAAATTTCACTTTTGATGTTCCTCGGACCGATTGTTGTAACGACTGCTACGAATATAAAAACTTAGGCAAAGAAAACGATCCAGTGATCCTCAAACATTAGGAAAAAATTGTTGAATATTCAATATTGAAGAAATAGATGCTATCCACTTGCAAAGAAAACTTGTCCCTCGAATGTGAGTTTGGGCAAAATCTTCCGTTACCAAAACTCCCAGTCACAGCGCAGTTTTATTTACGGCTCATCTGGCTCCATGTTTTCAATGTCCATGTGTATGTTAAAGACAGGGAAGTTTCCCGAAGTTTCATGTTTTTGTTCATGGAAGGCTTTTTGAAAAAAGGAGGAAACACAGTGTTCAATTTAATTTTGCACGTCAGTATGTCAGAGTTCAAACTCAATTATTATAATAGATTTTTTGTTTGTTTTCTGATGCTTGTGGGGGCCAAAACAAAAATTACATGATGCTGGTATTTTTATCACTTTTGTCTCAGAAATCAGAAGTACCTGTTCACCATTTGTACCCTGTACGCGGACGCTCATACTGTCAATGCGATAGAAACTTTGTTATGTACGGGCAGAAAAAAAATTGCAGCAAGCATAGAAACTGCCAAAGAATATGCAGAACTAATCAAAAGTGCTAGAAATCCCCCTTTTACTGTTATTGAGCAGAAGGACTTCATCACGAAAGATGATGAATCTGACTTATTTTATTGAAAAATCGACGGTATTCGATGATTTGGAAAAGTCTCCAGCTGCCGAATAAATCGGAATAACAAAAGAAAAAGTCAAAGATTGAACATCTCTCCTACATTTCTTGACTCCTGTAGGACGACAATTCCTTGAGAATTACTTGAGCGAAGTACAAATAAAAACTAAAAAACCAATGATTCTAAGGAGCAGTAAAGATAAATAATGCGAAGGTGATGGATACAATATTTGCGATTACGTTCGTTCCAAAATTGTTCATTTTTATACATTCATGTTTTTTTACAAAAGTATCATTTTTATAAATGTTAAAGTTTAGTTTTTCACTCATACTGTGAAGTATTGTAGAGTGGTTTTAATTGATAAGTACAAGATATGACGTCCAAATCCGAGCCAAATATTATCTGTCAATGGAAAGACTGAATGAGATATTAAGTTTCTGTAATCTGTGATATTTTCTCACTTAAATATAATAATACATAAATAATTAATACTTTGGGCTTAGTTATCATTCACTTAATCAATAAAAAATTAAAATGGATTGAATATTGATTCTCTGGAATATTATAAATATCATACATAGCATAATGCATATTATTATGAGTATAAATTTAATATAAATTCATCATAACTTTACTATATAATTCAATTGAAAGAAAACGAGTTTAAACTTTTTTTTAAATTGTTGTGAAGAATACAGTTCGTATATTAAGATTTCAATCACCTTCCATAATTATTCTTTATTATCTTGAATATGAAATAGTGTACATTTAGTTATTACTTGAACATTTACGCAATTATGTATTGTAATTGCCAAAATCTTTTTTTTTTCCAAAATTATTATTTTCTGAATTCACTTCTGTAATTTTTGTTTAGGTCCAAACCGTGATTCTGTCTAGAAACTAGCTAAAATCTGGACAGTCTTCACATATTTAAATTCGTAACGAACTCCTAGATAGCGCCAAGACTGGGACTAGAGAGTAGAAAGGTTTAAATTAAATACGTAACAAAACTAGATAGCGTCCGTGTAGCGCCAGGTTAGTATTGCGTGAATAGACAGACTTGAGAAAAACTGTACTGGCTTTAGCATGATTCAAGACTGTCCCGAAATTTTTCCACATGCGGGAATTAATCTAAATCTGCATTAAACATCCAAGCCGAGAAGACGATCTTACAGCTGCTCAATTATATCGAATCAAAAGTGAATTATCTACTCTGCCAAATTATGCTACACGTGGAAATTAATAATATCGGAATCATGTCCTTATAGGGAAATATATTATGCTGTATAGAAAATGGATAAATTAAGTATTCAATTTCAAAAAGTTCAGTAAATCAAAATCCCTACTTTTTGTATGTATTTGGATATATAAACAGAAAAAACAAAAATGTAATCTTTACAGCGATTTTAGAGTAATCTTTAGCTGCAACAAAAATTAACTTCACGTGTTAAGATTTATCCACCACATGGGAAATGTTTACCATGTCAATTCTATAAAATCTTGTTTTGTTTCAATGCGAAAAAATTCAATTTCATCTACTTGAAAATTACCTGAAACAGAAATATCCCTTTTTTGCTGCGTAACATATTTTTGATTGTACAATAAATAAAAGAAAACTTTGATTTTTTGTTAAGAAAAAAAAGTTGTATTCGCTGAACGTGTATTACACGGACATTTTTGTCATAAAAATCAATAAAATTGTGCAGGCTATCTCGAGAATTACATGAAAGGAATGGGCGAGTTGTTATCTTTGTTTGCCCGACCGTCCTCGATATGCGTCTGTTCTTTTCGCATTCGCAAAGGCTCACGCCCCAGACGGAAGACGATCGAGTTTTTTGCGTGCTCACTCCAACCTACGCTGGCTCGCTCATTTTTCGCCTAAAAAATCTGAAACTTTCCCAAAAACTTCTTTCGGCCCTTATGAAGAACTTCTCCGCGGAAAGTTGTTTGAACTCGGAAATTCCCTCGAACGTTAAAAAGCATGGTATTAAATAGCTATTGACAAACATCGCCATATTGTTCAACAATTAACATTTTTATGCACTAATCGAATTCCGTAGGAATCAACAGAGTATAATACGCTAGTGGTTCAAATTTCAAGTCATTTCGTTAAAATGAAAAAAAGTTGCGGCGAGTTTATTTCAAAAAACGCATTCAATTTCGCTCGTGGAACTTTGCAGTTTATATTTTATTTTTCATAAAGTTGTAATCGGACAAAAAAATTTTCTACACAAAAATTGTGCTCTTCATCAAGCTCTATATGCTGCTATTTTTTCGAGTGGTTTCTTTTTGATTTGAGTTTCAGATAATTTTTCGCGTCACTCTATCTGGAATGGGAGACAAGGAAATACAAAGCCGAGCGTATTGTCCGTTATTGCATCCGGATCCTCAATTTTGTTGAATTTTCCTTTTTCTTTACTGAAAAATTTTTTTGATTTAAAAGTTTATTTATCTGGTTGAAAATTCATTCTTTTCAACTTGACTTTATGAAAATATTAGTCATATTTTATATCCTACGATCAGCGAACGAACTATTTAAATTAGATTTGATCTATGATGCTATATTGTCTTTATTTAGTTATTCTCACTTTGAAAGTTCACACTTGACAGCTTTCTAACTTTGAAACTGTTGTAAAAGGTCAATCTAAAAGTTCATTAATAAAGTTTATTGTTAATAACGCTCTACCTCCACGTTATTCTCTCTGAAAGGTTATGGGCTCAGTCTAACGAAAAGTGTACAGTGGAATTTTAACGAATAAAGTAAATGTTTAATTTTTGTTTGTAAAAGTGGAAACTCCTACCCCGACGGAATAATTCCAATGAATGCAATGACTTTGGTGAGGATTGAACCATTGCACAAGGAAATTAGGACGTACATCAACGGGGAAAATGTCAAACCGGAAATCATCGATGGAGACGCGGCATCACAGGCAAGTGCAAAAAATGGGATGTCGCAGACAGTAAGACAAAATCTGACATCATTTTGTCAATTAACCCTTCGGGATTGAAACAGGTAAAAAATTGCAATACTTCAAAGGACGTCTGGGAAAAACGACAGTCTATTTATCAATCAAGCGGTCCGGCTCGAAAGGCCACATTATTTAAACAATTAACGTTATGTCAAATGGAAGACGGTGGAGCTATACGCGAGCATCTTCGTAAATTTTTCGATACAGTTGACAAGATGGCTGAAATGGAGGTTGAAATAAATGCAGACTTACTGACAGTAATGCTTTTATACAGTCATCCCCCAAGTTTTGAAAATTTTCGGTGTGCAATAGAATCTAGAATCGTGTTACCATCACCGGACATTTTACGTGTAAAAATCGTAGAAGAAAACGACGCCTGGAAAAATAAGACACGCGGTACAACGTCTAATCCGATGAATGCTCGGAAACAGCAGAATAAGCGCTGGAATAATAATTTTAATAAGAATTATAAGAACGAGTCAGAAAATAAAGACAGGTTAAAATTTCGTCTTCATCGTTGTAGAAAAATAGAACATATAGCTTCGGAATGCAAGAAATCGGGCGTAAACTCGCGAGCGTCAGCAAAACAGGCAATGATTTAAAATCATTCAGAGGCTAGAATCAGGAAAGCTAAAACTAGCTAGCAGTCCTTCGACTGAAATAAAAGCTAAAGGAAAAGTGTCTTTTTCTACGGAAGTGGATGGTCAGCAAAAGAACGTAAGTCTTGATACTGTTTTACATGTTCCTGATCTACGCACAAATCTTTTACCTGTTGCTAAAATTACAGATAAAGACTACACAGTAATTTCTAGCAAGACGTCTGCAGAAATTACACATGTCAAAGGAATTACGAAATTAAAGGCAGACAGAATAAATTATTTATATTTCGTACAAGAAAAGGAATATGAATGTAAAACTACTACGGAAATCGATTTACGGAATAACTTACAAATTTCGAAACTTTAGAGCTGGCATCGTAGAATGGGACACGTGAACATTCGAGATCTTTCAGAAAGTCATCGCAAAGGTACTGTACAAGGTATGAACTTTAAAGAATCGCAAGCTAATGTCGATTGTGAAGCTTGCATTCGGGGAAAAATTACCAAAGCTCCGTCCCCTAAAAAGTCAGAAAGAAAACCGGAGCTTCTCGAAATAATACATTCGGACATTTGCGGTCCAATGCATGTCTACTCGAACGAAAAAGCAAGGTACTGTACAACATTTACTAATGATTACTCCAGATCGTGTAAAATAAAATTGCTTAAATCAAAAGTCGAAATGCTAAATGTTTTTAAAGATTTCAAGGCTTATGTTGAAAATCAAACCGGCAAAAAGATTAAGATTCTGCAATCGGATAAAGGTTCCGAGTACATCAATAATGAATTTGACAATTTTCTAAAGGCCAATGGAATTTGGCGTAGATTGACTGTGGCATACACTCTGCAAGAGAATGGTATTTCAGAGAGAAAGAACCGAACCTTGATGGATATGGCAAGATGTCTTTTAATACAGTTTGAATTACCGAATTCTTTCTGGGGCGAAGCAATTAATATAGCTAACTACATTCATAATAGATGCCCAACGAGCAGTCTTGGAGGTAAGACACCTTTCGAATTATGAAACGAAAACCCACCAATTGTATCTCATTTTAGAGAATTCGGGTGTAAAGTTATTACTCTAGATCGGAATCCTAATAAGGGGAAGTTAGATGTTCGTTCCAAACCGGTAATTTTCGTCGGCTACTCAGCGGAATAAAAAGCATACAGAATATGGATACCTGAGGAAAGTAGAGTCGACATAGGACGAGATTTAAAATTCCTGAAAAATTCTAAAATCACGACGAACAAAAACTATGAAGATTTTTTATTTGACTATACGAGCGATTTCAACCACATGCTAATTGAACTGCCATTGCAGTCAGTGAAAATAGAACCCATAGGTCAGAATAGCTACGAGGTCAATCTACAAAACAACTAAAATCTGGTGAAAATGGTCAAAATGATATCAACGAAGAGCATGAAAATAGTGAACAAATCAGACCAGAAGAAGAAATGAAGAGAGGACCCGGAAGACCACGGAAGCTTATGACTGGAATGAAAGGAAGACCAAAGAAACAATTTCACATGATCAATTTTGAACATCAGAATGAAATTGTTATTGATGATCAGGACAGGAACGATGCTGATTGCGAGAGATTGGAGAGTTTAGAATAAAATCGAAGAAGATGCTTAAAGAACTGCGAAAAGGAAATAAAGTGTGCCTCTTGAATAAAGCATTATACGGTCCACGTCAGGCTGGTCGTACCTGATACACTCGACTAAGTGAGGAATTGAAGAAATTTAGTACAACTCCATCTGCCGCAGATCCATGCTTATTCTACTCGGGACAAGGGAAAGATGTATTACTAACCTCAGTTTATGTCGAAGATATTTTAGTCACCTTACGGAATCAGAAGAAAATCGGTGAAATCATAAAACATCTTGGAAAAAGCTTCGAAGTCAAAGATTTAGGTGAAGTAAACTATTCTCTTGGAATTCAATTTTTCAGAAGCAAGAAAGGAATCAAAATGTGCCAAAAAGGATACATAAAGGATATTCTAGAACGATTTGGAATGTCCGAATAAAGACCAGTTGCTACTCCCTTAGAACTTGGAACAAAGCTGAGAAAGAATGAAAATTCTGAAAATAAAACATTAAAGAAATTGCCATATAGAGAACTCGTAGGTGCATTCATGTACTTGGCAGTGTGTCAGCAGCAAGAAGAGTTCTACGCTATTTGCAAGGTACTATGTGCATGAGCCAATTGTTTGGATTATAGGCGATCCTATACAGGATACACTTTTATTCTTTCAGGTGGTCCAATATCCTGGGAATTGAAGAAACAGAACCGTAGCACTTTCTTCGACAGAAGCGGAATATATGGCTTTATCAGAAGGAGCTTAGGAAGCTGCTTATCTTCAAAGATTTCTTAAGGAATTAGGATTTAACGACCTTGCAAAAGTCAAGTTGTACGACGACCATTGTGGAGCAAAGAAATTGTCCGAAAATCCAATATTCCATACAAGAGCCAAGCACATCGATGTACGACATCATTTTGTTCGCGAAATTCTGAAAAACGAAGCGCTGAAAATTTACTGCGTTGCCACAGATAGTATGGTGGCCTAACAAAAGGCTTGTCAGGACCAAAGCACAAAAAATGTCTCGAACTAATAGGTATTTAAAATATCAAGAATAGTTAGAATTCGTCCACATCTCGAGGGGAAGTGTTATAATATTATTTATATTTTATATCCTAAGATCAGCGAATTAACTATTTGAATTAGATTCGATGCATGATGCTATATTGTCTTTGTTTATTTATTCTCACTTTGACAATTTTCACTTGAAAGCTCTCTTACATTTAATCTATTGTATAAGGTCAATCTAAAAGTTCATGAATAAAGCTTATTGTTAATTACGCTCTACCTCCATGTTATTCTCTTTAACAGAACTTAATTGTTTTTAATCAAAAATTAGAGTTTTTCATTGAAATAGCAATTATTACATTTTTCGTTGAAAATTCAGCTTTTTTGGGTAAGAATTCATCCGCTTTTTGTCGAAAATTCAACTTTTCAGTTAAAAGTTTTGTTGATTTGAAATTTTGATTGACATACAGAAATATTCAAAAATCGTAGAAAATATTATTATGAATGTTAGGAAATTTATATTTATAATGCAAACTTAAAAATGAATAAACTTGAAAAATAAATAGTTATTCGAAATTTTTATTTTGTATTGAAAATGGTTTTTTGCCTCAAATTTTAATTTGTTCGAAATTTTCAATTTTTCCTGACTAAAAATCATTTTGACTCGAAAATGTATTTATTTTGTTGAAAATTAATGTCTTTTTAAGTTAAATTCGACCGTTTTCTATTTTAAATAAATTTTTTTAAAAATTGAAATAGAAATGTTTAAATTTTTCGTTGAGAATTAACCTTTTTTGCCTGAAAATGAAACTATTTCATTGAAAATGTTTTTTTGTTGTTCAAATTTTGATTTGAAATATCTGAAATCTTAGAAAATATTTCGAAATTTTCTCAAGAATCTCATTTTCTTCAAACCTCTCGAAACTCTTGAAAAGTTCCTGTTTTCGAAACTTTTAAGAAGTTCCTTTTCTTCGAAACTTCAAAGATCTACATTTTGTTATCAATTTCTTGAAATTGTTTCTTTTTCGACAATTTTCGAAAACTTTCGAAGTATCTTCAATTTTTTTAAATTTTATCTTAATATTTATTTTCCCAAAATAAATACCGTTCAATTTTTCCCAGGAATCGTAAGATAACTTTTTTATTCTCTTGAAAATTTTCAAAATTCTTAAAAACCTTCTTTTTAAAAATCTTCCAAAATCTACATTGTGTTTTAAATTTCTTGAAATCGTTCCAACTTTTCTGACAATTTTGGAAATCTTTTGAAATGTTTTGAAATCTTGTTCAGTGTTATCCTAAAATTCATTTATCAAAATGAAAAATCATTTAAATTTTTCCAGAAATCTTAAAATAACTTGGTTATTCTTTGGAAGCCTTTCAAAATTCTTAAAACCCTACTTTTTTCGAAATTTTCATAATCTACATTTCATTCAAAATTTTTTGAAATCGTTTGAAATTCTTATATTTTAATTCAGATTCTTGAACATAATTTTGGATATCTTTTGGAATATTCTATTAAAATAATTTTTGAAAATAAGAAAAAACATTTTAAATTTCCTATGAATCTTTAGAATTTTTTTCTTCGAAATCTTTGCAACTCGATTTTGTTTTAAATTTTATGAAATCTTTGCAAGACTTCTAAAAATTTTCATCATAATACGAATTTTTTCTAAAATTTTGTAATCTTGCAAAATTGAAAAAATTGATTTTAAATTTTCTGCGTTATTTTTCTAAATTTCAGAAAATTATTTTATATCCTGCAAGATAAAAATATTTTACCAATAAATTTTCCAGATTATTGTTCGTCAGTTTTTGAAATCTTTTTAAATGTTCTCTTAAAATAATTTACCAAATAAAACATTATTCAAATTTTCCCAGAAATTCTGAAAAGATTTTTCGGAACCCTTCAAAAGTTTAAACCCCCCTTTTTTTTTGAAATTTTCAAAATTGCTCATTTTTTCTTAATTTTCTTGAAATCGTTTCAAGTTTGAAATTATTTTTGAAACCTTTTAAAATATTTTTTTTTTTAATCTAGAGAAAAAAATTGCTTCAATATCTTCCAGATATTTTTTCGACAATGTTGAAAATCTTTTGAAATTTTTAAAACTCTTTTAATTTTTCCCTTGAAATTAATAATTGTAAATAAAAAATCATATACAGTTTTTCCAGGATCTTTAAAATAAAACATTTTTATTGTCTTGAAAGCTTTCGAAACTCCTAAAAAGCTTTTTTTGAAGTCTTCAAAAATTTACATTTTGTTTTAAATTTCTTGAAATTATTTTAGAAATTATTAAAAATTTCTAAATATAGTTTAAAATGTGATAGATTTTTCCTGAAATTTTATCAAAATTCTGCAAAATACAAAAAATCTTCCGGATTCTTTTTTTGAAAAATTTTGTAATCTTGCAAAATACAAAATTTTTGCATTAAAATCTTCTACATTCTTTTCAAAACCATTTTTGGAAATTTTTTCAAAACTTCTTAATATCTTTTAAAGTGATTCGAATTTTTCATATTTTTTTAAACTGAAAAATTAAAAAAATTGCTTTAAAAGCTTCCAGATTCTTTTTCGACAATTTTAGAAATCTTTTTAAATGTTTAAAAGAAAACTTTTTTTCTCTTTAAACCTTTCAAAATTACTAAAAAGCATCTTTTTCGAAATCTTTAAAAATCTACATTTTGTTTTAAATTTCTTGAATTCGTTCCAAGGTTTAAATTATTTTTGAAATTTTTTCAAAACTTCTCAATATCCTCTAAAACGAGTAACATTTTTCCTAAAAAAATTAACATTCTGCAAAATGAAAAAATCGCCTTAAAATCTTCCGCATACTTTTCTGACAATTTTGGAAATATTTTAATTCTCATGAAAACTTTCATTCTTAAAAAGATTCTAAGTTTTTTCTGGGAAATCTTTAAAAATCGATTTTTTTCTAAATTTTATGAAATCGACATTTTGTTTTAAATTTGTTGAAATCTTTGCGAAACTTTTTAATATTTCTTAAACTAACACGAATTTTTTGTTAAATGTTGTAAACGTGCAGAATTGAAAAATTTTGCTTTAAAATTTTCTACATTATTTTTCGAACTTTTAGAGAATCATTTTTTAATATTCTCTTGAAATTAATTTACCAAATAAAACATTATTGAAATTTTACCAGGAATTTTAAGAAAACTTTTTTCTTCTCTTGAAATCTTCAAAAGTCTCAAGGCAAAATTTTCGGCAAAATTCTCTCCATTATTCTCGTTCATCACAAAAAAAAATTGGATAAAATTTTAGTCTAAAAGCCTTAAAACTTAATTCTAAAGCAAAAAAAAAGTTTAAAAGTCCTTTTTCATAATATAAAAAGCACAACATTTCAGATTTTTGACACTTTCCCCATGCATTTGAATAATATTCTACCTAAAAGAAAAAATTGCTAAAAACAATAAGAAATTGCAAATTTGAAAATCAAAAATAGAACTTTTGGTTTTCTCATTATTTTATTTTGAGATTGGATAATAAAGTGAATAATTTGTATTGAATTTGAATATAATTTGAATTCCTGCGAAGCACGAGATACATGATGAGATTGTGATCGTTAAAGCCGAAGGAGTTTTAACAAAAGAGAATTCACTTAATTTGCTTAAACAATATTTTGTCCACAAAATTTGTAAATTTTTCTTTTCTTCTATTAATATTGAAACTTCTAATTGTATTTTTTTTCTATATTCCTGAATTTTTTCAACAATTAATTATATATTTATTGTTTGAACAATTGGAAACTATTTGAAAAAAAATTAATGTTACTTAACGATAATAAACTGTCAGTTCGATGATTTTTTGGAAAAATCCTTTTATAAACAAATGGAATATGTTTACATAATTAAAAATTAATTAACCAATGTTGATAAATATTCTACTAGACCTACAGCAATAATTTATATTTCAAACTAAAAACGAATTTTCGAAAAAGAATTATTTCAAGAAATGTACATTAAGGTACTTTCTGTAAAACTTATCCTAAACCGGTCGTCTTGGTACATTATACCGATCCTGATCAAAGAACATTCCTTTTGTAAAATTTTCTAGTATCTTTTGGTACTTTTGTGACTAATAATGAGGTGCATAATTAGGACGTACATATCAGAAGAAAAGACCAGGAAAAAGGTTCATTTTGATTTGGGGAATCCGGGAATTTGAAAACGAATTTTCGTTAGACACCCTATAATAATTTTTTATAAAGTTGACAAATAATTAATGAAGATATTAATAAGGATCAATAATTATCCTAGCATTTAATTCACATCGACGATGAAATTCTTATTCTCATAATTTAGATTACATAATAAAATGGGTTAAAATGATTTGAAAAGAAAGTAATAGTAAAGCGTTAGTCGGAATTAAGAATACTTGAGTCAATCAATTTCATTCTTCATTTAAAATTAAAACCAATTCAACAATCTCTTGTAAAGTAGAGATTCCGATAGTTGAAACCTCGGCATGAGAGATAACGTTCAAGAAAAACACTTCTATTAAAAACTGTATTTATAGTA
This sequence comes from Andricus grossulariae, assembly GCA_011634705.1. Lineage (NCBI taxonomy): Eukaryota > Metazoa > Arthropoda > Insecta > Hymenoptera > Cynipidae > Andricus > Andricus grossulariae. Next base: position 186,479,110 of record JAABKJ010007545.1, on the reverse strand, counting down.
GGATGATAAGAGAATTGTGCCCCCGGATATTCTTTTCTAACAAAACAGATTTTTGTTGATATAACGTCACCTCTGCCGATGCTTCAGTTTTGTAATATTGGTAAATAAGCTTCTTTGCATGCATGCATACCGTGTAAACTAAGCTGAGCTTAGTAAAACTTCGTAGGTTTTTACATACTTACATGGTATTGAAATAGAATAATACAACTCTATAACAACTGAAAATTTATAACTATACACTTTGGATTCAAATTCTTTCGTATACTGACACAGAACCAAGCTCGGTTCTTCCTTAAGCATTTTACGGAATTTCCAATCTAATTCTATTTCGATGCAATTTTTTAGCCATTTTTCTAATTCAACTGCCACTTCGCCACCGATAACTTTCCTTATTGCCTCGCACGTTAGGATATGGGCTAAATTTTCTTCTTCTATCCCACAGAATCTACATGACACGTCTTTAAACCCTTTATTTCCAGCTTTCCCTACGTTTCCGCATCTCAACCTAGCCCATTGTTCTTTGTCTTTACCGTTAATCTGATTCCTATCCCAACATTCTTCTCTTTCAATTCCTATTGTTATGTCTTTATAAATTTTGCAATAATTTAATTCTTTTATTCTGACCCAGTCTGATTGTATTTCCTGATCCAACTTCATTTGAAGTCCTCCTTTTAGTTTCCCCTCTACAAGATCTGTTTCTGCGTTTTTCTCAAAGTAAGTTTAAGATTGTACCATCACCATTTTTTTCCATTGCTTTAACCAGGTTTCTCCCCATAACGAAGGATTTCTATTTTTTATGCCCCTTATTTTTTCGAGTAGACACACTTTTGGAAGTCTCCCTTCTGCCATATTTAGAATTTCGAATAGGTATTTGCTGGCTCTCTTCCTAGCTTCAAATTCAATGCTTCGTAGACCCGATTCCATTCGCCAAATGCAATTAGACCCATGATCATTTTAACGCATCTACCCTAAACTTTGTCTAATTCTGCTCTTTTTTCCCAACCCCACAATTCAAACCCATACAGCATATCTGATTCGGCCAAGGTGTCCAGCAGATGTGCTAAAGTATGTTTTTTGAAAGTAGACCCACTTCTAATTGCTCTCCATAAATATTCCAATTTTCCTCTTTTTTCCTCCTTCTCCTTTTTCTAAACACCATTATTTTTCATTTTTTGACATTAATTTCCAGCTTATTTCTTTTAACGTAATTACCTAAAGATTCAAGCATATTTGATAGTTCTTCTGGAAAGTCTGCTATCAAAGCCACGTCATCTGCGAATTTAAAAACAAATACCTTTTCCTTACCAATTATTGTTCCTCTGACATTCCGGCCGCTCCATTCGTCATCGATATCGTCGAGTGAAATTTTAAATAACGCCGGACTCAGCGGGAACCCTGGTCTAACAACCCTGTCTGTTCTAAAGCTTTCAGTGTTGCCTTCCCCTGTGATGACTTAATTTAAAGTATCTTGGTAAATAGTTTTGATGATTCTAAGCATTTTACCTGATACCCGAATTCGCTGCAACTTTTTAAATAATATATTTCTTTTCACCGTTTCGAAAGCTTTTTTGATGACAATAAATGCTTCCTGCTTGACTCTCTTTCAGAATTGCATTTCTTTCTAGCCAAGCTGATGAAGAGTTGTCCATTATTCTGGCTAGAATTTTATACCCCACGTCGAGAAGAGATATTCCCCTATAATTAGCAGTATTACCATTGTCTCCCCTTTGAAAATGGGAAAAATGCTAGCTGTTTTCCAGCTCGAGCTAATGGCTCCCGTCCGCCACATTTCCTGAATTATCTCATGTAATTCGACAAACCATTTAGCTGAGAGATTATGGATGAATTCAATTGTGATTTGATCTTCACCTGGCGCTTTACCCGTTTTCATTTTATATATGCAGTTAATTAGCTGCTCTATCTCTATTTCTTTATCAAGTTCGCTATTTTCGTTTGGGTTTTCGCTATACTTTTCAATTAATTCTACTTCGTAATTAACCTGTTCCCGATTTTCTGGATTTTCGCGATCTTCTCTATCAATTACTCTAGTCCGTAATAAATTTTTAAAATGAATTTTTCATTTCTCCTGACCTCTTTTATTAATCCCACTTCTCTTTTTCTTTCTGAATCATCAACTTTTTCAAACCTCTCGTCTCTAATCTCCTTCTTCTTTCGCGCATAATTTCCCTTAAATTTTCTTTTCTTTCTAACCAAGCTGATAAACTGTTGTCCATTATTCTGGCTAGAATTTTATACCCTACGTCGAGAAGAGATATTCCCCTATAATTAGCAGTATTACCATCGTCCCCCTTTGAAAATTGGAAAAATGCTATCTGTTTTCCAGCTCGAGCTAATGGCTCCCGTCCGCCACATTTCCTGAATTATCTCGTGTAATTCGACAAACCATTTATCTGAGAGATTATGGATGAATTCAATTGTGATTTGGTCTTCACCTGGCGCTTTCTCCGTTTTCATTTTATATATGCAGTTAATTAGCTGCTCTATCTCTATTTCTTTATTAAGTTCGCTATTTTCGTTTGGATCTTCGTTATACTCTTCGATTAATTCTACTTCGTAATTAACCTGTTCCCGATTATCTGGATTTTCGCGAGCTTCTCTATCAATTACTCTCATCCCTAATAAATTTTTAAAATGAGTTTTTTATTTCTCCTAACCTATTTTATTAATCCTACTTCTCTTTTTCTTTCTAAATCATCAACTTTTTTAAACCTCTCGTCCGTAATCTCTTTCTTCTTTCGCGCATAAATTCTCTTCAATTTGTTTTTCTTTCTAACCAACCTGATAAACTGTTGTCCATTATTCTGGCTTGAATTGTATACCCCAGTTCGAGAAGAGATATTCCCTATAATTAGCAGTATTATCATCGTCCCCCCTTTAAAAATTGGAAAAATTCTATCTGTTAATAGATTTATTTCCACTGTGCCGAAAGCTTTTTTGGTGCCAATAAATGCCACGTAAAGTTTACCGCATTCCTGCTCGACTCTCTTTCAGCATTGCATTTGTTTCTAACCAAGCTGATAAACTGTTGTCCATTATTCTGGCTAGAATTGTATACCCCATTCATTAGCTCGAGCTAATGTCTCCCGTCCGCCACATTTCCTGAATTATCTCGTGTAATTCGACAAACCATTTAGCTGAGAGATTATGGATGAATTCAATTGTGATTTGGTCTTCACCTGGCACTTCACCCGTTTTATTTGTATTTATGCAGTTAATTATCTCCTCTACCTCTACTTCTTGATTAAGTTCGCTATTTTCGTTTGGTTCTTCGTTATACTCTTCGATTAATTCTACCTCGTAATTAACATGTTCTCGATTTTCTGGATTATTAGGATCTACTCTATCAATTACTCACGTCCTAATTAATTTCAAAAATGAGTTTTTCATTTCTCCTGACCTATTTTATCAACCCCACTTCTCTTTTTCCTTCTGAATCATCAACCTTTTTAAACCTCTCGTACCTAATCTCTTTCTTCTTTCACGCATAAATTCCCTTCCATTTGCTTTTCTCGTTACGTGGTAACTCTCTATCTATTTCAATGGATTTCTTACTTTTCAAATATAAATGTTTATTGCAGCGTATTCAATTGAAAGTCCAGTTTTAAAAAGCAATTTTCTAATTTACTATTGTCGACTCTAGGTTTAGTTACTAAATTTTAATTTATGTGAATATCACTGACGTCAAATTATTAATACTTCCTAATAATGCACCAAACAGACCGCTGTATTAAAAAATGGATCTAAATATAGGTCATCTTAAATTGGTGTGCGTGCACCTTGAAATAAGAGGTGAAAATAAATAGAAAGTAGGCTTTTGTGAATTGTTTTCTATTCAATGCTTTTTAATCCTGTTTATCGCCTCTCGTGTGAAGATATTAGATACTATAATCTAAGGCTACACTTTGATTCTCCTTTGAGCGGCTTTTCTTATATTTAATTCGAATTCTCGAAATTCATGAAAGTAGGCCTCTTCCGGCCGGAGCATTAATTCAGCTCCAACATCTCCCAAGTGTATTGTAACTCGTTGCTAAGCTCCATCAATTTTAACATATAATCCATAATACGCATGTTTCGGATTAAATCTTCCAAGGTCGTAATTATCGGGAACTGATATAATTACACAACTTCATTTGTTTATTGGTACTTCCATGAAATCAATGCCACTGTTTTTTATTTGCTAATAGCCGAAATCAAAACTGATGTCAGTAAATTTCAAACCAGGGCAGCGTCTGCATTCTGAGGATTATAAGCTGGTACATTCTCAGAATAAGGTCCAACATGAAAATATATGCCATTATAGGGTCTTGCATTAAGAGGTTGGGCAGAAGAAGGATTTACGGAAAAATAAGGATGTCTGTTAATAAAGAATAAGGAGGTTCAACAGCAGGACGTGCGAGAAAAGTAGAATGTACGACAGTAGGAGAAGGTACGTTAAAAGTAGGATATAGGGCAAATAAAGGATGTTCGACAGGATCAGAAGGATCGCCAGGAGGAAAATGTCCGCCAGAAGTAGAATATGGGTCGTGAACTTAACTCTGCAAGAAGAAATAGAAACGGATCGATTTTAATTTTGTAATAAACCTACAATATTGTTCGGACAAATCATTAAAAAATATATTTACCAGTAGAATTAAGAATGATGACCAAGGTGGCGAGCAGAGTATAAAGAATCCTCATTTTTTCGAAATTCAGGAAGAACTGCATTACATGGCTTTATTTTTTGGTTTCGTAACTTTGATTACATTGAAAATAAATCAAGATAAACTCAAGATAAATCATTTTTACAAAGTTTGCTAAATAATAGCAATTATCTCTGTTGAAAAGTAGCACATGAAAAGCCTAAATGTGTTTAATTAATTTAAAGCACATTGATCCCTTGTTATTTAAAGATTGTTCTTAATTTTCTTAATATTTTTGAAATAATCAGGAGGCGATGCTTTTAAATTGGGTCACATTTTTTATATGTATAGTTTTTTAAAAATTATTACATAGAGTTCTAAATAATTTTCTTTTTACCAAGCATTAAGGTTTCCACTATTGAATTAGTAAATATTTCGACTACTCGAATTTGTAATTTTCCACCAATCTTTAGTGGCTCACTTTTCGTTAATTGAATCTGAAAAATTTCATTTGTAATTAGTTAAATTTTATCAATTTTGATTCAGCGAGCAAAAGAACTTCAAAACTAAAATATACTGCTTTAAGCACTCAAGTTAATACTTATTTCCCTCGTACCTGATTAGGGAAATAATCTTTTTGTTGAAATATTTTTTATTAATCTCTGACACAAAATACAAATTTCTGCCCTCGAGACATTTTATCATACGATGAGACTTGTGAATATTATCGTTAAGCCTGGAACATATCAAGCTCAGTGGAGTAATGATAATAAAATAATGGTAAACATTTCAGTCGAATCTCGCTCGGGTGATTGCAATGAGCTTTATTTTTTCAGGTTCTGTTACCTAATTACAAATTATTATTATATTTTTTTCAAACAAACACAACTTTCACATGATAAGAAAAAAGTTTATTCTATCTTAACATTTTTCTGCATGACGACGTGATGTTTACCTAAGACATCTAATTAAGTAGTATAATCATATATGGATCATTCCACAGATTTTTTTAAATTCCAGCCAAAATTCTGCTTGACCATGTTAGCGATTTAGCTGGCGATTATTTTCCGAAGTGTATAGCCCAAAAACAATGTATTAGATTTTTCGTATCAGAACTTTACGTGAAGTTTTTTTTTAATTCGATTTTTTTGTCAATTTGACTTTTCTTTTCAAACCTGCATTAAAAATATAATTCATAATCGATTGTTTGATCTGGATGATTTTCTATTAACAAATGAAAGTTTGGACGATTTACTCTGTAAAAATGGCGATTTTTTAACAAAAATTCTCGGAGAGAAGTTTTCATTCGATCTGAAGATTTTTTTTTCAAGAGATCTAATCCCGATATAGATGATAATGTAGATATTTTATATTTTTCTAAGCAATCGATTCTGTAGTAAAACTATGCAAATATGTCAATTTTGTTAAGAAGTCATTTGTTTGAAATGCTGTAAATTGCAAACGGTTTACCCTACGAAAAAACGCCAAGAGGCAGGAAAGTTTCATTTTTGCCGAAATACTAAGAATGATTTTATAAACAATTTTTATTAATAATGAATGAAATTGTGTTAAAAAACAGCTTCCTATATTTATTCGTTGTAAAGGTAAAGTATTTGTAAATAAATCCGCATAAAAAATAAATTATTGAATGTTTCAGAATTTTGAAAAATGTATTGCATTAAAGAATGTTGAAAGGAGTTCTGTGATGTTTTTCAGATTTTTGCTAATGTCGACCGCTTTCTGGGTACAGTTGAAAGTCGGCACTTAAAAAAGGAGACCGAAAATCCCTGTTTTTGGGGATGTTTTGCCCTCTAACTATTGATAAAATTTTTTTAGGGCAAAAATCATCATATCGTTGAATTTGGAAGACTTTAAGATTCCAGATGATTTCTATTAAAATATTCAGAGATTATTTTGAGCAAGTTGCAATCAAAAGAAGTGAGGGCCTCGAATTTTGGTCCCGAGTTTAGTTCAACTTTTAACCAAGTAGTGGCATTTTTGACAAAAAAAGATGAGTTTTTACCAAAATAGTTGTATTTTCAACAAAATAATTAATCCTGATACCAAATAGTAGAATTTCTAATCAAAAGAGATGAATTCCGTTCCAAAAATATAATGGTAGACTTTCTGACCAAAAAAAGTTAACCCTTAACTATAAGAATAGTTGGATTTTCTTATTGAATGCCATTAATGCAGTTCAAATTTGAGCGAAAAAAAAGTGAAGTTTCATGAAAACAGGGTAAAAAATTATTTCTCAAACTTATGCATTGAACCAAATGTTTTTATTAAAAAATACTTTTATTTATCAATTTTCTATCATTCGTACTTGCGGCTTTACTTTTTGATTTCACAACTGAGACATTAATGACATTAATCTTCTTTTACTGTAAACATAAATTATTTGAGTTTCTTAAGCTAAAAAAGTAAAGTACTTGAATAAATTCCACTGGAACCTTGGCATAATGAACCTTGATACACCGTTTTCCTATAATTTCCGCTGGCAGCATTCGCTGAGGAGAAGTCCAAGGGACCGAGAGAGAGGCGCTGAGCACAGCCGAGTTGCGCAGTTTCGCAGTTGCAAAGCCCTGACTATTTACCTTCGGAGACCCAGAGTTACCTTCATGGCCGTGCCGTGAGACCATGCTCGAGACCGATTTATTACTTTAGAGTTAACTGAAAGTTAGCTTCTACCTCCAGCATGATGTTGACAAAACAATATTGACGTATGAAAAATGAAGAGTGGAATGTGAACTTATGTACATAATCGACCGTCAGTATATTTACGGGAAGCCTCAGAATAATCATCAGTTATACTGGTAATAACGTCCTCCATTATTCAGTTTTTCCTGCATTTTGAAAAAATAAGGACTCTTTATTCTCTGGTCGTCACATTGGTCATCATTCTTAAGTCTACTGGTAAATATATTTTCTGATGATTTGTCGAAACAATATTATACGTTTATTACAAAACTAACATTCATCCGTTTTTATTTCTTCTTGCAGAGTTAAGTTCACAGATGGGGAATAATCCTAATCATCATGACGGACCTTATCTTGATATCATACTACCTTAACATAATCATGATTCAGAGAATGAGTTAAGAAATACTTACATCACGTTTCAAATCGGTTGTCACAAAAAGGCGGAAGTTGGCGGTGGTTTCATCTCAGTATCAACAAACGAAGAAGTTCGTGTATTAATATCAGTTCCCGATAATGACGTCCTTGGAATATAAGATCATAATTGCGAAACCCCCAGGAAATGTTGGAGCTGAACTAATGCGCCAGTTAGAAGAGGTCGAACATCACGACTTTCGACAATTTCGAGCAAATCCAGGAAAAGGCTCTAAAAGGCCACCACCTGTTCAAGCAATCAAACGAGAGCAATAATTCCAAGTTCCAGTGTAAGTATATAATCGACCACCAGTATATATGTACTGGAAGCATCAGAGTATTCATCAGTTATACTGTTAATAAAGTCCTCCATTATTCAGTTTTTCCTGTGTTTTGATAAAATGAGGATTTTTTGTCCTCTGGTCGCCACATTGGTCATAATTCTTAATTATACTGGTAAATCAATTTTATAAAGATTTGTCCAAACAATATTGTAGGTTTTGCACTATATGCTACATATCCTGAAAATCGCAATCGAGTTACAAATCCCCCAAGAAATGTTGGAGCTGAACTAATGCGCCCGTTAGAAGAGGTCGAACTTCATGACTTTCGACAATTTCGAGCAAATCCAAGAAAAGGCACTAAAAAGCCACCACCTCTTCAAACAATGAAACGAGAGCAATAATTTCTGTCTCCAGACAAAAAGTAAAGAGTGATTTCAAATATTTTTGTCTGAGGATGGAAATTATTGCTCTCGTTTGATTGCTGGAACAGGTGGAGGCTTTTTAGTGCCTTTTCTTAATCCAAGAAAAGGCACTAAAAAGCCTCCACCTGTTCAAACAATCAAACGAGAGCAATAATTTCCATCTCCAGACAAAAAGTAAGGAGTGATTTCAAATATTTTTGTCTGAGGATGGAAATTATTGCTCTCGTTTGATTGCTGGAACAGGTAGAGACCTTTTAGTGCCTTTTCTTGGATTTGCTTAGAATTTTTAAAGTCATGAAGTTTGGCCTCTTCTACAGGGAGCATTAGTTCAGCTCCAACATTTCCTGGGGGTTTTTTAACTCGATGAAGATTTTCCTGATATGTAGCATATAGTGCAAAACCGATGGTATTGTTTGGACAAATTACTAAAACCTATATTTACGAGTAGAATTAAGAATGATGACCAAGGTGGCGACCAGAGGACAAAGAATCCTCATTCTTTCAAAATACAGGAAAAACTGAATAATGGAGGACTTTATTAACAGTATAACTGATGAATATTCTGATGCTTCCAGTATATATACTGTTGGTCGATTATATACTTACACTGGAACTTGGAATTACGCACGGTTTCGGGCATTGCTTGCAGTGGCGTTCCCCTTCAATCCAAACAATCCAAACCCAAGTTCCAGTGTAATTTCATTTTTAATTTTTCGCACGTCATTCTTGTTTTGTAAAAATCATGCTATATGTAGAAGCTAACTTCAAGTTAGCTCTAAAATACTACTATATTCTATTATATTGCCTCCGAATTTTATAAGGAAATTCCAAATACTGTTAACTTTAGGCACCAGCGGAAGACAAAAATTGACTTGAAAAAAAAACTTGTGATTTTTAATTTGTAGTCTTAGATTCTTTTATGTAATATCTTCACACGAGAGGCGATAAGCGGAAATGACAAGAATTCAATAAAAAACTATCAACAATATCCCACTTTCTATTTATTTTTACCTCTTACGTTAAATTGCGCGCGATAATGTTCACATCAATTTAAATTTAGTAACTAAGCCTCTAAAGTCAACAATTGTAAATCTAAGAATTATTTTTTAAAACCGCACTTTTAACTGAACTCGCTTCCCTAAATTTGCATATTTAAAAAGTTAAAAATCCAAAATTTGGAAATTGAACTTGGCCATGAATGTCTTCGTATCATACTGTGAACACAATCTTGAATAGAAGTACTTTTTTTTCCAACGTTATTTCTGCCGAGGCTACAACTATCGAAACCTCTACTTTACAAGAGACTGTTGAATTTGTTTTGATTTCAAATTAAGAATTATATTGATTTACTTTAGTATTCATAATTCCGACTAAGTCTGTACTAATACTTTCTTTCCTAATATTTTTAACACATTTTCAAAATAATTTCGTATTTCCTTCCAAATCATTTTTTATTTTGTTTATTTTATCATTCATCATTCCACCAAGAATCTCCAAGTCATTCTTGCTACAACCATACGATTTAGAAGCATTCTTGAAGATGATATCCCGTAGTAATATATTTTTTTGACTAAAAATAGAATCGTCAAATTTTTAGTTGAAAATATTCATTTTTAAGAAACAAAAAGGAATGTTCAGTCAATTTAATTCAACCAAAAAGGACGAACACTCAAGAAAAAACATTAAAGTTGATATTTCAAGAAAAAATTATTTTAATTTTAAATAAAAAACAGTTCAATTCAACCTAACAGGATACAATTGTAACAAAATAGTGAAATTTGTAACCTAAAAGGTCAACTTTCCACCAAGAAGGATAATGTTTTACCAAAAAAGATGCATTTTAAACAGAAAATTAATTTTTAACCAAAGTTTGAAGCGACCAAGTACTCGAATTTTCAACTGAAAAAGATGAATTTTTAACAAAAAAAGAAATAGTTTTCAGTTAGAAAAATAAATTTTCAACCAAAATAAAACAAATTTCAACCAAAATAAAACAAATTTTCAACTAAAAGGATGTATCTTCAACAAAAACCATGAACTTTTAAGAAAAGTTCAACATTCAACAAAGAAAAATGAATTTCTAACAAACTAGTTTAACTTTTAACCAAGTATTTGCATTTTGGATAAAAAATGAGTTTTTAACAAAAAAGTTGCATTTCCAACAAAATAAATAAACTTTCAACCAAGTAGTAGAATTTTTAACCAAAAGAGATCATTTCCGATCCAAAAATATAATGCTAGACTTTCCGACCAAAAATATAGTTAAACTTTAACCAAGAATAGTTGGATTTTCTTATTGGATGCTAATAATTCAGTTCAAATTTGAGCATAAACCCGAGAAAAAGGGGAAGTTTCTTGAAAACAAGGGAAAAATTATTTATTAAGGGTAAATAGTAGTCTATGGCGTAATCAAAATTTGACCTTGTAATGTTAATTTTGTCCGCCTTCTTATTTTTAAACTAAATAAGTTAGCGTGTCGAAACTGTTTTCTTCAGCATTTGTCTTTTTGGATAGAAAATTCGTCTTTCTGGATTAAAAATTCACATGTTGGTAGAAAATAATATTTTTTGTTGAAAATTCATCTTTTATGGTTGAAATTTAATTCTTCTTATTGAAAAGTCTATTATTATATTTTCGGTACAAAAATAATCTCTTTTGGATGAAAATTCTATTATTTGTTTGAAAATTTCATTATTTTGTAGAAAATTCATCTTTTTTCGTCGAAAATTCAACTGTTTTCTTCAGCATTTGTCTTTTTGGATAGAAAATTCGTCTTTCTGGATTAAAAATTCACATGTTGGTAGAAAAATAATATTTTTTGTTGAAAATTCATCGTTTATGGTTGAAATTTAATTCTTTTTATTGAAATGTCTATTATTATGTTTTCAGTACAAAAATAATCTCTTTTGGATAAAAATTCTACTACTTGGTTGAAAATTTCACTCTCTGATTGAAAATTTACCTTGTATGGTTGAAATTCAATTCTTCTTGATGATAAGACTATTATTATATTTTCGGTTCAAAAATAATCTCTTTTGGATAAAAATTCATATTTTTTGGTCGAAAATTCATCTTTTTGGTCGAAAATTAGACTGTTTTCTTCAGCATTCGTCATTTTAAATACAAAATTTGTTCTGTTGGGTAAAAAATTCATCTTTTGGTAGAAGAATAAATCTTCTTGGTTGAAAATTCATATTTCATGGTCAAAAGTTAATCCTTTGAATTGAAGAGCCTACTATTATATTTTGGTCCTGAATTCATCTCTTTTGGTTAAAAATTCTACTGTTTGGTTGAAAATTCAATTATTTTGTTGAAAATTCATTTGTTGTGGTGGAAAATTCAACTTTTTTCTTCGGCATTCGTCTTTTTGGATAGAAAATTCATCATTTTCGATTGAAAATTCATCTGTTGGTAGAAAAATCATCTTTTTGGTAAAAAAGTCGTCTTTTTGGCTGTAAGTGAATTCTTTTTAATTTAAAAGTCTATTATTATATTTTCGGTCCGAAAATAATCTCTTTTGGGTAAAAGTTCGACGATTTGGTTGAAAATTTAATTATTTTCTTGAAAATTCAACGGTTTTCTTCAGCATTCGTCTTTTTTGATAGAAAAATTGGTCCTTCTGTTTTGAAAATTCGTCTTTTGGTGAAAAAGTCGTCTTTTTGGTTGAAAGTTAATTATTTTTAATTGAAAAGTCTATTATTATATTTTCGGTTCAAAGATAATCTCTTTTGAATAAAAATTCGACTATTTCGTTGAAAATTTCATTATTTTGTTGTAAGGTTTTTTTTTTGTTTTTTTTTTGAAAATTCAACCGTTTTCTTCAGCATTCGTCATTTTGGATAAAAAATTTGTCCTTAGGGGTTAAAAATTCATCTTTTGGTAGAAAAATCATCTTTTTGGTTGAAAATTCATATTTCATGGTCGAAAGTTAATCCTTTGAATTGAAGAGCCTACTATTATATTTTGGTCCTCAATTCATCTCTTTTGGTTAGAAATTCTACTATTTGGTTGAAAATTTAATTACTTTTGTAGAAAATTAATCTTTTTTGGTCGAAAATTCAATTCATTCCTTTAGCATTCGACTTTTTGGATAGAACATTCGTTCTTTTGGATTTAACATTCACATCTTGGTAGAAAAATTAAATAGGTTAATATGTTAATATTTAAATAGTTCAATAGTTAATAATGTGTAAGTTATTAGTTAAATATTTCAATAGTTTAATAGTTTAACAGTTTATTATTTAAAAAGTTTAATAGTTAGTAGTTTAAAAGTGAAATAGGAAATAGTTAAATAATTAAATAGTCTGATAGACAAATAGGCATATTGTTCAATAGTTTAACAGTTCAGTATTTTATCAACTTAATAGGTTAATATTTGCATAGTTGACTAGCTTAATATTTGATTTGTTTAATTGTTCAATAGTTAATAGTTTAATTATTAAATTGTTAAATTGTTAAATAGTTTGATAATGGAATATTTAAATAGGTTAATAGGTAAATAGCTTAGTATTTAAATAGTGTAATGGTTTAATAGTTTAATAGGTAAATAGTTTAATAGTTAAATAGCTCAATAGGATAATAGTTATCAGCTTAAGAGTTAAATAGTTACATAGGCTAATAGTCTACTAGTAAATATTTAAATAGTTCAATAGTTTAATAGTCATATTTTAATTGTTAAATGGGTTAATCAATTAATATTTAAAAAGTTAAACAGTAAAATTATTAGATAGGCTAGTATTTGAATAGTTGAATAATTTAATAGGTTAATAGCTAAATAGTTTAATAGTTCAAAAGCTTAATAGGATAATAGTGGTTATTTTAAGAGTTAACTAGTTGAATAGGTTAATAGTCAAATCGGTAAATAGTTTAGCAGTTAAATAGTTAAGTAGTTTAATAATTATAGTTCAATTGTTCAATTGTTAAATAGGTTAACAATTAAATATAGAAATAGTTAAATAGTTCAATTGTTAGGTAGTTTAATAGTTAAATAGTTTGATAGTTAATAGTTAAATGGGTTAACAGTAAAATAGTAAAATAGTTAATAGTTTATAAGTTTAATAGTTACACAATTTATTTTTTAAATAGTTAAATAGGTTGATAGGTTAATATTTAAATAGTTTCATAGTTAATAGTTTATAAGTTTAATAGTTAAGTATTTAAAAAGTTTAATGCTTACATAGTTACTAGATTATAAGTTTAATAGTTACACAATTTAATAGTTAAATATGTTAATAGTTAAATAGTTACATAGGTAATAGTTTATAATTTTAATAGTTATATATTTAAAAAGTTTGATAGGTTAATATTTAAATAGGTCGCTAGCTTAGTATTTGAATTGTTTAATTTTTCAATAGTTAATAGTTTAATTGTTAAATTGTTAAATAGTTTGATCATGGAATATTTAAATAGTTAATAGTTAAATAGTTTAGTATTTAAATAGTTTAATAGTTGAATAGTTTAATAGGTTAATAGCTAAATAGTTTATTAGTTAAAAAGCTTGATAGGATAATAGTTATCAGTTTAAGAGTTAAATAGTTAAAAAGGTTAATACTTTGTCAGTTAAATAGTTTAATAGTTATAGTTTGATTGTTAAATAGGTTAATCATTAAATATTTAAAAAGTTGAATAGTTAAATTATTAGATAGGCTAATAGTTGAATAGTTGAATGATATAATAGGTTAGGAGCTAAATAGTTTAATAGTTAAAAAGCTTAATAGGATAATAGTTATTAGCCTAAGAGTTAAATAGGTTAATAGTTAAATAGTGGATAAAAATTCTACTATTTGGTTGAAAATTTCATTATTTTGTTGAAAATTCATCTTTTTGGTCCAAAATTCAACTGTTTTCTTCAGCATTCGTCTTTTTGGATAGAAAATTCGTCCTTTTGGATTGAAAATTCACATCTTGGTAGCAAAATCACCTTTGTGATTGAAAATATATCTTGTACGGTTGATATTCAATTCTTTTTAACTGAAAAGTCTATTATTATATTTTTGGTTCAAAAATAATCTCTTTTGGATAAAAATTCTACTATTTTGTTGAAAATTAAATTATTTTGTTGAAAATTTCATTATTTCGTTGAAACTCTTTTTTTTTGGTCGAAAATTCAACTGTTTTCTTCGGCATTCGTTCTTTTGGATTGAAAATTCATCTGTTGGTAGAAAAACCATCTTTTTGGTTGAAAATTAATCTTGTATGTTTAAAAGTTAATTCTTTTTATTGAAAAGTCTATTATTAAATTTTTGGTTCAAAAATAATCTCTTTTGGATAAAAATTCTATTATTTGGTTGAAAATTCATCTTTTTTGGTTGAAAATTCAACTGTTTTCTTGAGCATTTGTCTTTTTGGATTAAAAATTCACATGTTGGTAGAAAAATCATCTTTTTGGTTGAAAATTCATCTTTTATTGTTGAAATTTAATTCTTTTTATTGAAATGTCTATTATTATATTTTCTATTCAAAAATAGTTTCTTTTTTATAAAAATTCCACTATTTGGTTGAAAATTTCATTATTTTGTTGACAATTTATCTATTTTTGACAAAAATTCATCTGTTTCTCCAGCATTCGTCTTTTTGGATAGAAAATTCGTCCTTTTGGATTGACAATTCACATCTTGGTAGGAAAATCACCTTTGTGATTGAAAATATATCTTGTATGGTTGAAATTTAATTCTTTTTATTGAAATGTCTATTATTATATTTTATATTCAAAAATAGTCTCTTTTTTTATAAATATTCCACTATTTGGTTGAAAATTTCATTATTTTGTTGACAATTTATCTATTTTGGTCAAAAATTCATCTGTTTCTTCAGCATTCGTCTTTTTGGATAGAAAATTCGTCCTTTTGTATTGAAAATTCACATCTTGGTAGCAAAATCACCTTTGTGATTGAAAATATATCTTATATGGTTGAAATTCAATTCTTTTTAATTGAAAAATCTATTATTATATTTTCAGTTTAAAAATAATCTCTTTTGACTAAAAAATCTACCATTTGGTTGAAAATTTAATTATTTTGTTGAAAATTTCATTATTTTGTTGAAAACCTTTTTTTTTTTGGTCGAAAATTCAACTGTTTTCTTCGGCATTCGTTCTTTTGGATTGAAAATTCATCTTTTGGTAGAAAAACCATCTTTTTGGTAAAAAAGTCGTATTTTTGGTTAAAAGTGAATTCTTTTTAATTGAAAATTCTATTATTATATTTTCGGTTCAAAAATAATCTCTTTTGAATTAAAATTGGACTATTTGGTTGAAAATTTCCTTATTTTGTTGAAAATTTATCTAATTTGGTCCAAAATTCAACTGTTTTCTTCGGCATTCGTCTTTTTGGATAGAAAATTCGTCCTTTTGGATTAAAAATTCGTCCTTTTGGATTGAAAATTCATCTGTTGGTATGAAAACCATCTTTTTGGTTGAAAATTAATCTTGTATGTTTAAAAGTTAATTCTTTTTATTGAAAAGTCTATTATTATATTTTCGGTTCAAAAATAATCTCTTTTGGATAAAAATTCTACTATTTTGTGGAAAATTTAATTATTTTGTTGATAATTCAACTATTGGACGTGGAGGGTGGATATTTTTTGGTTTGTCGAATTCTCCTGGTGATAGCTGATAACAACTGTACCGAATACGGATAAATTTAGACCGTGGGCGAATCAGGATCAAGAGGATGGGAGGATCTGTACAAGGAAGGACAAGGACGAATGGAGTGAGGAAGAGGTGGAGGAGGAGGAGGATGAGGAGGAAGAGGATGAATAGGATAGGATAGGATTCGGGGGAATAGGCTGGAACAGGAACAGGAGCAGGAGCAGGAACAGAGGTGGAAGGGTTTCCAATGAGCGGCCATTTATCTTCTGGAAAATTCACCGACGTTTTTCTCCGGCACGGTATCGATTTTAGGTTTGGACGATAATGCAGGACTGCAAGCGTCCACTTTTGCGGCAGTAAAATGTGCTCTGCTCACGTCTTACACAAGAAATTTAAAAAAAAAATCAACAAATTTAAGGTCCAATTTTTTTCGATTTATTAGGCCTTTGTCTTTGTGGGTTCGGGTTTCTGTAATATGATAAAATATAATCCAAAAAAAGGATGACTGAAAAATCCCGGAAAATTAAATTCCTGACACTGAAAAATTTCCGAATTGGGAAATTCCCGAACAGTTATTTATAATATTGGGACGACTGAAGCATTTCGAAAAACAAAATTCCCGACTCTGTAAAATTCCCGAATAATAACATTCCCGAATTGGAAAATTCCCGAATAATAAAATCCTCAAATTAAAAAATATCTGAACTAGAAAATTTCCGAATTATGAAATTCCCGAATATAAACAGTTTAAATTTTTTTATAAATAAAGAAAGTTTCAATTGTAATAATTTAATTAATTTTATAAATAAATAAAAAAATTAAATTGTTTAAATTCGGGAATTTTCTAGTTCGGATATTTTATAATTCGGAAATTTTCTGTCGGGAATTTTCCAACTCACTAATATTAGAAACAGTTCGAGAATTTTCCAATTCGCGATTTTTATGTTTCGATAATTTTATAATTTCGGAATTTTTATTTTTCGGAGATTTTCCAATTCGGGAATTATACAGTGTCGGGAAATTTATTTGTCGTGATTTTTCAGTCGTTCCATACTATTACCGAATAATAAAATTTCCGGCAGAAAATTGCTGAATTATAAAATATCCGAACAAGAAAATTCTCGGATTATAAAATTCTCGAATATAAACAATTAAACCTTTTTTTATGAATAAACAAAATTTTAATTGTGTTATGGGATGACACAAAATCCCGAATAATAAAATTCCCGAATTGAAAAATTTCCGAATAATGAAATTCCCGAAATAATAACATTTGCGATTTGGAAAATTCATAAAAATCTCGAAGTGGTTTGATAGTTCAATAGTTCCATAGTTCAATAGTTTGAATAGGCTAATAGGTTAATAGGTAAATAGTTAATAGTTTATAAGTTATCAGTTAAATATTTAAATAGTGCAATAGTTAAATAGTTGAATAGGTTAATAGTTAAATTGTTAAATCGTTAAATAGTCAAATAGTTAAATAGTTTAACAGTTTAATATTTAAAAATTTTGATAGTTTACTAATAGTTAGTAGTTTAAAAGTGAAATAGTTAAATATTTAAACAGTTGAATAGTTTAATAGTTAAATAGTTAAATAGACAAAGAGGCAAATAGTTAAATTGTTTAATAGTTTAATAACTTAATAGTTGAATAGTTGAATGCTGTAATAGGTTAGGAGCTAAATAGTTTAATAGTTAAAAAGCTTAATAGGATAGTAGTTATTAGGTTAAGAGTTAAATAGGTTAATAGTTAAATATGTTATTAATTAACTTTTTAAATAGTCAAATAGTTAAATTGTTAGATAGGTTAATAGTTTAACAGGTTGATAGCTAAATAGTTTAATAGTTAAAAAGCTTAATACGATAGTAGGTATTAGTTTAAGAGGTAAATAGATTAATAGTTAAATAGTTCAATAGTTCAACAGTTATAGTTTAATTGTTAAATAAGTTAATAATTAAATAGTTAAATAGTAAAATTGTTAGATATTTTAAAAGTTGAATAGTTTGATAGGGTAATAGCTAAATAGTTTAATAGGGTACTATTTAATAGTTTAACAGTTAAATAGTTTGATAGTTAAATATTTCATTAGTTGAATAGATTATCAGTTAAATAGTTTGATAGTTGAATAGTTATAGCTTAATTGTTCAATTGTTAAATAGGTTTATAATTAAATATTGAAATAGTTAAGTAGTTAGATAGTTTATTAGGTAAATATTTTGATATTTAATAGTTAAATTGGTTAACAGTATAATAGTTAAATAGTTAATAGTTTATAAGTTTAATAGTCAAATATGTAAATAGTTTAATAGATAAATAGTTATTAGTTTATAAGTTTAATAGTTACACAAATTATTTGTTAAATAGTTAAATAGGTTGATATGTTAATTGTTTCATAGTTTTGTAGTTAATAGTTTATAACTTTAATAATTAAATATTTAAAAAGTTTAATACTTACGTCGTTACTATTTCATAAGCTTAATAGTTACACTATTTAATAGTTAAATAGTTAAATAGGTTGATAGTTAAATAGTTACATAGGTAAAAGTTTATAATTGTAATAGTTATATATTTAAAAAGTTTGATACTTACATAGTTAAATAGTTGAATAGGTTCATGTTTAAATAGTGTAATAGTTACATAGTTGAATAGTTGAATGGTTAAGTGGTTTTATAGTTAATTGTTTAATAGTTAATGGTTCATTAGTTTAATTGTTAAATAGTTAATTATTTATTAGTTTGAAAGTTTATTATTTAAAACGTTTGATAGTTAGTAGTTTAAAAGGAAAATAGTTAAATACTTAATTAGTTGACTACTCGAATAGTCAAATAGACAAATAGTTAAATTGTTTGATAGTTAAATAGTTCCATAGTTCAATAGTTTAAATAGGTTATTATGTTAATAGTTCAATAGTTAATAATTTATAAGTATGTTATTTATATGTTTAATATTGTAATACTTACATTGTTAAATAGTTGAATAAGTTAACAGTAAAATTGTTAAATTGTTAATTATCTAATAGGTTATAGTTTAAAAATTTATTATTTAAAACGTTTGATAGTTAGTAGTTTAAAAGTGAAATAGTTGAATATTTCAATAGTAAATAGACAAATAGTTAAATTGTTTAATATTTCAATAGTTTAAATAGGTTAATATGTTAATAGTTAAATAGTTTAATAGTTAATAATTTGTAAGTTATTAGTTAAATTTTTAAATAGTTTAATGGTTACATAGTTTAATAGTTAAATAGTTGAAAGAGTTAACTGTTAAATTGTTAAATCGTTAAAAAGTTACATCGTTTAACAGTTTAATATTTAAAAAGTTTAATAGTTTACTAATAGTTAGTAGTTTAAAAGTGAAATAGTTAAATATTTAAATATTCGAATAATTTACTAGTTAAATACTTAAATATTTAAATAGTTTAATAGAGAAATAGGTAAAAATTGTTTAATAGTTCATTATTTTAATAATGTAATAGGTTATTATTTAAATAGTTGATTAGCTTAATATTTTAATTGTTTAATTGTTCAATAGTTAATATTTTAATTGTTAAATTGTTAAATAGTTTGATCATGGAATATTTAAATAGGATAATAGTTAAATAGTTTATTATTTAAATAGTTAAATAGTTGAATAGTTTAGTAGGTTAATAGCTAAATAGTTTAATAGTTAAAAAGCTTAATAGGATAATAGTTATCAGTCTAAGAATTAAATAGTTACATAGGTTAATAGTTTATCAGTTAAATATTCAAATAGTTCTATAGTTATAGTTTCATTGTTAAATAGGTTAATCAATTAATATTTAAAAAGTTAAATAGTTAAATTATTAGACAGGCTAATAGTTGAATAATTTAATAGGTTAATAGCTAAATAGTTTAATAGTTAAAAAGCTTAATAGGATAATAGTTATTAGTTTAAGAGTTAAATAGTTAAACAGGTTAATAGTTAAATAGTTTATCAGTTAAATGGTTAAGTATATTATTAATTATAGTTTAATTTTTCAATTGTTAAATAGGTTAATAAATAAGTATAGAAATAGTTAAATAGTTTAATTGTTAGATAGTTTACTAGTTAAATAGTTTGATAGTTAATAGTTTATAAGTTTAATAGTTAAATATGTAAATAGTTTATAGATAAATAGTTATTAGTTTATAAGTTTAATAGTTACACAATTTATTTGTTAAATAGTTAAATAGGTCGATAGGTTAATAGTTAAAAAGTTACATAGTTAATAGTTTATAAGTTTAATAGTTACATAGTTTATTAGTTAAATTGTTAAATTGTTTAATAGTTTTTTGTTGAATAGTTCAAAAGTTCAATACGTTAATAGTTAAATAGTTTATCAGTTAAATAGTTTAATAGTTATAGCTTAATTTTTCGATTGCTAAATAGGTTAATAATTAAATATTGAAATAGTTAAATGGTTAGATAGTTTAATAGTTAAATAGTTTGATATTTATTAGTCAAGTGGGTTAACAGTAAAATAGTTAAATAGTTAATAGTTTATAAGTTTAATAGTTAAATATGTAAATAGTTTAATATATAAATATTTAATAGCTTATAAGTTTAATAGTTATAGAATTTATTTGCTAAATAGTTAAATAGGTTGATAGGTTAATAGTTAAATAGTTTCATAGTTAATAGTTTATAAGTTTAATAGTTAAAAATTTGAAAAGTTTAATACTTACATCGTTACTAGTTTATACGTTTAATAATACACAATTTAATAGGTAAACAGGTGAATAGGTAAATATTTACATAGGTAATAGTTTATAATTGTAATAGTTATATATTTAAAAAGTTTGATTACTTAAATATTTAAATAGTTAAATAGACAAATAGTTAAATTGCTTAATAGTTCCATAGTTCAATAGTTTAAGTAGGTTAATATATTAATAGTTCAATACTTAATAATTTATAAGTTATTAGTTAAATATTTGAATAGTTTAATAGTTACATAGTTAAATAGTTCAATAAGTTAACAGTAAGATTGTTAAATTGTTAATTATTCAATAGTTCATGGTTTAAAAGTTTATTATTTAAAACGTTTGATAGTCAGTAGTTTAAAAGTGAAATGGTTAAATACTTAATTAATTGTTTACTTGAATAGTTAAATATTTCAGTAGTTAAATAGTTAAGTAGACAAATAGTTTAATTGTTCAATTGTTCAATAGTTCCATAGTTCAATAGTCTAAGTAGGTTAATATGTTAATAGTTCAATAGTTACATAGTTAAATAATTGAATAAGTTAACTGTTGAATGGTTAAATCGTTAAAAATTTACATCGCTCAACAGTTTAATAATGGAATATTTAAATAGGTTAGTAGTTAAATAGTTTAGTTTTTAAATAGTGTAATGGTTTAATAGTTTAATAGTTTAATAGGTCAATAGCTAAATAGTTTAATAGGAAAATAATTATCAGTTTAAGAGTTAAATAGTTACATAGGTTAATAGTTTATTAGTTAAATAGTTTAATAGTTATAGTTTAATCGTCAAATAGGTTAATCATTAAATATTTAAAAAGTTTAATAGTTAAATTATTAGATAGCTGATAGTTGAATAATTTAATAGGTTAATAGTTAAAAAGCTCAATAGGATAATAGTTATTAGTTTAAGAGTTAAATAGATAAATAGGTTAATAGTTCAATAGTTTAATAATTATAGTTCAATTGTTCAATTGTTAAATAGGTTAATAATTAAATATAGAAATAGTTAAATAGGTTAATAGTTAAATAGTTACATAGGTAATAGTTTATAAGTTTAATAGTTATATATTTAAAAAGTTTGATACTTACATAGTTTAATAGTTAAATAGGTTATTATTTAAATAGTTACATAGTTTAATAATTAAATTGTTAAATTGTTAAATAGTTTAATAGTTAATGGTTTATTAGTTTAATTGTTCAATAGTTTAATAGTTAATGGTTTATTAGTTTAATTGTTCAATAGTTTAAAAGTTTAATTGTCCAAAAGTTTAAAAGTTGAATAGGTTAATAGTTCAATAGTGTTGATAGGTTCTGCATTCCCCCTAGAACGCTCGATCGTCAATTTAACCCTCAGACATAAAAACGTGCATAACTCCCCTAAACTGCGGTCTGCGCGTCCCTCTCCAGTTAACGTCCACAATTATTCAAATCCGATGACTTAGTAAAGTTCCGCCAGTTTCTGAACTTTGTTCAAGTAAAGTTATGTATACTAAACATGCTTTTGCGTAGGTCACTAATACAAGGTAATACATATTAATATGGGTCGAAAATAACCAATTCTGAGATGCGAAATCCTTACAAGGTCAAAAAGTAGCCTATTGGAATCCTAAAAAAGTATAATTAACTTTAAATCGATAAAGATGCAGCTTGGTCACCCGCATTAAAAAAAAATTTTAATTTCTTTTTTGCAGAGTTTTTAAAGTTTCTTGAGTTTCAATTTTTTTTTAGTACCTGAGGGTCAAAAAAGTAATTGCAATTTTTTTGGATTGTATTCAATTATTTTCTAAGAATTAGACATAATTCCTAGTTAAATTATTAGATAGGCTAGTATTGGAATAGTTGAATAATTTAATAGATTAATAGCTAAATAGTTTAATAGTTAAAAAGCTTAATAGGCTAATAGTTATTAGTTTAAAAGTTAAATAGTTCAATAGGTTAATAGTTAAATAATGAAATAGTTTAGCAGTTAAATATTTAAGTAGTTTAATAATTATAGTTCAATTGTTAAATAGGTTAATAGTTAAATATTGAAATAGTTAAATGGTTAGATAGTTTAATAGTTAAATAGTTTGATTTTTATTAGTTAAGTGGGTTAACAGTAAAATAGTAAAATCGTTAATAGTTGATAAGTTTAATAGTTACACAATCTATTTTTTAAATAGGTAAATAGGTTGATAGGTTAATATTTAAATAGTTTTATGGTTAATAGTTAAAAATTTTAATAGTTAAATATTTAAAAAGTTTAAAGCTTACATAGTTACTAGATTATAAGTTTAATAGTTATATATATAAAAAGATTGATACTTACATAGTTAAATAGTTAAATAGGTTCATATTTAAATTGTGTAATAGTTACATAGTTGAATAGTTAAATAGTTAAATAGTTAAATAGTTTTATAGTAAGTTGTTTAATAGTTAATGGTTTATTAGTTTAATTGTTCAATACTTAATTTTTTATTGGTTTACAAGTTTATTATTTAAAACGTTTAATAGTTAGTAGTTTGAAAGTGAAATAGTTAAATACTTAATTAGTTGATTGCTGGAATAGTTAAATAAACAAATAGTTCAATTCTTTATTAGTTCAATAGTTCCATAGTTCAATAGTTTAAATAGGTTAATATGTTAATAGTTCAATAGTTAATAATTTATGAGTTATTAATTGAATATTTAAATAGTTACATAGTAAAATAGTTGCATAAGTTGAGAGTAAAATTGTTAAATTGCTAATTATTAAATCGTTCATAGTTTAAATGTTTATTATTTAAAACCTTTAATAGTTATTAGTTTAAAACTGAAATAGTTGAATACTTAATAAGTTGGTTACTTAAATAGTTTAATATTTAAATTGTTTAGTAGTTCAATAGTTCCATATTTCAATAGTTTAAATAGGTGAACAGTTAAATAGTTAATAATTTGTAAGTTATTAGTTCAATATTTAAATAGTTTAATACTTACATAGTTAAATAGTTGAATACAATAACTGTTAAATTGTTGAATCGTTAAAAAATTACATCGTTTAACAGTTTAATATTTAAAAAGTTTAATAGTTTACTAATTCTTAGTAGATTAAAAGTGGAATAGTTAAATATTTAAATAGTTAATAGTTTACTAGTTAAATACTTAAATATTTAAATAGTTTAATACACAAATAGGTAAATTGTTTAATAGATCAGTAGTTCAATAACTTCATAGGTTAATATTTAAATAGTTGATTAGCCTAATATTTGAATTGTTTAATTGTTCAATAGTTAATAGTTTAATTATTACATTGTTACATTGTTGACAAGTTTGATAATGGAATATTTAAATAGGTTCATAGATAAATAGTTTAGTATTTAAAAAGTTTAATGGTTTAATAGTTGAATAGTTTAATAGGTTTATAGCTAAATAGTTTAATAGTTAAAAGGCTTAATAGGATAACAGTTATCAGTTTAAGAGTTAAATAGTTAAATAGGCTAATAGTATATCAGTTGAATAGTTAAATAGTTAAATTATTAGATAGGCTAATAGTTGAATAGTTGAATAATATGATAGGTTAATAGCTAAATAGTTTAATAGTTAAAAAGCTTGATGGGATAATAGTTATTAGTTCAAGAGTTAAATAGTTAACTGGGTTAATAGTTAAATAGTTTAGCAGTTGAATATTTAGGTAGTTTAATAATTATATTTTAATTGTTAAATGGTTTGATAGTTAATAGTTAAATGCGTTAACAGTAAAATAGTTAATAGTTTATAAGTTTAATAGTTAAATATGTCAATAGTTTAATAGATAAATAGTTAATAGTTTACAAGTTTAATAGTTACACCATTTATTTTTTAAATAGTTAAATAGGTTGATAGGTTAATATTTAAATAGTTTTATAGTTAATAGTTAAATATTTAAAAAGTTTAATAGTTACACATTTTATCAGTTAAATATTTTAATAGTTAAACAGTTACATAGGTAATAGTTTATAAGTTTAATAGTTATATTTATTCAACAAGTTTGATACTTACAAAGTTAAATAGTTAAATAGGTTCGTATTTAAATTGTGTGACAGTTACAAAGTTAAATAGTTAAATACTTCATTAGTTGATTACTTGAATAGTTAAATAGACAAATAGTTCGATTCATAAATAGTTCAATAGTTCCATAGTTCAATAGTTTAAATAGGTTATTATGTTAATAGTTCAATAGTTAATAATTTAGGAGTGATTAATTAAATATTTCAATAGTTTAATAGTTACATAATAAAATAGTTGAATAAGTTGAGAGTAACATTGTCAAATTGCTAATTATTCAATAGTTCATAGTTTAAATGTTTATTATTTAAAACATCGATAGTTAGTAGTTTGAAAGTGAAATAGTTAAATACTTAATTGGTTGATTACTTAAATAGTTCAATATTTAAATAGTTGAATAGACAAATAAATAATTGTTTGATAGTTCAATAGTTCCATAGTTCAATAGTTTAAATAGGTTAATAGTTAAATAGTTAATAATTTGTAAGTTATTACTTAAATATTTAAATACTTTAATAGTTAAATAGTTGAATAAGTTAACTGTTAAATTCTTGAATCGTTAAAAAGTTACATCGTTTAACAGTTTGATATTTAAAAAGTTTACTAATTGTTAGTAGTTTAAAAGTGGAATAGTTAAATATTTAAATCGTTGAATAGTTTACTAGTTAAATACTTAAATATTGAAATAGTTTAATACACAAATAGGTAAATTGTTTAATAGATCAGTAGTTCAATAACTTCATAGGTTAATATTTAAATACGACGCGCGGCATTGCTCGGAGTTTGTCAGCTGAATTTTTCTCCACGCATTCGAGCGTGACCGCGCTTAGAGTGGGGTTTTATGGCTTCTTGGAATTATACTGCCCTACAGCCCCGAAAACGGCATTGTTCGGATTTTGTACTGTATTACGAGATCCCTTAGAATCTTTAAAATCCCTTTAAAATTCATTGAAATCTTTAAAAACGATGGCAATTTTTCTGAAGCTCTTAAGCCATTAAAAAAACTCGAAATCCCTTAAAATCCCTTACAATGTCCGAAAATCCTTTGAAATTTCGTCAAATCTCTAGAAATCCTCCGAAATCCTCCGAAATCCTCAAAAACCTTCAAAATTTATTTAAATCTCTTAAAATCAGTTAAGATGAGTTAAAATTTATTAAAATCTTTGCAAATCTTTTGAAATCACGTGAAATCTTATGACATCCCCAAAAATTATCGAAGTGATAATAATAATAAATTTCTATTGAGTTTGTAACAAGAAGGATATTTACTTTGCAGGCAGGGATACAGTAAGAACCGGTAAAATGAAAAACAAATTATTATATTAAAAATTAGTTCATTGGTGAAATGCTTCGGTATCTTTTGACTACTTTAAAAATCCCGTGACTTCTTTTAAAATATCTCGAAATCTCCTAAAATCCCTTGAATTTCCTTAAAAACTTTTGAAATCAGCGGAAATTGTTCCTAATTTCTTAAAACATCTCAAAATTTCTAAAATTCTGTCGAAATCCTCCAATGGAAGGAATCCTTCCTTTTAAAACATCGTAAAATCTCTTCAAATTTGATTAAACTCCTTTAAAATCTGCTAAAACCTCTTGAAAAAATTGAGATTTTCTCTGAAATTGTACTAGGTAATTTCTTCAAAATCTTGAAATCTTTTTAAATCATTTGAAATTTGTGAAACCTCTCGTTACCCTTTGGAATCGTTTGAAATACCCTAAAACTTTTGCAGTGCCCTAAAATCTTTGGAAATCTCCTGATATCTCATGAAATCCTTTAAAAAACTTTGGAAATCATATCAAATTCAGTAACAATTTTGTTACTAATTTTGTAACAATTTTTTACTACTTTTTGACCCCCCGCCCTTCTTGTTTCTGTATCCACGTGGACTTATTTCATATTGGATGAAAATATGGATATTCTTGGTATTCAAAAGCTGCGCAGCAAAACCCATGAAGTTTAACACGTATTTCCCATAAGAAAAAAAGACGTTTTTGTAAATTTTATTTAGAATCGTAAATATTAGGTGAATCGAGTTGAAACTCAACATTTTCCTTTACAATTAGCTATGGAATATAAATAAATCATTATTTTTTAAATATCACCTCTATAAGTCCTTTTTTACATGATCGCAAAAAAACCCTATGAGTGAAAGCTTGGGGTTTGCAAGTTTCTGGCGTTAATTATGATTTTTTTGCGGTTTTTTAAATACAAATTATTTCTAGTACATGAAATAGTATTTCTTACTAACAATTATCTGTTGGAGTAAATTGTTTAAACAATTTATTATGGTTTTTAGCAATTTTCTCTTAGAATAGAGTTACAAATTCGCGGTTTTATCTAAAATATTCAACTTTTTGTGCTCTCTTCACTCAGAGCAAGGTAAAAATGAATGCAATTTAACAAACATAATTGTTTAGACAAATTATCAACTTTTCACTATCAATAAGGTAATAGCTAACTGAAGTTGACAAACATAATTGTGTAGACAATTTATTATTATTTTTCAAAATATTGTCTTTGTATAATGTTAGAAAGTTGCGGTTTTTTCTGAAATATTCAACTTTTTGTACGCTTTTCACTTAGAGCGAAGTAAAAATTAATCAAATTTAACAAAAATAATTGGTTAAACAAAATATTATTGTTAATACCTATCTTCTACTATAGTAATGCTAGATAGTTACTAGATAATTGCAAGAAAGTTGGGGTTTCTTTCCTGAAATTTTTAACTTTGCTTTGGCTGTTTAGTTATAAAACAATAATCAATAAACTATAGAGAGAATAATTTTTTAGACAATCTTGTTTTTTGTGAATGAAACATATATTTTAAATATTCTTCAAATTATCTATATGGATCATATTACAATTGTAATTTTTGCTTGGAGTAGTTACTGAGAGCCTTTTTTTTAAATTAATATTAATATTTATTATTTGTTCCTAACTAAAAATTTAAAGAAAAGCTCAACATTTCAGATGAACCCGCTACTTTATATCATAACTCTAAGTAAAGATAGTGATGAACCATAATAAATTATTTAAACAATTATGTTTGTTAAATTGCGTTAATTTTTATTTCACTGAGTAAAAGTTGGACAAAAAGTTAAAAACTTCAGAATAAACCGCAACTACCTAGCATGAATATAGGAGAAGATAATTATAAAAAATAATAATTTGTTCAAACAATCACGTTTGTTAATTTGCATTATTTATTATCTTACCAAGTTAAAAGTGGACAAAAAGTTAAAAATTTCAGAAAAAACCGCAACCATCTAGCAATAGTATAAGAAAAGATGATTATAAACAATAATAATTTGTCAAACAATTAAGTATTGTTAACTTGAATCAATTATTACCTTGCTATAATGTAAAAGCAGATCAGAAGTCGAAAGTTTTAGAAAAGACTGCAACTTTCTACCATTATTCTAAGACAATATTATTATAAATAAGAATAAATTATTTAACTTAATTTGATTCTAAGGGAAAATTGCTCAAAAAATTAATAAATTTTCTAAATAATTCACGTAAACATCTAATTATCAGTAAAAAGTAGAATTTTATGTACTAGAAATAATTTGTATTTGGGTCATTTTCCGTCAAAGTGTAAAATTTTGCCACCTGTCATACATGTAACACACCTGTTTTTCCAAAAATCGAGTGACCTCAATAATTGACTAATAGAAATGCTTCCTGTATTGATATTTTATAACAGCATTACTACTAATACTAGCAATGCTAATGAAGGATCTGGAAAAAGCTGGAAAAAGCAAGGGAGTGACCTCAAAATTACCCTTCTCCCTTTCCAACCCCTCCATTCCATTCCTCGTATCTTTCATTGTACCCGGAAGTAACTGCTTGCCTCACATGTTTTTTATAGTGTAATATTTCATTAAGAAAGATTGCCCCTAAAAACGTCTTTTATTGCTATCATTTATTGTAAAAAATTAACTTTCTCCAGCTCTCCCTCTCAATTTTTCAGTATGGAGTAGAAAAAAATATATATTTAGAAAATAACCAGAGCGAAAAATCGACAATTCAGGAAAGCCGCGATTCTACATAATTACCGTGTACTTTTTATTCTAATCTTGTAATTGAATAAGTTTTTACTACGAAGAGAACTCAAAAGTAGTACTACTCGAGACTAATTAAAGTGAATGTAAACAAATTGTGCGCGAGTAGATCTTGACGAAACGGAACCGACCCAAGTCCAATATTAATTTTATTCACTTCAGTATTAGCTTTATGATTTAATTTGAAAGGATCTTTTTTGCTCGATTTTTTGTAATATTCATAGTAGCAGGAAGTATTATATACAGTAAACTATCTTGGAACTAAGTCTAGTTAAAACATAAGCGATTCCAGAACTTTCATAATTTTTTTTCAGAATACATGCAATGTTTTTTAGAGATTTCATTTATTTTTTAAGTGAAACAAAGCTAGGATGACAATGCGTAAAATAATGCAAAACATGTACAGTTTTTCAAATGATTTATTTTAATTTGTTTTGAATTATTTATTATTTTTTAATCCACTTCTTATGAGCATATTGCTTTGCAGGGAAATATTGAATTTACTGTATTATAGAATTTAATTGTGTTTGGCCGATTACTTTTTTAATCAAGTTTCTTTCTAGGGTTCATTTGGTGCGTCATTCAATTTATTATGCTATAAAAAAATAATTCTTCATCAGTAAGACGAACATATTTGCAACTTTTATTGACCGTTGTTCTATTGCAGTTTGATTTTATTGGAACATTCTTAAGCACTTACAAAAATGTTGAAAAAATGAGAATGGAATTTTTCCATTGTTATTGGTATTTCATTGATACTTTTTTTACTATTCGGTATAATTTTTTCTTCATGCATTGTGACAATTTCTATTTAAAGATGTCTTTAATCTTATTTCCTTCGAACTTTTTCTTCGTTGATTTTATTTTATTCATTTCAGTATCTTATAAATTGTTATTTTCTCAAAATGGAATGATAGAATTTTATTCTTGATTCATCATTTTAATAATAATGTATCAAGTGGGAAACAACTCCTAAAAGTGCGGTCTAGCGGAGCTGGATTACGCCGGATTACAAGAGAATTACCTAGGATCACATTGGATTACCGGGAATACCCCGTATTACTTGGAATACTCTAGATTACTTTGAATACCGCGAATTACAGATGGATTACTGCAGATTACAAATGGATTAATTAGGATTATAAGTGAAATTACTAAGATGACAAGAGGATGAATTGGATTACTACAGGTTACAATGGATTACTCGGAATACATCGGATTACAAAGGGATCACAATGGATTACAAGTGAATGAATTACGATTACAATTGGATTACGTAGGCTTACCATTAGAGTACAAATGGATTGCCTAGGAATACAGGTGGATTTATTAGATTACCTAGGATTACAAGTGGATTGCTGCGAATTACAAGTGAATTATCTACGGTCACAAGAAGATTATCCTGTATTACTTGCATTACTCTGAATTACAATGGATTACGGCGCATTGAAAATGGAGTCATTAGAGTTTTCAATGCAGTACAGGTGTTACAAATTATACCTGCGGTTAACAAGTGTTTTTCCTAGGGTTACAAGTGTACTGCATAGGATTACAATTGTATTGCCTATGATTTCAATTGGATAACCGTGGATAATGTGGAATACTATCGTTTACCAGTAAATTACCGTAGATAACTAGTGGATTACCTAGGATTACAAGTGTATTGTCTTAGATTACAAGTGGATTACCTAGAAATACAAGTGGATTACTGTGGGGTTTATGTGGGTTACACTAGGATTACACTAAATTACATGAACGACTCGAATTACCTTGGATTACCTTGGATTAAAAATGGATTACCTAGGATAACAAATTAATTTCCTAGGATTACAAGTGGATTACTGTAGGTTACAGGTGAATTTAGCTAAGATTACACTGCATTGATTGGATGAATCGAATTACCTAAGGTTACAAATGGATTACATAGGATTACGAATGGATTGTCAAGGATTACAAGTAGATTAGCCAGGATCAATTGTGGAGTACTCAGGATTACAAACGGAGTACAGGTGTAATAAGTGATTACTGTGGTGAACAAGTAGATTACTTAGGATTACAGGTAAATTAACTAGGATTACAAGTTGATAATCTTGGCATTTAAGTGGATTACTTAGGATTACAAGTGGATTTCTCTGAATGAAGTGGATTACTGTAGTTTACCAGTAGATTAACAAAGATGACAAGTGGATTACCTATTATTACAAGTGGATTCTATAGAATTACAAGTGGATTACTGTTAGTGACAGGTGGATTATATTAGGATTACACTGAATTACTTAGAAGAGTCGAATTTCCGGGGATTAAAAATGTATCACCTAGGATAACAAATGAATTACCTAGGATTACAAATGGATTTCCGTAAGATTACAAGTAGATTAACTAGAATTATAAGTGGATTACTGTAAGTGACATGTGGATTACACAATAATCACACTGTATTACTTAAATGACTTGAATTACCTTGGATTCAAAGGATTGCCTAGAATTACAACTGGATTACTGTGGCTTACAGGCAGGTTACCCCAGGATTACACTGATTACTTGGATGACGAGTATTCCCTGGGATTACAAGCATCTTATGATGGATGAAACTAGGAATACAAATGGGTTCCCTAGGATTACACGTGGATTACTGTGAGTTATAGGTGGATCAAATTAGGATTACAAGTGGATTGCACTAGGCTTACACTAGATTACTTAGATGACTTGAATTACCTTGGATTAAAAAAGGATTACCTAAGATTACAAATGGATTCCTTTAGATCACAAGTGGATAACCTAGGATTACAAGTGGATTACTATGAGTTACAGGTAGATTACACTAGGGTCACACTGGATTACCTGGATGACTAGCATTCCCTAGGATTACAAGTAGATTATGGTGCATTACAGTTGGATTACAGGTGGTTTACAATAGGATTACACTGGATTACTCAGCTGAATTAGTTTACCCCGGATTACTAGTTCGGATAACTAAGCGATCTAGTGGAGTACCAGAGTTGGTAAACCCTCGTGATATATTTATAATTTTATTATTGTACTAAAAAAAATCGAATATTGAGGGAATTATTAAATAGTCCGATTTATGAAAAATTTGTATTGATTTTTAGTCTTATTCAAGTTTGTGAAAGTTGAAAAGTACTAAAATATGAATAGAATTGAATAGTATAGTTGTTTGTTATACACACCTGCTTCAATTGAAAAGGCATAATCCCTTGGTGGTGTGCCGTGTTCGCCATGTTGATACAATTCTAAATCACATTTCTTCACAGCATGCAATGAACCATCGGGTTCATAGACACAACCTGCTTCCAACCTGTAGCCAACATAAAATTGGAATTGATTTATTACATGATAAAAAAATTGGCATTGAGATTTATATTCCTTTCGAATTGGCATTTCAAAAAAACATGGCATCCATTGAGTGATCACATTTACATGTCAGTAAATACTGATACTGTTACTTTTTAATAATAAAAAGACTATTTTCCTCAAAAATAATGTTTTTTCGATGGGACATACAATTTTTCAATTTCAATCCTGTCTAAAAAATGTGGCGTAGCTATATGTTCTCATCAATGAGGTTTTCAAATTGACAGAAAAGGCCCATTTATTATTGCAACAAGCTTTAGAATAAAAACTAAGCGTAAATGATAAAAAAAATAGTTAAAGTCATAATTGTTCATTGCAATTTAAGTATTTGGATATTTTTTTTTACACTTATAGGCAAAGGTCGTAATTTTCATTCAATTTTAATTTATAAAAACTAATTATATTCCCTTAGAGGTACTTTACAATTATATTCTTTACATTTATATGAAAGATATTTTGAAGGTTCATAATTTTTTAACAATTTTAGGTTACGTTAGCGTTTTACGCCAAAAACTGGTATTTAAAAACAAAAATATTTATAGTTCGAACTAGATTTACAATTTTTGAACAGTTTCAGGTTATATTAACGTTATTCGCAAGGAATCTGTTATTCTAAACAAGAATCATCAGATCTCGAAAAAGATTTACAATTCTGAACAATTTTCGGTTAGTTAGTTAGTTAGTGTTTTTTATCGAGATTTATTTGCATTTTTAATCAAAAATTATTTCTAAGAAGATTTCCAATATTTCGACCACTTGAAGTATTCGTCGTGTGTTTCACCTACAATTAGTATTTTTAAACAAAAATCATTGCATTTATATCCAATGATTTTTATTTAAGATAGCAAAATTAACAAGCTTGCACAATTTTGGATTGTGTTATCGTTTTTTATCGAAAATTGGAATTTTTATTGAAAAATCATTAGACTTCAGAGAAGATCAATAAATTTTGAACAATTTCAGGTTATGCTTCGTTTTAAAAGAGGATTAACAATCTTAAACCATATTTTGCTATGTTATGTTAATTCTTTTAGTCTAAAATTGATATTGTTAATAAAAAATCATTAAATTTTTAAGAATGTTTACAATATTTGAACAAGAATAAATAAGCGTTTTCGTATAAAAAAAATCAATT
Source organism: Andricus grossulariae (assembly GCA_011634705.1). Taxonomy (NCBI): domain Eukaryota; kingdom Metazoa; phylum Arthropoda; class Insecta; order Hymenoptera; family Cynipidae; genus Andricus; species Andricus grossulariae. The sequence goes on along the minus strand of JAABKJ010007545.1, from coordinate 186,445,785 downwards.
TTCACCAATTATCAAAAATATTGTCCTTGCTTTTCTTTTTTCTTACTTTAGATAATAGATTTGATGAAATATAAAAATTTCGTATCAATGTTTATTTTATATTTCAATTTTTGAATTGCGTGAGATAATAAAAATAATGTGTTTATAATAAGGTGTTTGTTTTCTAGTCTCTTTAAAATCTCGCGGGGTTGAAAATGTTACTTTTTCCCCAAAAAACGTCTTCAGCTAGGATTGAATTTGGCAGTTTAAATATAGGTATTATTATAAAATTATTATGAACAAGTGGAATAACATTTTTCAGTGTCTATATTTCTAAAACATCGCTGATGCAACTCTCAGTTGCAGGCCAAAGTTTTAGATGGATACGGATTCTTCCTGACCCTGTTTTGCTTCAGTAATTTATTTAGCTAGCTGCAACCGCCGTCAAAGCTTTTATTGAATCATTCTCGAAGTTGCAACTTACATTAGATTAAAAATATTTATTAGCATTAAGAAAAAACCATTGTATACAAAATTTTGAACTGGACAAGATTTTTAAAACTTACAAAACAAGCTTCGATTGTATCTTAATTTTTACATTTTCATCCTAATGAGAAGGTATTGGTTTTATGTAAAATTTGACTTAGTCGCTTTTCATCAAATCGCCACGTTTTTACACATTCTGAGTCAGGAAACCTGATTTTTACGAAGGTGTCTGTCTGTCCGTCTGTCTGTCTGTAGTCTGTAGTATCGTGCAGGCACGATAACATTCGAAAGATTTATCAGATTGGATTGTGCTTTGGCACACTTTTCTAAGGCCTGAAAATAAAGTACGAGTGCTTTAACCAGCTATTTTGGATGAAAATTCAGAAAGTTATAGCATTTTCAAAATTTTTGAGACCTTTCTTTCAAGATTTAAAAATTCTATGTACGGCTATTCATAGTACACAGAAACTGAAACAATTTATCCTCATGACTTTTTTCGATAAAAAAAATTATCAGAGCTATATCATTTTCAAAATCCAAAAAACAAACGGAAATAAACATTTTAAGCCGAACGATGTACGATATGGGAAAAAGCCAAGAAAAAAAACGTTCCTTTTTGAAAGCCCTACAAGATTATTGAAACAGCTTTTTGAATTTTTTCGAAAAATCGAAAATTCAAATTTTGATCGCGTAAAAAATAATGGAAAATAAAAAATTCCATCTTTCAGTCAAAATATGCAAGATACAAAAAGGGATGAGAATACAAAAATTGTGCATCCAAAAAAGATCTACAAATTTCTCATCAATCACTTTTTAATAGAACTGGTAGTTTTTGCTTCATTCGTGAAAAACATCAAAAATAAACAAATTAAAATTTTTGGACAAACGAGACAAGCCACGGAAAAAAACAATTTGACAAAAGTTGTTAAACAAAAAAAAAGTATTTTTTCATTTAATCATGAAAAATAGCATTAAAAATAAAAATATTAAAATTGTGGACACACGACACAAGCTATGAAAAGAATGAATTCACAGTTATTCAAAAGAGAGCTACAAATTTGTCGTCAGTAATTTTTTGATAAAACGTGTAGTTTTTGTTTTAATCTTAAAAAACAACATTAAAAATAAAAAAAGTAAATTTTTGGAAAAATGACACAAGGAAAGAAAAAAATTAATGGACAAAAATTGTTCACTCAAAGAGGATCTACAAATTCGTTATTAATAATCTTTAGGGAGGACGAGTAGATTTTCTTTTAATCATAACAAATAAGAATAAAAATAAAAAAAATGAAATTTTTGGAAAACGACAGAAAAGACGGAACAAAAATGAAATGACAAAAATTGTTCAACCAAACAAGATCTACAAATTTGTTATAAACTCTTGTTATAAAAATAAATTTAAAAAAGTTAACAGGTTGCAATAAAATGTATAATAACAACATTTTTTATAAGATGCGCACTTGTTTTAATTCTAGAAACAAGACAATGAAAATACGTATGTTTCAATACCAGGGCATATTATGAATTGGCATGATATAAATTGATTGAAATGATAGATATTTCAGGGTAACTGAGAATAAAAATTAGTCCAAAATAAAAAGTAACTATTGAAGTAATCATGATAAATAACATTTGTACTTTGTTTTGCAATATCTGAATAAGTAATCCCAGGCTGAAGTACAAAAATAAATGTAATATACATCAGATATAATAGTGTTGCATAATGTAAAAAAGTTCTTATTTTGGACAAAATCGAGTGCGAAGCACGAGACACGTGATGAGATAGTGTTCGCTAAGTCGTAAGAGCTTTAACAAAAGAGAATTCACAATCACCAAATTACAGTTATCGATAATTTGACCTTTAATTTTTAAAAGTCTGTGCACCAATGTGGGGGAAATACAAAGACCGAGCGCGAAGCGCGAGGTAAATATATTATCATGCTAAAACTATTTATTGAAAAAATGCAGTCCATCGAGTTATTTATGAACGAGGTAATATTTACATAAAAATTACGTTCAATTTACTTTATGGTTGGGGGTCATCCGTATATAACCAAACAATAAGAATTTTTAATGAAATACATCAATTTTCAACTAGATAGTTGATTTGTCAACTAAAAAAGATCAACTTTCCAACAAAGAGATGAATTCTCAACTAAAAAATATCAACTTCAACTAAAGAGGTGAACTTTCAACTAAAATGATGAATCTTTAACAAATAAACCAACAAAATTTAGATGAAGTAGTTCAACTTTCAACCAATTAGTTGAATTTTTAACCAGAAAAGATGAATTTTGAACAGAGAAGATTATATTTCTGAATAAAAAAATTTACAATAACAAAAATGTTTAATCAAGAAGTTGAATTTCAATAAAAAATATGAGCTTTTGACAAAGTATTTTAACTTTTACTCAAATTATTGAAATTTCACCAAAAAAAAAGAATTTCCAACAAAATAATTTAATTTTCAACCACAGAGATGAATTTTTAACCAAAAACGATAAATTTCCTATAAAACAGTTGAATTTCCAACTAAAACAATGGATTTTTGATAAAGCAGTTCAACTTTCAAACAATTATTTTCATTCTCACAACAAAGAGATGAATTTTCAACAACAAAATTAACTTTCAAACATATAGTTCAATCTCATACCAGAATAGTTAAATTTTCAGCCCATTAAGATAAATTTTCAACCATGAAGATTAATTTTCTACCAATAAAGAAGAATTTTCAGCAAAATGCATAAATTGCCAACCAGAAATGAAATAATTAAATTTTCAGTTAAAAAATTAATTTTCATCAAAAACAAAACTAATTTTTAATAAAATAGTTCAACTTCGAACCAAAGAGATGAATTTTCAACTAAAATGATGAATCTTCAACCAAAAATTTGAATTTTGAAGAAAAAAGTTATTTTTCTACCAAAATAGTTGAATTTTACCCAAAAAGACGAATTTTCGGGTTAAGAAAATTAAAATTTTATACATTAAAAAATGCGATATATGTAAATTTGTTTAAAACAATTTTTTATGACATAAAAAATTGTTGTAAATTTGTTTATAACAATTTTTTATGACATAAAAAATTGTTGTTCAATCTTAATCTGTTCTGTCATGATTCAGATGAAATGAAACGATACCGCAGAAAAGAAACATTTTCTTGTTAAAAATACGATATGAGTGAATTTGCTGATAACGATTGTTTATAACAATGATAATTGTTGTTGAATGGCATCATTTTATATGCTAATATTATTCTCCAGGGAAGAAAAGAAGTGAAACCACTAAAAATATAATTTTTCTATGTCAAAATATACGAAATAAATGAAATTGTTTATAACAACGATTCATAACAATAACGATTGCTGTTGAATGGTAACATCTGATACCAAGATCATATCCTTGAGATGAAATGAAATGAACCCGTAGAAAATAAAAAGTTTCTATGTTCAGAATTTCGTAATACACTGGGACTCTGGCTTACCAGGGGTTTCGGGAGTTGCCTCAATGGCCTTCACGGTAAATCGGGGTTCGCCGAACCTTTTGGACCACCTCATCCGGTATATCGGGTCCCGGTAAACCGGAGTCCCAGTGTATATCAATTTGTTCAGAAAAATTATTCATAACAACGACAATTGTTCTCGTATAGTTCTCGTCATCGCAGAAAAAACGTGTGGTACGAAACGTTTCAGGTAATCGTTTAAGCAAGGTAATAGTCAGCTGATCACTCTAAACTGATGTAAACTTTCCGTAGTTACAGGCCTCTGAGGGTGTCGGAGATCTTTGCGATTGACCACGGAAAGTTTACATCAGTTTGTGTACCCATCTGCTTGACTGATTACCTGCAACATTTTCTACCCTCAGTTTTTTCTGTGCATGATTAATTATTACTTTTATGTAATCTAACGATGAAATCAGTATAAATAATGCATTCAAACACCGAAAATACAGAAAATTTCAGTTTTAGCCATTAATTTTTAAGCAACATTTAATCTATAATAAAAATGTTCTTCCATGCACAGTATTTGAATTAATTCTATATGTTTTGAAGAAAATAGCAATAAATAGAGCAAACTACGTAGTACAAATATAAAAAATTGTGGTTTCTTGTCATTTTTCAACTCAAATAACAAATTAGTGAAATATTTTTTTAATCGATCTCGACCGACTTCTTTGAAACTTAATCAGCTTTAATTTGAAAAAAGAAACTTCAAAATCAAATATTTTGCATAAGTTTGGATAGTATTTCCGAAATGTTGGATGACTAGACGCAGCCTATAAACAAATATAAATATTATATAATCATTAATTACATTTTAAATCATCCAAAGCTTTAGACACTATGTGTGTATATATATATATATATATATTGTGATTTCGTCGTGTCCTGTGACCACCCATCTCACGGTTGTGAGACGTGGCCATGAATGGGATTTACCACGGTCCTACTGGGAGCCGATGTCATTTTTTAGATGACAGTTGCTCCCAGTGGGACCCTGCGGTGGTTGTTAACCTTTAGTTTTCAATTATATATATGTTACTATTGAATACTTATACCATAAAAAATAGATTGTAACAATATTCATTTGAAATAAATTTATAAAATAAATAAATAAATGTATATAGGCCAGCCATCGGAAAATTTTTTACCGCATTAAGTAGGTGAGGTCCATTTTTTCGCTAAAACTTTTACTGAGAGGTCCTGATGAAAGTTCCAAATTTGTTAGGAATTACCGCTACATGTCCCGGAAATATTTTTGGAAAAAGTTCCAAAAATCGTGCTCTCATAGACTGATCCGTCTCATTGCATTTTAGAGCATTGCCAACAGCAAAATTTAATTAGACAAAATTCTGAGAAAGTTGAGTAAAAAATAATAATCTCCTATCACAAATAGGTGCCGAGTTATGAATCTTCAAAGAATGCAGATTTTTTCAAAAAAGAGGCTAAAATTCAAATTCTGAAGTATGTACCTGTACTTTATAATATATTAATTTCACGAAAAAATTTTTTGGATTTTAAGAAAGTAGACTCAATTTCGAGTAATGGCCTCCCAAAATTGACCACTTTTGACCCATTTTTCAGGCCAAATTATTAGTGTTAATTTTTTTCAAAATACTTCGTTTGTGACTAAAGCTTATATAAACCTATAAAAAAAGTTTTAGTGTAGGAAATGCTGTGTAAATAAAGAAAAAAATAATCTTCTAGCTTTTATAGGTCAAGAGTTACATATGACTCTTCAAAGAAACTAATTACTTTTTTATTATTCGTACCCAAAAAAGGTTATTTTATTAGGTCGTTTCATGCATATTCTACGAAAAACTGTCCCGTGATAAATAATAGGGGACCAAATTCTGCGTGAAATAAAAAAAATTTCCAAAATTTTAGCTCTTATAGATCACTAGTTATGAGCATTGATCATGTTATTGACTCTTTCCTTTCGAAGGGCTCTGTATATTTTCCGACCGTATTTGAGCACTTTTTGGGCATATATGCATCTGTAATTCAGTAAAAATACACCTCTTCTCATTTTTCCTTGAAAAACAATTAATTGTTCAACCACTGATTAAATAATAATATTCACAGTATCAATTCTGTGCATATTGTGTATATTTTCTTTGTGAAAATTACTTCCAGAATATCTGTTGTCGAAAGTGAATAAAGGAAAAATGAACAATTACCGGTATTTACATTGCTTATTCATTATTTATAAAAAAATGTCATTGGAAGGATTAGTTTCATAACATTGTATTATTTCATTCTAAACATGAAAAAAAAATATAAACTAATCATCGCAGAGGAAACTATTATTGTTAACTGTTGATAATAAAACTTGAAAATTGTTTTGTAAGATGAGATCTTTTCCACACCATATATTAGGTTAAGGACTAAACTGTTTTTTTTTTAAATATAAATGTTTTGTTGAAAATTTAACTATTTGGTTAAAAGTTCAACTATTTTATTATAAATTCGTCTGTTTGCTTGAAATTTCAACTATTTGGTTGCTAATGTAACTGCTTGGATAAAAATGAATTTTTTGTTTGGAAATTCGTTTTTTTAGGTTGAATATTCATATTTTTTGGTATAAAATCTTTTTTTGTTGAAAATTCCACTATTTTGTTGAAAAAACAACATATTTCGACTTGAAATCTTAAGAATTTGAAGTATTTCATATTGAATTGAATATGGTATCTACGTTAATTTTATATAAAAGAATTGATTGTTCTCTAAGAATTGCTTAAACAAACTCAGTATTGATCAGAATTAATGCATATATATATATATATATATATATATGACTCGCAAAGAATCGATTCAAAAGATCGATCTTTTGAGTGAAAAAGATCGATTTTTGAAGAATCGATCCAGAATCGCCCATCCCTACTGCCGAGGCCTGCTCTAGTAAGCCATCTCGCATGGCGAACGTCCGCACAAAGCAAAGGGAACGAAGATCCGTTCGCATAGCATAGAGTGGGGACTCCCAGCCAACCACGGTACAGCGGGCCCAGCCTGCACGAAGAGACAGTCGACCGGCGGCAGACACTCAGACAGGTCCCATTCGATTCTTCACTCAGCCAGGAGAGCTCAGAGCTGTAGAGGCAGAGGGGAGTCGCGCATGCGCCATGTACACTTTCCCCCGACCGATTCTTTGTATCACGTGTACAGCGCCCGTGTGACGCCTGCGTGATTAAAACCTGCTCAAGAATCCGAAGCTCTGAATACTGTTAATACTGATAAAATGAAAAACTTTGTGAAAAATGTTAAATTTGCTGATATTGATGATTGTGATGCAATAAAATACTAGACACAGTACAATGGTTCGCTTCAAGTATGTCTAAGCCGTCAAACTGGAAACTCTATAGAAAGGGACAACTTCTGAGCCATGTATCTTTTGAACGGTAATCTCAAGCGTACAAGATATGGAAAAAACAAGCCCACCCTTGGATGCGGAATTAAAAAAAGCATTGAAATCATATATTGCTTTTCACTGCACACATTTTTTACAACATTTTAGCTCATGATTTGAGATTTTTCAAACAAAATTTTGATTCAAAAAATCTCGACAACCTGACGTGCGGAAGAGAAATGGAGGCCAGATTCGAATTCAACACAAAAAACTACTCTGGAAATGACATGTCTCTTCTATCTGTTCTAGGATCAAAAATAAATAGACCTTTTTTTAGTTAAATTATCGTGAGTTTATCGATTGCTTATAAATGAGAAAACTTTACATTCGCTGAAAAAAAGAATTAAGTAACCACAATCGTGAAGTGTAACAAGTTAAAAGTTGAAATAATTTGTTGAAAAATAATTTTTGCTGTTGGAATTTCATCATTTTAGTTAAAAATTCCTTTCTCTGATTAAAAATTGAATTGTTTTGAAAAAATGGGTTCTTTCTGCTTCATGATTAATTCTTTTAACTAAAAATGTAGCTATTCCATTTTTAATAAGAAACTCATGCATTTTAGACAAAATTATTCTTCTTTAGTAGAAGATTCAACGATTTGTATGAAAGTTTTTTCTTTATTGACTGTAAAATTTGTCTTCTTTAGAAGTTTTTTTAAAATTTGATAAAATGTAACTATTTTGTTGAACATTTGTTTTATTTTTCTTTGAAAAGTAATCTTTTTAATTGAAAGTGTAACTGATCCATTATCAGTTGAAAATTGATCTTTTTTAGTAGAAAAGTCAACTATTTGGCTAAAAACGGAAATATTTTATTGAAAATTTGTTATTTTTTGGAAGGATGATGATGGAAGGATTTGTTTGAACTTGGACCTATCCAATTTTTGTCAATTCTCGACGTTTTGAGTACCCCTAAGTCAGAAAAAAATTATTTTTACGAACATGTCTGTTGGTCGGTCAGTCATTCTGTCTATAGTCTAAGGACATTAATATTTATTTTATAATAATAATAATCACACTAACAAAAGTATTCTCGCATTGGCATCGCGGTAGGGCTTGAGCTTTTCTCTCATGAATTTGACGGCTATGTTGGTCGCTTCCCGAGGATCGTCGGCGCGCTCCTGGTGCCACCGCTGGGGGTGGCAGAATGCAAACCGGTGATGGTGAGCTACGTGATGGACAGTTGGATCTCACTGAGATACCCAAAAGAGCTACTATCCAGCCAGGCAATAGGCAAGAAGTGGTAAGCGGCAGAACATCAGCTGCGCCTGGGGAGGATGTTTCAACTAGAAGCCCTCAGCCGACCGCTTCCACGGGAATGCCACGGCATCGCATCAATTTTCTAACCCATCATGATGAGTACTTGATGCGTTGCCAATTTGAATACGAGATGGAAGCGACCGCAACTTGTCTCGACGAGAGGGCCTTTCACCAAATCTTTGTAGTGAATTTCCTGGAAATGAGAACAGTAACTCAAGACGACCTTAAACAACGGCTAGCAACTCCAGGATGCGCAGGCCAAAAAGAGGATCGAGTCCACGCCAGAAATGAATCAAGACGTGATCAGATGTCACTTTCGGGCAACAGCACGGAGCTAACCCATAGAGTGACTAAACAAGATCTTGCTGATCAATTAAGATATATTAGGCACCACCTTATATCGCAGGACGAAATAACTAACATCGTAATACAGGTGCAACAACAACTAGCAGCACCTGTAGCGTACCCCGCAGATGCGGTGGAAGAGGAGGTTCATATACCCGAGATACGAGAGGCTATGGAAGAGCGGAGCCCAGATCTGGGGATGTAGCAGGCCGACTATCTGATGGTCGACAGTCGTTTGGCTTGCAGCCGCAAGTTCAGCAGGAGCATGCCCCTGCTCATGCTGAATTTATTGAAGAGCTTTATAAGGAAAGCCTGCGTTTCATGGTGTGCTTCACTGATGCTATCCAGCACTTCGCAGATCAAGAACCGGTTAGTTGGCGGCTTGAAAACCGAGATACTGCCTCGGTTCTTGCAGCAGGATATGAGCTTGCTGCAGGTGCAGACTCTTGCATATTGCGCTTCGGTCGCGTTTGCCAGGATGATGAACATAAAACTCAGAAGCCAGGCTCCAACAACTATGCCCCAAGGAAGATGTCAGACCCTTTATGGAAGTTTGGACTTCAAGGCAAGATTAGTAAAATAAGAACAAAACTTCAAAGGTTGTACCAATTTCGAAAGGTTAATCGGTCTCACAAACTGACTCGCCACGTGGAGGAATTCCTTCGCCCACATAACATCAGTGACAGAACATCCACGAACCTGGACAAAGTCAGTGACTATCTTAAACGGAGGCTCATGGTCCTGTCAACACGACTGCAAGGACTTGAGAGAGCAATCGCGAGAAGGAATGACAATAGGACTTTTTTGGCAGACGAAAAACGTTTCTATCGCGGACTTGCAGATGGCAAAAACACGATTAAAAAGTATTTTGAACGGCTGATATCTAATAAAAACTTACTAATGAAATTGTCAATTCATTATTACTTTTAAGAAACTAAATTTATTATGTCAATACAGCTCTAATAACCTTAAAACAAGAAAACTCATCACCTGTCAAAAATGGAAGGATAGGCCATCAGACCGAAATCACAATACCTGCCAGACCAGGGGAATCCAAGTTGAAAGAATATTAGTATTTTTCTATTTCTCTTATTTTCCTGCCTTTAATTTCATTCACAACTCGAGAGGAATAAAACGGTGGATCAACCACACACAACAACTGTCAGATTCTGCGGGGCTGGTCGCAGAGGACGTGATGACTTCGCCAGAGACTAAGATGACGAAGTTTCCTAACACATGCGCAATGGATGCGATTTCCGCTCGTACAAGTGTGCTAGAGAACCACGATCATGATGCTGCGGGGACCTGCAGGTTGACCGGAGTCAACAAACGCTTGGTGACGTCAGTAGGTAGCAGACGACGACGTGCTGCGCGACGAAACCCTGAAGCCGACTGGAGCCGCCACGCTGCAGGGAGCCAAACCAGCGGTCGTCTCTCTCCCTCAGTTGCCCCTCTCACTCTCATTAGTTTCAACCTTCTTACGCGAGTGGCGTCCCGACTCTCACACGTGACGAAGGACGGAGACGCCACTCTGATTTCATTAGTTATTCTAAACACCAAGGGAGAACATCGTATGGACGAAAATAATTGAATTTTATGACCCAAAACCTGACCGAATTAAAATAAGGAAAATGAGAGGCCAATCACCTTCGATTTTGTTAAAACTCGCGAATTTTATGTATTTTTTTATGCTAAACACGAATCTGTCCGAAAAGAGTGTCGCTCTCTGACCGTTTTCGAGATTCTTATTATCGAAAATCTCGATTTCTTTCTAGGTTTTTCGAAATACACTGATATTATGTATTTTTCCACGCCAAACAAAGTACCCCTCCCTCTCTCCTTCCCCCAAACATTATCCCCTCAACCATGCTACCATCCCTTACCCCCACACCATAATATATTAGTGTTCACTTTTGCACTTAATTAATTTATTTTTTAATTGAAATTTTCATTGCAATTGAAATAAAGTGAAATTTTTACTAGGCCCTAAATACTTATTTTTCGATTGGATAAAAAAGTGAAATTTCCTTAAAAAATTCTGGAATTCGCTGCTTGTGAGAAAAAGCCGCCTTGAAACGAAATTCTGCCAAATAATCTAAAGAATGAGAATCGTGTGTTCTGTAACGAGGAATATTTGCTCTTACTTCCCGCCAAGTTCTTTCGATATATTGTGTGTGCACCTAAATAAAATACACAATAAGTGACAATTATCCAAAAAATTGCGCATTTTTAACGAACAATTTTTCTGTTTAAGAGGAACAGTTATATATAGTTAATATATAAAGGACAAAATACTGATATTTTTCACTGTTTTTATACAGAAAAATATATAAAACAAACGAAAAATATAATTGTTTTGTACACTATCTATAAACCATATATTACTTTTTAAACTAGATGGTTTACCTTTTCTTAATCTCATTGCCCTCTTATTATAGGCAGGTAAAGATAAATAAAAACTGAGCAAGAAAAGGATATAAGGAAAATGTGACAATTGACGCCTTTTCCTTTTACTAAGGTCCTATAGACTTCTCATAGCGGTTTTCGGTTTTTTTATTAAACGCTAAGTTTATTTATCACGATTTAAAAATATTAAAATTATTAAGAAATTATTTAATTGAAAAAAAACGGTTGAAAACAGAATCCTAGAAGACGTACATAAAAGAATTCAAAGGTGTTTTTGGACCTTCGATCGGACCCTTACTTTGTTTGAACAAGTTGCAGAACAACATCGTTTGAACAAAAAGAAGCCCATTTTGAAATTTCCTAGGTGAATCCGAAGGTGTGTTTGGTTTTTCTATCAACATTTTTATCTGCGTTTACCTTAAACATAAATCATCTCAATTTCTCGAGGTAAAATAGTAGTAAACAATCGAGAATTTAACCATACGTACTAAGTAAATAATTTGATGCTGTTTATCAGTCATGATTTCACAAAGCCCGACAAATCAGTCGTTTACAATCTATGCTTGTGAAGTGCAAAAACACAATTAACTAAGAATAGTGTAGAGTATAGATACACAAAAGTTCTGAATATTTCTTAGTTGCGCTGTTCTCAAAATTCTTTCTTACACAGTTTTTCCTCTGTTTGGAATAAAATGAGAATCCTTTATCCTGCGGGCATCACCATGGTCCTTGTTCTTATTTCTATTAGTAATTATTTTTAAAACTGCACGGAAAACTGAATTATTTCAAGAAATATTCAGAAGTTTTGGAGGGATATAAAAATAATTTTGAACTTGAAAAGTGTTCAAAAATTTTAAAACCAAATTTAGATTTTGGAACATTTTGACAAAAATTTAATTGCTCAAGATCCGATCCAAAAATTGTATCCGGGTATCTCAAATACCCCAGCTGTTAATTTTTAGGTCGACTTTCTAGTGGAACAGACCCGAAAAATACCAAATCGGGGAGGATCTGTTCATCTCAATGGACAACATAGCACGAACTTTGTAAAATTCAAGTCTGTTATACATACTAGATTTCGGAGGCATATGGAGGTAATTGCATATGGTTATGCTTTTAGGTAGGGTCGCGTTTCCAGCTGCGCAGTAGACATGAAATTTATGGTTGCGCACTAGATCCATGTCGCACTTCTGGGTGCGCAGTAGACTTATGTAGCATAAGTGGTTGCACTCTAGAGTTATGTCGCACTTTCTAATGTGCAGTGGACCTACGTGGCATTATTAGTTGCGCACTAGAGTTATTTCGTACTTCCGGCTACCTAGTAGACTTCTGTGTCCGTTTTATCCTGGACTCCTTTCTAATGTCTTAGCGGACGCTTCAGCCTAGCCAGGGTCAGGTTTTTGAGACTATCTAAAGTCAGTTTCATTTTGAGTATCAAAAGCAACAAAAAATGGTTTATTCCGCTATAAGATACATACTAACTGTGTGAGTGTGACGTGAGTATGGTGTGCATGGTTTGAGTTGTGATTCGGTGTGAGTGCGGCGGTACAGCTTTACGTGCAAGTGTAATGTGTGAGCGCTGTTATAATTTTAGGTGTACGTGTGGTATGGATGCGGTGTGATTAAGCACGAGTCTATGTTCTAGCGGTAGTACGGTTGCCTTGGAACGGAGACGGAGCGCAATAATTACAATAATCGTTTCATAAAAACGGAAGCCAGCAGATAGGTTTCGCGGAGACTCGGAGGAAGGTGGGGAATCGACGGGGAGCTGTGATAGTCAGTTATGGAGAGGTGAGGAATGATAATTATGGGGGCGCCTATTAATTATCGTTCGTGCTAGGTTTTGAATACCATGGGAGCACCCATCGGTAATTTGAAACAATACACCCTCGGTACGGGTCAGTCAGTTGTTCAGAGAGGTGAGGAATGATAATTATGGGAGCGCCCAGTAATTATTGTTCGTGCTAGGTTTTGATTACGATGGGAGCACCCACTGATAATCGAAACCATACACCCTCGGCACGGTCGGTCGGTTGTTCGGAGAGGTGAGGAATGATAATTATGGGAGCGCCCATTAACTATCGTTCGTGCTAGGTTTTGATTACCATGGGAGCACCCATTGGTACTCGGAACCATGCATCCTCGGTACGGGTTGGTCGGTTGTCTGGAGAGGTGAGGAATGATTATTATGGGAGCGCCCATTAATTATGGTTCGTGCTAGGTTTTGATTACCATGGGAGCACCCATTGGTAATCGAAACCATACACCTTTTCTTCCGGGGTCTTGTCAGTCTCTGCCTACCATAGGAGCGCCTATCGGTAGGGAGAAAGGCCCGAGTCTTCATCGGGCGAGAGCTTACCGATCTACTCGGTTCGCCGCACCCGGCTCGACTGCCAAACTTGTGTCGCGTCGCCAGTCTTATAGGAATGGCTCGTGACTGCTGGCGGTCAGTGGTGGAGGCTAGAGTGGGGATCGAGGTTCGCTTGGACTCAGTGACGCGGGTCTGCTATGTGTGAGCGCAAGCACACGCGTGTGTGTAACATCTCGTTGCAAATTTTCAGTTGCGCACTAGTTCTATATTTGACTTCCGGATGCGCAGTAGACTTATGTGGCATTTATAGTTGCGTACTAGTGTTATTTTGCACTTCCTACATAAGCAATAGTTTTTTGCAGCATTTATGGTTGCGTTTGAGAGTTATGTTGCAATTCCGGTTGCGCAGTTGACTTATGTTGTACTTTTAGTTGCGTACATAAACCAGATCGCACTTCAGGCTGCACAGTAGACCTACGTGAAATCTTTGGTTGCGCACTAGAGTCTTTGAAAACCAGGTGAGATTTATTCATAAGCACATAAACAATAGAGTGAAATAAATCAGAGAAGCACAGACAATATTGGAGTGAAATTTTAACCGCACGATTCGATTCATTCTACCCAAAACATCTGCGATGCAAAAAATCTGCCTATCACAACGAAATGAATGTGTGAAATCGAATTTGACCAACAGTCTCGGCTCTAGCATCAAATGAATATAAAACTGCTATTTAGCATTTTCAGGGCATTTGTTAGACTTTGAAATTTAGTCAAAACTTTTGAAATCTCACGAAATTTTCTCCAATTCATATATATACTTTGGAATCTTATTAAACCCTTCCAAATCTTTTGAAATACCGTGAAATGAATTCAACCCTTTTAAATCTCTTCAAATTCGCAAAATTCCTTCAAAAAACCTTTCAAAATTTGTGAAAATACTTCCGTAACACTTGAAGTCTCTTCCTGTGAAATGCATCAAAATCTCTTGAAATGCCTTGAAATCCCTTAAAATACTTCAAGGGACATTAAAATATCTTGAAATCCCTCGAAGTCTGTTATAATATTTTAAAATCCTTTGCAATATGTGTAATCTTTTGAAATCTTACGAAATTCTATCAAATCCATGGATATACTTTGAAATCTTCTGAAATCTCTTACAATCCCGTGAAATTATAAAAACCCTTTCAAATCTCCTAAAATCCGTTATGTCCATTGAATTATTTTAAAATCTTTTCGAATATTATGAAATCCCTTTAAATCTTCCAAATCTCATTCAAATCCCCTGAGTCCTTCAAAATTTGTAACAGTACTTCGGTGTGCTGCAAACTTCTTAATTATTTTTTCATCATTTAAAATCTATGAAACCTCTAGAAATCCTTTGGTATTGTTTAAGCTACCCTTAAACCTTTGTAATCAGTTGAAATGTTCTAAAATCCTTGAAATCTTTTATAATATTCAGAAATCTTTTGAAATTCGATTAAATCTTTTTATATCGTGCAAATTTCTCTAAAATGCGTGGATATGCTTTTGAATCCTTTGAAAGCACTTAAAATCCTTTGAATTCCCGTGAAATCTTCGAAACAACTTTAAAACTTTAAAAATCCGCTAAATCCCTCAAAATCCTTTGAAATCTTTGCAAATATTTTGAAATTCCTTCAAATCTTCCAAATCACATTAAAATTCCCTCACGCCCTTTAGGATTTGTGGCAAAACTTCCCTATCTCTTGAAAACCTTTTTAATCCCTTGAAATCCCTTGAATTCTTTTCACAAATTTCCAGATCTCTTAAAATTCCCTGAGATGCCTTAAAATTCTTTGTGGTCCACTAAAATCTTTTTTAATTCCGTAAGATCCCTCAAACTTGCTAAAAAATCGGTCAAAATCCTTCGGTATCTCTTAAAATCTGATTAAGGTTCTTGGAGTGTCTTTAAAACTTTCAAAACCCTTGAAAAATTGCGATTTTATCTGAAATTGTACTAGATAATTTCTTTTGAAATACATCAAAACCTTTTTAATCCCTTCAAATCATTAAAAATACAGTAGAAGCTGGATTTAGCGCCGGTTTTGGGGCTGACCTTGACGTTAAATCCAGAGACTTGAAACTATTTTGTGTCTCTCCTGCTTCTCTCTCTGTTTTGTCACGCCTGAGTGCGCACCGCACGTCTCCACGCAAACGCCTCTCACGTATCCCCACGGTACGGCGTCAATTCTCGGAAGAGCACAATCCAGGGGAGCTAAGTCCCGGTTTCATTATATTTCAAAATCCCTGTTTGTTCATACAGATCAGTATTCCCGTCGCCGGATCACTATCTTGCAAAAAACCTGCATGGTCAGTTTTATAGGATGACTTCCACCATAGGACTCCGTGTAATAGCAAATGACGAGGGCCTGATGATTAAATGAAAAACTCATCAATCTTGGACACCTTATACAACAAATACACTGGGAATCCCATTTAGGTATCTCCTATTCACGTCGTTCCTAGAATTTCAATCCTTGGCATTTTGATGATGCGGAGACTGCGGGACCGAGAGAGAGAGAGAGCCGCTGTTTATTCAAGCGTGACAAACATCATGAGGGCAGTACTCTCAGCACGTTAGTTGCATCAGCCGTTAGCATGCGACCAAATCTAAAAAAAATCGTTCACACGGCCCTGACTGTTTACGTTCGGAGCGAGCGAATGTTCTGCTAAATATAAGTCAAGGATATTTAGGGCCAGACAAGAAACCGAACATAAATGGGATTTCCAGTGCACATTGATATATTTACCTGACGGCCATGCGCAGTCGTGTCTATTTTTATTTATTATTAGTCAAGTGATGTCGAGAACCTGCTCTGCTCGTTTTAGTTTTCTGCAGTTTTCCACTTCTCTGACTAGAATTTTCAAGCTAATGCGGAAACTTCTAATAAAAATCCAGCTGCAGACGGTATGGGATTTTAAAGCTGTTGGGCTTCAATAAATATAAATATATATGTTACAGAATGAAAACTAAGATTATGCATAAATGCGCATGCGTATGCCATATTTTCCTTATTGGCTTACAAATTTTTCTAGGTCGAAAATTCATATCCTTTATTAGAAATTCCATCTCCTTTGGTTGAAAATGTAACTGACTGTCTTAAAATTGGCCTGTGAGAGTTCAATAATTTTTTTAAATTCACCTTTTTCGATTGAATATTAATATTTTAAACTGAAAATTTAACTACATCATTTAAAATTTGAAGTTCTACAGTGTTGATGATCTTGAAGATTAAAGTCAAGTTTTCAATTCTAGGTCGTCTAAATTGATGGAATTTCGAATGTGAATCATCAAAATTACAGAATACAACAAAAACGTACTGACGTAAGATTCTGTAATATTTTTATTTATGTACCACATTTGCCATAAAATGATTTGAATCTCTGAAGGTGAAACAGTATTAAGGAATGATACACGTTTCTATGAAAAAAAGTTTTACGTATTTTTTTTACTAAAATCTTTGTTATTGTTTGATGAAATATGTGTATCGAAAAAATTATTATTATTTGTTTAATTCACAGTTCATCAGAAATGTCTATGCAAGTTTCATAATATTTATTAATTCCTTGATAACAATTTCATAATTTTGTAACAAAGTTTTATAAATCGATTTCTAAATTACTTTTCTTTCTTTAAAGTACTGGCCTATTAGTCATAGTTTGAAAGAATACATCTGCAGGTAAGTAAATTAGCGTTTATTAATCTATTTTTTCACGCATGAATTCCAAACATTTGTTGAATTTGAAATATGGAGAAGCGTAGTGGTATTATATTAATTGTCAGGATAAAAAAACCTGTAGCGCACGCCTCAGATGTGGTGGGAGGGGAGGTGCGCATACCTGTGATACGAGACGCTATGAACGAGGGGGCGGGGCGGATCTGGGGTATGTAGCACGGCGACTATCTCATGTTTGACAGTCGTTAGGCTCGCAGCCGCCGGAGCCTTCCTCTGCTCCTGCTGAACTCATTGAGGAGCTCAATGAGAAAAGCCTGCGTCTCATGGTGTGCTTCACTGATTGCATCCTAGAATTTGCAGATCAAGAAACATCAATGAGAAACAGTCTGCAGAAATTCAGTGTCAACAAGGAACTTCTCCGGTTAGTTAGTGGCTTAAACACCGAGATGCTACCTCTGTTGTTGCAGCAGGCTATGAAATTGCTGCAGGTGCAGGCTGTTGCATTTTGCGCTACCGTCGCGTGCGCCAGTATGATGAGCATAAAACTTAAAGGCCAGGCTGCTAACCACTATGCCCCAAGAAAGATGTCAGACCCACCATGAAAGTTTTGAATTCAAGGTGAGATTAGTAAAATAAGACCAAAACTGGGACGGTTGTACCAATCTCGAAAGGGCAATCAGTCTCAGAGATCCATTGAAGAACATTTACAAATCTGGACGAAGTGATTTTCTATCTTAAACAGAGGCTCGTGGTCCGATCAGCGCGACTACGACGATTTGAGTGAGCGATCGCGAGAAGGAATGACAATAGGACTTTTTTGGCAAATGAAAAACGTTTCTATCGCGTACTTGCAGATGGTAAACACAAGATTCAAAATTATTGTGAACCATCTAGAGCCGAGGAAATAGCCATATATTGGTCGAGCATCTGGGGTACTCATAGATTAAGTATGCTCAAATCACTCACCTCCTGTACATGGACGACATAAAGGTTTATGCAAGCTCAGAGTCGAAACTAAACAGCCTAATTAACATCCTGCTGCAGTTCTCCTATGACATCAGATAGTCTCTGGGTTTGGACAAATGCAGAAAGCTGCATTTGTCCCATGGACAGATGACTGCTCCACTGATGCTGGAGAACCGCGCTCTGATTGAGGCGATGACTGATGAAAAATCCTTCGATTTGGTCACCTGGTCCATGGCTAAACAGAATCATCCACGTAAAAATGTCTGAGCACCGAATGCACCATGAATGGACAGCTTTAGAGAGAATGGTTCTGCCACGCAGACGGAATGATTTATCATTACCATCGAGGATGGAGTAATCAAGACAAGAAATTACCAAAGACACATGCTTAATATGTTGGCAGTTATTGACAGATGCCGATTTTGTGGAGATCCCAGTGAGAACATCGAGCACATCATCGATGGCAGTACGATGCTTGCCTCGCAAGAATACACGCGCAGACGTAATGACTTGGCTGGGATCATTCACCAAAAAATTGTCCTGAACACTGGTTTACTAGAGAGATTTGAGCCCGACTAGAAACATAGCACAGTTAACGTACTAGAGAACGAATACCATCTCCTTTACTGGGACAGGACTATTCGGACTGACCACCTAGTCAGATATAATAGTCCATATGTCCTCTGGTTAGATAAACGTGCTCAACTTGTGAGAATAATACACATAAGCGTTCCCCTTAACAATAACATTAGGCTCCGATATACTGAGAAAATTAACATATTTTCGGAGCTGAAGCAGGAGATCCTGACCGTGTGAAGGGTGAACAAGGTCACCATCCACTCGGTCGTAATCTCCTCTACTGCGAACGTTCATGCGAGGTGCGTACGAATCTTGGAAGAGCTGGGAGCTCGAAATTCGCTACATCTAATTCAGATGGCAGTATTGCTGAACACGTGCTGCATCGTCTGGAGTTTTTTGGACGTGAACAATGATAGCGGCTGAAATCGCCTTCTGTGGCCATCCCGCGTACGCGGCAGATGACTATGATAATCACATTTTCAATTTGATTCAGTTTAATGTAAATACAATTAATATTTTGAATCGTTGGTCTCAGTCGTTGGAATTTTAACCAGCGTTTCTAAGAAAGATGGATCCCTATAAATCGACTCTCAAGTATGAATGTTGGATCCCTACAGGACACTCGAGGATGAATGCTTGGATCTTTATAAACGGGCTCTCCAGCATAAATGTTTGGATCTCTATGAACGGGCTCTGCAGTATGAATGTTGGATCCCTATAAACGGGCTCTCCAGAATGAATGTTGGATCCCTATAGGGCTTTCCAGTGTGATTGTGAGATCCCTATAGACGTGTTCTCCGGTGTGAGTACAAGCAAATTATGACGAATGCGCAAGCAGAATATAGAGTTCCGAAACAGTATATACAGTACCTGTGGGTGGAAGGTGAGCCAACATAATATTAATATAATAACAGCTCTAAGAAAGCGTAAGGATAACAGCGGTAAAATACGAACTCCAAACTGTAGCATGCTCCTATTTTTGTACCTACAACATCACCGCAAAAGATTCCAATTATCGTATTAAATTAACTTATAACATCCTCATCTCATAAGTTACTTGACGCAGTACGTGGCTATAATGAAAAACCGGGTTCACCCGCGAACAAGTTTAAAAAAAGGATAATAATAATATAGTAATAATAATATTTTTAATTTCTGGAAAAAGATCTTTCTCCTTCGCTCCGCTGGGAATTGAACTTCAGGGGTTATGTTTAAATACAACATTTAACGTCTTTTTAGACTAGATGGAGTTTGAAATTTTTAAATTAAAAATGTTTAATTTCTGAAAAAAGATCTTTCTCCTTTGCTCCGCTGGGAATCTAACCGCAGGTCTTCCAATTGCCGGTCAGGTGCTTTTACCACTAAGCTACTAGAAAGATCGCAGGCAGATACTTTTTTCAGATATACGCTTCTCATAGCAAGGAGTTATGTTAGAATACATGTTAAATTAGAATTAATTTAATTCCTCAAGTAACAGAAATTCCTAACGTCTTTTCAGACTAGATGACCCGCAATCTCACGGTCGTGAGACGTGAACATAAGTGGGATTTACCGCGGTTCTACTGGGAGCCGATGTCATTTTTAGATGAAAGTTGCTCCCAGTGGGACCCTGCAGTGTTTGCTTAACCTTTTTTTTTAACGATATTAATAGGACACACCAAAAGAGAGCAATGAATCTGTGCATCTAACTGAAGACCTCCA
The DNA here is from genome assembly GCA_011634705.1 of Andricus grossulariae. Lineage (NCBI taxonomy): Eukaryota > Metazoa > Arthropoda > Insecta > Hymenoptera > Cynipidae > Andricus > Andricus grossulariae. The sequence goes on along the minus strand of JAABKJ010007545.1, from coordinate 186,425,153 downwards.
AGGGACCGCTCCGTCCACCCTAACCTGGCTGTGGCTTATCCACGGCGGCCTGTCTGCTGTGGCTGTGGGATGACGGAGTGGGTTTGACAACGTAAGAAACAACGAACTTCAACGAGATCTAAAAAACTTGGCAAAGGTGGCCAGATTCGGTGTACTGCTTTGACAATAAACACAGTTTGGCACAGGAGGCTTTAAAGCTTGAGCCCCCGGGGGGTTGAGGGTCCTCATGGGCTCACTTACCCATACTGCAAACTAACTCACTGAAATAGCATATTGCACAACTAGGGTTAAAAGGCTATGATTGCAACATGTGTGAAGTTTGCTGACCAAGCGAGGCGAGGGCAGCACTCACACTTGTTGCAATCACATAGCCTTTCGACCCGAGTTTTGCACGCTATTTTTCATCATACCTTTATCGGAGATCGATTTTCCTTTGTTCGCGAACCGAATTCATTTATTTGTGAATGATCGACTATAATATTTTGACAGTAAGAGGTTAGAGTAGTCACTTGAAGTTGGCTGCAGCGCTCGTCGATTATGACGGAGATGGAAAGAGAGAGGGAACGATCGGGTCACTATAGAGAGATTCTGCTTTCGGCCAATCACGAGCGGTTTTATTTCTTTTCATCACTTTTCCTCCCTAGGGAGGAAAAGAAAACTCGGCTGCATTCGGCCACTTTCGCTTCGCTCTACAGGCATTGTAGCTTCCTGCACGTCCATGCATTTTTTCATGCAAGCTCTCGTGTTCCTATGGCTTCTTATGTCTCTTTGAATTAATTTCTCATTCACAGATTCTAACCATTCTTTCGTCGGTCTACCTCTGGGCATTCTGCCAATTACCTTACCTTTATACACCTGTTTGGTCAGTCGTTCATCTTCATTCTTTCAAGGTGTCTGAACCACCTTAACTGATTTCTTCCCCATACATAAACTAGTGTCTCCTCTGTACCACATTTTTTGAGGATTATTTCGTTTCGGACTTTCTCCATCAGTGTTTTCCCGCATATTGTGCGCAGAGGTATCATGTCAATCGCGTTAATTTTACTCTTGTCCTTTTCTTGACATGTCCATGTCTCGCTACTGTATAGTACAGCCGGTACAATTAGAGATTTATATACGGTCATTTTAGTTTCTTTTAATTTGTTTTTATTTCTGAGAATGGACCCAAATATGTTAATAATATTAAACGTATATATATTTTCCGCCACTCTAAATTTAGAAGCTCCCCGTAGCTCCCAGAATTAGAGGCTTGCAACTTTAACAACAATTTAAATGCTTTAAAATACGAAAACCTTCAAATTTAATATTATTTTCAATTACAAACAAGCGTTTTTTAGAATAGATATTTTCAAAACATAAGAATTTAGAATCACAAAATTTTTGATATGAAATATGCAACCAAGTAGTTCAATTTTCAAACATAAAGCATAAAATATTAATTTTCAATCAAACAGTTGCATTTTTATATCAAAAAGATGAAATTTCTACTAAAACAGATGAGTTTTTAGACCAAAAAGACGAATTTTCAACAACAAAATAATTTAATTTTGAACGAAGAAAGAGTTCAGTTAAATTTTCAACACCAAAATATGAATTTTCAATTAAAAAGTTAATTATCTTCCAAAATAGTTGAATTTTCAACCCAAAGAAGAATTTTCAACAAAACAATTGAATTTTCAAACAAAAAGGATGACTTTTTTAAAAAATTGTTGAATTTGCAACCAAATAATAAAAATTGTAACACAAAATATAATCGTAAGGAGGAAGCAACTGAAAAAAAGAAATAGAAATGCAAGGTAAATAAATAACGAACAAGAATATTATATCCGGGTTCAAAATTCCCTATCTCGACCCTTAAACAAGTTTTCATTTTTTGTGACCATTAATATTCAAAGACCAGAAGTTTAATCTTGTAACATTTTTAATATAGAATCTTTTATAAACGGAATAAAACAATTAAAAATTTTCAAATTTATTATTATTGACAGATATCTAAAGTGCCTCTTATGGAAATTCCCTGACCCTGATAATAATCAAGAAGTCTTTTTTTTTCATGGTTTAAACGTCAAGCAAAATTGGGCTAGAAATTGAATAACTGCGGATATGGAAGTGCTAAGTAGAGGTTGGTGTGAGTAAGAAATGTATCTAAGCATAAATTTGTATCGAGACTTACCTTGAGGGATATCTCGAGCTCTTCCTCTCGCATTCTGACCACGCCGTGATTAGCATAATAATATCCCACTAGAATTTCCTTCGCCGCTCCTGCGACTCCTCGAACGGAAAACTTATGCCATAAACACGATTAACACTTTCCGGCGAGGAAACATCACTTTTCCCGGCATTTAGAACCGGCGTGCTGGTGCTCTGATCGGTCCATTGCCCTTCGGATTCGATCAAACTTTATTGCCCTCCAATAAAAATATATCCAATATACGAAAAAGAGCAACGCGACACAGAACAAACAACACACACAGCTACACGCGTCACTGGCCTGGCCGACTGACTGAAACTGAAACGCCGCTGCTGAAACACGAATACGAAACACAACTCGCTACTCGCTCAACCCAACGGAGCACCTGTGAATCAACGGACACCTGCGACCTGCCACCAGAGGTATCAACTACCAATCTGGGGAATTCCTATAGGGATTTCTAAAACAAAGGTGACGGCAATGGCAGCATTGCTTGAAGAACTATTGGGGAAGAATGTTTTAATTATTGATGGCTATAAAGTGGTGTTAATATCGTTAGAAAGTAAGGAAAATATTCCTTATTTAAAACAACGAATTCCAAAATGTTTTAAAACGTATTAGAAAGTTCAAGAAGATTCGAAACCCTAAAAGGCTTGTAAAAGGATATATTACGGTTCGCGGTAGTAAATCGCAGACAAGTAAAAAAAAATCTGCCCAAGTTTCAGCGCGCCTGTCGGATCATGCGCTTCGCGCTCGGCTTTGTTCATAGAATAATGCATATTAGGGTGGTCCAAAAATTCAACTTTCGATTTTTGGTGATCGAACCCCCCCAAATTGTTAGTTTTCCTAAAAAGAAAATCCGTAATTTTTTTTTTGTGTCTTTTTTTCGACAGGCTGTTGAAATTAACGTGGGGTTTTATATGAGAAAAGCTCGGTTTTCGAAAAAATGGAAAAAAGAAGTGCTTCTTATAAACTTTTTTTGAATTAAATTTCCACCCAATAACTTTCAATTTCGACCACCTAATCCCCTTTTTATTGTGTTCGGAAAATGCCCCCAAGAATTAAAAATATAGCAGTTTTCTATCAAATTCATGCTAAAGATGGTATATTTTGGATTATTTATACATGAATAATTTTTTTTAATAGTATATTATGCACCTAGGGGGAGAAGAGGGGCTTTTTTGAGTATGTTTTCAGTACTAGTCGTAGGCGAGCGCGTAACGCGAGCTGGAGACGAGTATTGAAAAAATACACAAGTCGAAAAATTTCCCTCTCCCCCTTGGCGCATACGATATTTTTTTATAACAAATGGATGATTTCAGAAATTTCTCGAAATACAGTCATGATTTCAATCCATATTAGATTTTTAATAAAGAAGCATGAAATTTATGTTAATCTGTTCCAAGTTATCGAAAATTCAATAAAAATATTTCCGGCAATTTCTGGTAATTTACAGTAATTTTAGAAATGTCTATAAATTTGCGAAAATTTATGGAAATTTTCGGTCAATTATAGAAATTTTCGGTCAATTATAGAAATTTTACAGGTAAATAGAATGACTTACCATAAATTACCCAAAATTCATTTTTTTAAATTTCCATAAATGTATGAAAATTTTCGGTCATTTATGGGAATTTTACTGTTAAATATGGTAACTTACCATAAATTACCCAACACTCATTTTTAAACATTTTCATGAATTACCGGAAATGTATGAAAATTTGCCGTCACTTATGGTAATTTTATAGGTAAATACGGTAACTTACCATAAATTACCCATAATTCGTTTTCAACAATTTCCATAAAATTTCCGGCAATTTATAAAAAATTTCAGTCATTTATGGTAACGTTACAGGTAAATATGGTAAATGTTACCCAAAATTAATTTTTTTTTTAATTTCCATGATTTTCCGGAAATTTATGAAAATTTTCGGTAATGTGATCAGTTATATATTGTAACTTTCCATTTTCCATAAATAACCGCAAAACTCTACTATCTGCAACCAAAATTTCCTCACAGTTTTTACGGTGAGTGGGCTCATAGATGTATAATTTTCATTATTCACCTCTGACGTCACTTTTCATTCCCTAGGGAGTAAAAAGTAGAGCTTTAGCCCCGCTTCATAGACATTGAAAAGGGCTGAAATCATACATGTGTCTTAAAAAAGAATTTTTTCCCCCTGTAAATCGTGGAAATTTATTATCTTTCGGGATAAATGATAGAAAGTTAACGAATTTCAAGAGTAGTACTTCTTGTTTAACATATTTGATAATTCTTTAAATAATTTTCATTTGTTTAAACAATTTGTTCTCCTTAAAATCGTAAATAGTTATTATTTTCGGGAATTGACGACAAAATTAACGATTGTTGTAAGTAATATATTTTTTAATGATATTTTGTAATTATTTTAATAAATTTCATTTCAGAGATCACAGCGTAAAAGGAGCTCAAAAAAAGGGGAAATAGGGTGATTTTCTCACGAAAAAGGGGAAAGTAGGGGAAAGATTAAACATTTCTTTTTATATGTCGAAAAGAACAAACAATCTTTTTATAAGAAATGTTATATTTTTAAATAATTTGCAATTAATTTTTAATGATTTCTATCATTAAAGTATTTATTTTGAAAAATTGGGTATACTTAAGTCGTTCGAAATCCATTTACAGTGATATAAAAAAGTCTGAGAAAAAAATAAAATTAGTTAAATACAAAATTTTGATATGTTTATCATCGTTCTCATAAATATTTATTTCCAAGATGCGTCATTTCTTCCTTAATTAATACTTTCAATGCAAATTTAAAACTACATACTCTTCAGTAGAGCGAAGTAAAAATGCTAAAATTAATGGAATCGTTTGAGCTGAGAGATAACAATTTGTAATCCGACATCCAAAAAAAAAGTAAAGAAAAAGTTTGAAATCGGCACAAAAAGTTTATTTTGAAATTTTTTATTATTGTTCACTAGCAAAAGCTGTAAATATAACAAATTTGTCATAATTTTTGAACCAATAGGAAATATTTTGAATTTGAAATCGTTAAATTTGACTGATTTAACATTTGTTTTCACTTTTGTCGAATGCCAACCCACAAGTTTTTTCCCCTCAGCTCCAACGATTCGATTTGTTTTAGCATTTTCACTACGCCCTACTCTTCGGTGCTCTTAAACTTAAATTAAAAATTGCTCACGTTAGAACATTTAACATTGCAGTTGATGAATTTGGAATATTCCATTTTTTAGTATATATAAAGTGTTCAACTTCTAAAACTTACTTAAAAAGTACTACATATTTTGTAATATTATTGGTACCTTATTTATTAATAAATAATTTATTTAAGTGCTATAATTGCTTTAATTATTATTCAATGCTGGGTACACTTACTAATTTCAGAGAATTTACCGCGTAATTAAAATATTGTATTTTCAAAAATCGTATATTTAAAGAGAAAAGGGGGAAAAAGGAAGTTTTTTGAGAATAGGAGAAAAGGGGAATTTAGGAGAAAAGGGGAATTTAGGAAAAAAGGGAAGACTAACAAAAAAGGGGAAGACTGTAAACCCTGTCATTTGTTTAAACAATTTCTTTCCCCTGTAAAGCGTGAAAAGTTATTATTTTATGGATTTGGTAACACAATTAACAGATGTTGATAGTAATTTTTTTTTCTTAAGAAAATTTACCCATTTTTTTCGCAATTTTTATTTGTCTAAACAATTTTTTTTCCTGTAAATCGTGAAAAGTTATTTTTTTCTGCAATTGCTGATACAATTAACGAATTTTGAAAGTAATGTTTTTTTGTATAAGATATTTTGCAATTATTTAAACAATTAATAATCACTCACTTGCGCCTTTTCAGAGGGAAGGTGGAGAAAAGTCTAGTTTTTTCGAATGTCTTACACTATGTAGCTTATTATTCAGTATTTCCTTATCTCAAAATGTATAGCTTGTATTGTTTAACAATTTAATGCAATTGCTCTAAGAAATGTATAGTCCTTTTTTTCTTAAAATTACTTCTCTGTTCTGTTTAATTTATATGCTTTAGGAAAGATCTACATGCAAACTAATTTCAATTTATAGATTTCATTAATCTACGGGAGTGATTTTAAGGAAACAAAGGACTATACCTTACTTAGAGCAATTCATTTTAATTGTTTAAGCAAGTTATCATGTCTAAAAAAATATATGGTATACGTTCTAAGGTAAGAAAATACTGAATAATAAGAGACATAGTGTAAGAGATTCGAAAAAACTAGACTTTTCTCCACCTTCCCTCTGAAAAGGCGCAAGTGAGTGATTATTAATTGTTTACATAATTGCAAAATATCTTATGCAAAAAAACGTTACTCTTAATATTCAATAATTATGTCACTAATTGCAGAAAAGAATAAATTTCCCCGATTTACATGAAAAAAATTGTTTAAAAAAATATAAATTGATTTAAAAATTGCTAAATATCTTTAAGAAACAAATATTAATCTCAACGTCTGTTAATATACTGTGTCATTATTTTCATTAATTCCAGAAAATAAAAACTTTTCACGCTTTACAGGGGAATAATTGTTTAAATAATTACCAAATATTCTTAAAAAATATATTACTCTCAATATTCATCAATTGTGTCATTAATTCCAGAAAATAATATCTTTTTACGATTTTAAGTAGAAAAAATTGTTTAAACGAGTGAAAATTCTGTGAATAGTTACAAAATGTGTTAAATAAGAAGTACCACTCCTGACATTCATCAACTTTATATCATTTATCCCGAAAGATAATAAATTTTCATGAGACTTACAGGAAGAAAAACATTGTTTAAACAAATAATAATTGTTACCCTTGTAAGCCAAGAAAATAGCGTGAATTATTAGTTGTTAAAATCACATAAATTTTAGTTGTGTTAAGGAATCAAATGGAAAAGATATCATTTTTAGGATTAAGGTATGTAAACATTCTGAACTTTTCTGTCATCACGTCAGGTTAACCAATCGTACCAATCTCACGGAATATCAGAGATACAAAAATGGTCAAAAATGTAATCGTATCCTTGAACGGGTCTAATAAAATTGTTGAATACAGCTAGTTGACTAATTTCGTGATATTTTTTTTCTATAAGAATATTCAATTGAATATGTAAGCTTTATTTCAAAAAGAAAATTTTTCTTCATTTTTGGAAACTCATGGAGTTAAATACTGTGCATTTTTTTCCTATCTACTGTAGGGTGGTTTCCCCTACTGTTTTTTAGATATTAGGCTTAAATATATTTGTATGCTAAACTGAAATATCTAAGATGTTAAACTCTTACAGGAAAACACGCCACACCTCTATTGGCCGCTTGATAAAGCTTATAGTCAATGCCGATCGATATATCATTTCGTGACTGAAAATGGAATTCGTACTTTTGAATTTTTAAATTAGAGTTGAAAATTTTGTTTATTCAAACGCTCAATAATTAACTCAATAATTAGGTTTTAATTTTTAAATTCAAAAGCATTCCATTTTAAGCCTTTTAATTTGCAGTTCAGTTTTATAACCTCAAATGGAAAAATGTGTATCTAAGAATTAGAATCTTTTAATTTCGCAGACCGTGATTAATTCTTTCTCAAATGTTTAATTTTTATTTGCAGTAAAAAAGTTGTTATTTTTTTACCTAGGGTGACGAATATTGAGAAAATTGCCATGACATAATTTTAAAACACATATATAGTGTCCAATCGATTGCTATTATATTTGAAAAAAAAACCTTCAAATGTAAGGGTTTTTGTTGTTCAATAACGATTATTCATTATTGTCTTTTAATATTCTACTATTCATTAAAAGTTTGAACATAGAAGCTTTTTTTTTGTAATAGCGATCATGTATACATTTTAATTTAGAACTATCTAATTGCAATATTCTAAATATTTGTCAATTGTCATCCTAGGTCGAAAAGGAATAACTTTTTGGCTGCAAAAGCTGCAAACTCCTGTAGATGCTTGTAGTTGTACATTTCTTGTAGCAAATTAAAACTGCAATAAAATATAACACTATATAATAAAATACAAAATAGTATAAAATTCCTCCGAATAATAGAAAAGAGTTCTACTTTCCTGTAATTTTGATTGTAATTTATTGTATTTATTTGTAGATTCCTGTAGAAATGATTTTTGTTTTTTGTACTTTTTTGTAACAATTTTTCCACCAGTGCAGGTAAAATTTTAATGTAAACAAATTTATAACTGAAATCGAGCGTCCGAATCGAATAACTCGCTGAGCGCGCGAAAACGGGTAAAAGTATTGTCCAAACGTCTCGTTGGACGGCAATTTTAAGTCATAAAATTATTCTTTTTCAAATATAAGCTTGTAGGGAATGATGAGACGGAACTTTGTTTCCAGTGAGGCTTGTTTCTTACTACTGAAGGAAGATTTTTGGAAATTTTCAGATCGATTCATTGAAAATTGACGGAAATATCCATTATACAAGAAAGAATGCGACGCCTGATGATGCGACGACTGATGGTGCTGAGTGCTCGTGGAGCTAACGTTGTCGGCGTCGCATGCTTTCTCGATACTTTTTGTCGGCGAAACTGAAAAAAAACGGGGTTATCGATCTCTCTCAGTTTGCAATTAAATATTATTAAATAATAGGCGACTCTCAACTTTTTTCTTCAGTTTTTAGGCATTGCTAGGATATATTTCGTGTATAAATCAAAGTTTCAAACAGTTTCAATAATATTTGCCCAACTTACGACGATTTATTTCTTAAAAAGTAATTGAATTTGGGGAATATTTTTTTTCAGTTTTTCATGCTTATTATTACAAACACTCATCTCATGCAAAAACAGAAGAAAGTTCCGTCTGGTCATTCTCTACAAGCTTATATTGAAAAAAAAATTTGTGACTTTTAACATTTCCGTCCAACGAGACATTTGGATAATACTTTTACCCGTTTTCGCGCGCTCTGCGAGTTATTCGATCCGGACGTTCAATTGCTACTTAATCGGTGATTTATTATAATAGCAAAAGTTCTTGGTAAAAGTGTAAAATACATTATTTAATTGCAGTTTCTTATAGAAACTTGTATATTACATATCATACAAAAATTAACAGTAAAGTACAAGTCGAAACGATGATGCGGATTCTAAATGTATTGCTTGTACAAATTTGTACATTTCTACAACAAACTACCAATATTTACAAGATAATTTTAAGTACAGTTTTCCAATGTTTCAACTTTTGTGAAATCTGGTATATATTTTTTGTAAAGATTTTTAATTCACTACAATAATTTACGTAAAATTAAAAGTGTTTTTATACTTTCTTGTTAAATTTTGTCCATGTTTTACAAAAAAGTACATATTTTAACAAAAAATTAATTGTAGAGATGCTGTACTTTCTTATAAACAATTTTTCCACCAGGGATTGTTCAATCCATCAATGAAAACTCAATTGCAATATTCTACTATTTCTTCACTTTTTTCAAAGTCTTCTGGTTTCTCTTTTTTTCCGTTTTTTCCCAAAATAAAATATTTTATTAATTTTATTTATTATACAAATTCAAGTATGTAAGTAATTACAAATTTATACTAAAAATTACAATTTTCGAATTATTGTACTTTATTGCAATTTATTGCAAAAATACATTTTCACCGGGGGTTTGAAAAATAACTAAAAAAACCTCTTCGACTTTTCCATAACTTTCTAAAATCTTCGAAAAACTTGTTAAAACCTAAAGTTCTAAATATTGAATACAAAAAGCGGGCTAGAAGAAAAAATATCTATAGTAATGAATAATATTCTCGTTTATTATTAATATACAGCAATAATGTCGATGACGGTGTTGACAATAATAAACATGATTATTGAATAATAAAAGCAGAAATACTGCTGAATCAAGTAAATCATACAATATTAAAAAAATTTAATTGTCACAGAAGACAATGTGTTCTCCTGGCTGTTGTTTTTGTGTCTTTAATACACAAATTTAGTTAATATATATTTATATAAATGTGTGTATATCTGTGTATGCAACACACGTACATGTATAAAGCACGGGTACAAAAGAAGATAGTAAAAACAAAAATGGAAGAGACAATAGAGAAAAGCAGCAAAGCCACGGAAGTGAGACGATACTGAACGTTACAAAGTTAATCTAATCCCTAGATTACTCGATATGTATACAATATAAAATTATACAATTGTTACTATGTAGTTCATGTAGTCTGTGAATTTTTGGAAAATAGATCAAATTCCTCAAAAACAAGATATAGTAATTCCGCCACTGTATAATTTCCCAAAGATCAATCTCAAACAATTTCTATCAATATTCCCCCCATCTAAAAATCATTTCTTTAAATTGTGAAAATAATTTTCACATGGCTGAAACACGATTTCGAAATCGATAATATTCTACTCCGAACTGAGCAATCAGTTATTTGTCATGAACCTAATCCCTAAAAATAAGAATGTTTCCTTAACATAAATATATTTTTTTCATGCACGCAGCAAAAGTAATCGCTTAAAAGTAAAGTGTAAAAAATAAACGTGTAAAAATTTTAAAACGTGCATAAAAGTTTTCACGTTCTGAACGAAACGAACTTGAGAGAGGAGATAGTCAAAAATAAAAGAGAAGCAAAACTAATGTCACTTGCGTAAAATAACTAGTGGTGAGTAGCGTCAACGAAACGGTACGAATTAGGTCCTAATTAGCGGTAGAACAATAATAATTAACGTTAGTAGTTTGCACTCGACCGATCCGAATCTTAAACTATTATTATCGTGATGGTTAATAAATCATCGATTGGTCAACATTAATTTAACAACTTATCATGCTCGAATTATTATACGTATTTGTCATCCGTAACAAAAAAAGAAAAGATGTCTAGAACCTATGTGCTGTACTTGCTTCGAATAGTTACTTCTTAGAATCGCTTAATTGCTTAGAATAATTCACTACTGTACATTGCGATTTGTTTCGATTAAAATTAAAACTTGTCTTTTTCTGAATTTAACGATAACTGTATCTATCGACTTCCACGAAAACATCTCGACGTCCTTTCAAACTGGGGATATATATTTTTTACAAACGTACCGAAAAACGCATCGAAAATAGTAAACGTGGTAGTCCTTTGAATCTAGCTGTTGATAATCAATTGGACAATTGGAATCCACCCCAAGTTCACGCTGTGGTTTTTTTAACGAGTCATTAAATACTTTACAAACTATAAAATGTAAAGAATATAAAAAGATTCTAGTTCCCTATAAAGATTTCTAATTCCATATAGAGTTCTAGTTTCCCCTAGAGAATTCTAACAGTAACGCTTAACAAAAAAAGCAGAAAATGGAGCGATAGAAGACTAAATATGTCGTTGATGATAATTGATGCCGATACCGTAAGTCTAAAAATCCTTACAAACTTTCGTGAGTTACTCAATAAACCAATCATATTTAGTAAACAATTTGTAAATCGATATTCACTTTAACGAGTCGTGGATTTTCCCTTACTGTCTGAAAATGTTGACCACTTAAGACCCTCATCACTAACTTAGCATTTAACGACTCTCTTTCTTACCGTATTAATTATCATTGTACGATTTCTCCTTTGCAATTTTGTTTGCATTAGTAAATGTAGAATTAAAGCTGGCGAACTGACGTAAATCACCAATTTCTTCCAAGCTAATTAGCTTCTAATTATAGTCTTCGTCTCCTTTATTCTCATGGACGGACCGTTATCTCTCCAATATCTTATCTCGAGATGAAAATTGGTGATTGAACATCGGCCATCTTTGAGAAAAAAGACATTATACCGAAAGAGACTTTGCAAACCTGTCGTCTAGAATATAAAACCTATTCTTAAACGCTGATTTAATATTGCTTGCTAAGACGAATAGACACCTAAGGCATTATTTTTTAAAATTACCAAAGTACCAACATCCCCGAAGTACCAAAATCTTGGAAGTGTCTCTTGGTAATCATAGACACTTCTAGAATCTTGAATATGGCAGCCAGAATGTGAAAAACGAAAAAGTTACGACGATAAAAAAATAAACAGTACTGTCGTCTACGACTCATAAAGATATCTCCTTTACAAACCACACAGTACTCTCAGATATCACAAACTTCTTGTATTGAGTAAATTGTCGAGTTTAGATTCTTGACCTGATACCTCTTGCCTCTAGCCAGCAAAGGACTTTGACGAACCTGGGCCCGGCTTCGTGGACCGTCTGTACAAATTGTAAACAGGCAAGCGAGTGAACGTTGTAGCATTGACAGGAATTGTTACTCAGTACGCCGACGCTTCCTTGTACTCAGAACCTTCCATGGTGAAAAAGTCTTCCAACTTCCACTGGAGGGTCTCGAAAGTCGGCCTCTTCATCGGGTCCTTGTTCCAGCATTCCAACATTATGTCATATAAAGCGGCAGGGCAGTTGGGCGGGCAAGGCATTCGGTAGCCGTGCTCTACCTGGTGCAAGACTTCGGCATTTGTCATACCTGAAATGGTGGAAATGTCTATTTTAGAAAGATCTATCGTGGAATAATCTAACGTCCGACAAGTCAATATTAGGAAGGTCAAAACAAAGAACGCGTTACAATTTGCGGGTAAATGTAATGTACAGGAACGTACGCTACTGTACGTTACTTTACGAATTTTTTCATGGTATTTATACTACATTATGTCATGATAACCAATCCGAAAACATAGTTTCATTGGAGTAGCATATCTCTATATATAGACATACATTGGATTACAACCAAACATTTTTGTCCACATGAAAATTGTCGTGGAGTGAAACAAAAAAACAAATCTTTTAGTAAAAAATTCTAATACTGAGGTAACGTTCTTTTGGACAAAAAGAAAACAAATAAAAATGTTTTTAAATCGGAGAATATATTCTGCTTCACATTTGGATAGACATTTTTTTATTTTGGGATTTTTGAAATAATAAGGATATATAACATTCAAAAACTGAAAGGAATTACTTGTGTAAATAAAAAAACGAACTATCTAAAGCTTGGGGAATTTTAAATGACGTATTGAAAACTTAATTAAACAAAAATAACGCAAAGGTAACGCGTTGCTTTTTGAAAAAAAAGTAACGATAACACGTTACAAATTTTAAGTAAGTAACGTTAACGGTATTACGGAATTTTCCACAACATTAGCCTGGAACGATTTTTTATGAATTATTATGAAGTTTTAGGATTTTGTATGAAAAATATTGAAATGTTTCTAAGAAAAATTATGTAAATCTCCAACAACAAAACACAATCTGAATTGTTTACTGTTTTTTGTAGAAAATTATGAAATTCTACAAAGATTTACGAATAGTTACACCATTCTATGAAATTTTATGAAAATATACGTTCGGCAAAACTAGATGTAGTTTTTCATATTTTATTTTTAGAAAATTACAAATTTCTGCACATAATTCTGAATTGTCACAATTTTGAACTAATACAATTTTAAAGGTTTTCCATCCTTGTCCACCCCAAACTTATATAGCATCAATATTAGCAAAATTTTTGACGATGCAAATTTAAAAACAGATCACTTTCGGTTTAAAAAAGTATTGAAGAATTGTGTGAATTAGATAGAATTAAGATATACTACTACGAAAAATTAATCCCTCACGCCATTCTATGGAAAAGTACAAAAACTTGAGATTTTTTATTATCGCTTTCTACGAACAACCTATTCAGAGTCTAAAATGCATGCAAAATTCATAGATATTGTCGTACATATTCTTAGAAATTTTCATATAAATCCATATAAATTATTTCCAGCAGGGAATATATAGTGCTTTTTAATTATTTTAAAGAATTCTCTCTAATATTATTATAAAATTTTTAAAAAATCTGGAATTATTATCATATTATTTTTCTTAATAAAAAACTCAATTCGTATCAATTCGCAAATTTGAAATTTGCTGCGAAGTGCTAAAATGATTATTAAGACAGAACTTTTTCAAAATTCCATGACTGCCAAATCTTCCAGATCCGGAAGCAACCCTGCTTATGGAGTTTAGAATGAAATGAAAAATGAATAAAATTTCTCACCCGGATATGGAATCCTGCCGTAAGTGACGAGCTCCGTGAGAAGAATTCCGAACGACCAGACGTCCGATTTAATACTGAACTTGCTGTAATTCGCAGCTTCAGGCGCAGTCCACTTGATCGGGAATCTAGCTCCTATTCTTGCCTCGTACTCATCCTCCTTTATCAGCCTCGCGAGTCCAAAATCAGCAATTTTGACGACGTTTCCATCAGCCACGAGTACATTGCGCGCAGCCAAGTCCCTGTGAATATAATTCTGCGACTCCAAATAAGCCATACCAGCAGCGATTTGGGCGGACATGTCAATCAGCTGCTGCAGATTCAAACCTCTTCCCTTCCCTAGAATTAAAAATCATATTCTCTGTTTAATCTCAGGAAACAATTGCAAATTATTCTCTTTTTTATTAGAATAGACTCACTGAAGTACTGTCTCAAGGTCTCTAGCGTTTCTTAAAAAAAAAAAATACAGAACTTTTCTAGGTTTCCCAGGATAAAATTTTCCGGGTACCTTTTTTTACGGTAAAGAAATACAGTTGACGAAACATAGTAGCAATTGTATGTAGTGGAAATAAAAGAAGTGTCTTATATGCATTTTCTCATTAACCCCCGAAATCTGATTTTATGGTCAAAACCCCGTTTTTTAGCAATTGGTCATGAGAATCAAAAATTAAAATTAATTATAAGTTTTTAAATAAAATACAGATCATTCAATTAAATTTTCATATAAATCCATATAAAATTATATATAGTAATATATATAATATATAATAATATATATATTTTCAAATAAAGATGTAAAGATATACAATTATAAATATATTATATATAATATATATAAAATATATTATAAAGATGTAAAGCAATTTTCTATAATAATATATAGCATATAGTTATATATATATATATAGTTATAGTTAAAATTGTTAACTCAACATTTGGTTGAAAATAAGTAAATAAAATAAGTTTGAAACTAAATGGATTATTCCATTATATTAATAATATAATAATAAATTTCAGTAAACGGTTAATTATTAAGTTTCCCATATATATATATAATATGTGTCCTAACACCAGCCACTGCGGAATGGGCGTCTCCGACTTTAAATATGAGGTGAATATGCGGGCCAAATGTTGGTGTGTGGAAGTATACTTCTTTCACCATATGTTCTTGATACCATCTGGTTCTGCAGCGGAAAAGTTCTTTGTACCCCTAAGTACTTTTTTCACCTCTTTTGCAGTGATTAACGGACATTCCTCCTCAGATGTTATGAGGTTGTCGCAAAACTCCTTGAAGCGGATAATATTATCAGTATCTTCCATTCAACTCCAGTGTTTTCGCGATCTTACATACCACACTTCAAAAAGTCTCTACACCGTTGGGTTTGGGTGGATTATTGACATAAGCAGGGTGATCGCTGAAGAGGCGCGATGGGTCAGCGAGAAATTGATGATTCTCCCTGATCCATTTCTCCCTCTTCTGTATTCTCCTCATTGCGTCAGATAATACCCCTATTTTGTCAAAAATATGCAATAAAAACCATATATCTTCTTGTTCAATTGAACAATTGATGCTCCAGAGGTCGGACTACACCGAAATATTCTCAAGAAACGAGGCATCTATTTCAGCCAGATCTTGGAGCTTAGGAGGAACCTGCATGTCAATGTTCCTCCTTGTCCTGAAATTGCTATCATCTCTCAGAAAGCGTCTGTTTTCTGCAGTTGGTCTTAATGTCGCTTCCTTATTTTCGTCTGCAGCTTGTTCAAGCAGCGGTTGGGGAAGCGTTCCGCGTACATATCCGTTTTTCAGGAGGTAGGAAAGTTGATTTCACAAAGACTGATGCGAAACGTCCTGAAGCTCTGGGTGTTTCCGGCCCCTCAGAATGTGCATACACGCCATAAAGCCTCTGTTAGCAGGGATAATGCTGGCATCGTAGCAGTCCAGCAAGTCATTGTTGAGTTGATTCGTCCACTCAATGTGGGCGATTCACCGGTTCGTCGTCGTGTTTCTATCTGAATTATTTTCAACAACATAAACTGTAGGGTGATTGGCACTCTTTGCCGACCCATTGTCGGGTGCTCTGCGCGTTCGATCATTTCGAAGCACATCTAAAACTTTTTATTTGTTTGGTGGTGTCATTGTTGTTCCCACGAGTAGCTAGGGAACAGGTTCGTCCGTTCTTGTAGAGCCCCACATGCAAGAATAAGGCTCCATACTCTGCGAGGTCGCCCAGTATCACAGACTCACCGTTTGAGACACCTCATCCAGGTGCCATTCAGCTTTCGGCACGGTTGTTACGCTTTCGCTTGGAGGTTATTCCTTGAGCAGAAACCCTTGGTACTGGGACCCTCTCTCCATCCCCCGAGGACGCGTTTGGTAGTTTTGTCACAGGCCCTTCGGTTCGATTCCAAAGGAATCAAAACCGAAACTGAACCGAATATGTATGTATGCGACTGCCATACAGGATAATGACACTGGTTCCCAGTAGAGCCACGGTTAATCACACCTATGACCGCGCCTCACGACCCGGAGATCTGCCTTCAGCATGTTTTTGGCACGCGTTCATGTCTTCGAGGTTCCGAACCTATTGTCGAGAATATGTAGTTCTATTGAATTCCGCACTTATTATTCTCGACAATTGGTTCTATCTCACTCGAAGCGTTCGGCAGGGCAGAATCTCGATCAACACCTAAAAGTGACGGAGATGGTAGTAAAGCATTCTTACAGCGACGATGTGTTCCTGGACATAAGTCGTTCCCGCGTGAGTGGGTTAGCGAATGCTATGTGTCTTAGGTACTCAGAATGTGCATTACACGCTCCGTTGACAATCATCTCATGATTCCTGATCATTGTCAGGAGAGGATCTCATTTATTTGCGAGTATGAGAGCTCTACCCAGCTAAACGGCTAAATCGATTATTGATAAGGGTGAGAACAGTGGCGAATTTCCCATATAGGCTACATAGGCTGCAATCTAGGTCAGAAAATTTGGTAGTTAATTTCTATTAGCCTAAGAGCAGCAAATTTCTATTAGCCTAGGGGCGACAAATATCTAAATCCGCCACTGGCTTCGAAATATGTATTCAATGTCATATTACATTCCAGTAAATTTCTCAGTAACAGTTGTAAAGAAGTTAATGAATTTAGCAGTTGAAATTAGAGCAAACTCTATCTCACAATTTTCTTACTTTTGAGGCTATTTTATGGATAAGGGTAGTTGATGTAAAGCCTGATTTTTGCACAGGTCTTGCGAAAGATGTATTTAATGTCATAGGGGCCATCCATATAACACGTGGACAGTTTAGGGGGGGGGCGGTATTTCAAAATGCCACGCTTGTCCACGAGGGGGACCGGGGGGTCGGGCTAGAATCCACGTGGACACACGTTCCCCTAAATTTTCCTATTTGAAATCTTCGTTCCAGCGATCTTTTCTTAGGATAACATGCAAATTTAAGAATATTTTCACGACTTTTTGCTTGAACTTCAAACCTTATTTAAGCTCAGTTTCTCAAGTAAATCCGAATTTTTAGCTAATTCATCGCTCCTTTTGGCCTCCTTGCTTTTGAAGATCAATAATATCTATATTTTCATAAAACATGTCCACGTGGACAGAGTAGAGGGGGGGGGAGGTGTTCGTAAAAATTCCACGGCTGTCCACGAGGAGGGAGGGGGGTAAAAAGTGGTGAAAAATTGTCCACGTGGTATATGGATGGCCCCATATTCGATTTCAGTAAATTTCAATAACACTTACATTGAAAAGTATTCCCAAAATTTCCTCTACGATGGTGACGTGACAATTATTGCATCCTTTTCGATACCGTTGTTGTCCTCGCGTTTAGAATCCCCATAGCAGTAGAAGTTATCTCTAAAACTGAATTCCTTCCTGTACCCAGTGGCAACAATATTTTTCTAAATACTCTTTGATACCCCAAATCGACCATGAAATAGAAGATTCTTAATCCCTTTTAAATTTGCACATTTCGCTGTCCTTATTCACTATATTTCTTTTTTATTTGTGAAGTCATACGGATAAATGGTTCGGTCTGCTGAGTACTACGAATAGCCGCGCATGAAAATGTTAAATCTTGAAAAAAATGGTCTCAAAACTCTTGAAAATATTCGAACTTTTTGAATTTTCATCCGAAATGGCTGGCTAAAGAACTTGTCCTTTCTTTTCACACCCTTATGAAGAGTGCCAAAAGGCATTCCAATCGGATGATTCATTACAATTTTACCGCGTTTACAGACTACAACAACAAAGATGACGGCAACAACAGACGCCGACGTAAAAACAATTTTTTCTGATTTAGTGGGCCTCAAATCGTCGAAATTTCATGGAATCCGTGAAAATCATTCTTTACCTGAATCAATTCATTCTCATTAAGATGAGAATGTAATAACTCTTTTTCTACGATCTCAAAAAGGCCTTGGATATTTGTTCATCTTTTTGGGATGAATTTAACATTGGCAAGAAATATGATTAATGAATATAAAAATTATCATCGCATACAATTAAATCGTGATGATACGGAAATTTTTGTTGTTGTCTCCTGACAATATTTATATAATAAGTTAAGAAATTGTTTGTCTTTTTTCACGTTCTAAACGTGCGAAGAAAAATAATCAGAGATTGCGTAATTAGAAACAAATTTTAATTATCACTACCCAGTGTTTGGTGAAGTAGATTTATGTACACAATATGATTTTCTTCTAACTTACAGACATTTGTGCAATTTTACAAGTGTTAGTCGTCGATTTAAATTTGGTCAACGTATTTCACGTCAACTGCTGCGATTCTCCACAATTTACAATACATATAAATAATGTAGATTGATGCACTACAATTTTTGGACAGATTAAACTATTCTTGTAATGTTAATGTAGTGGTACATCAAATAAGAAAACTATGTATGTTGGTTTCGTGTGAGGAGATGTTGCTTTGTTTGACTGGGCCCTCTCGCGAGAGAGTCCGGTGCTAAGTTAAAGGAGGGTTTAGATTTATCGAAGGAATGTTCTGTACTTAATCAACAAGACCTATGC
This sequence comes from Andricus grossulariae, assembly GCA_011634705.1. NCBI lineage: Eukaryota > Metazoa > Arthropoda > Insecta > Hymenoptera > Cynipidae > Andricus > Andricus grossulariae. The sequence goes on along the minus strand of JAABKJ010007545.1, from coordinate 186,405,905 downwards.
CGGGCCCTCCTGCAGAAGAGAATCCAACTCTAAGTTAAAGGACCGATCGGTTACGCCCGATTGATGATATTTTATTTGCTCAAAACACGTGCTGGGCCCTCTCGTGGGAGAGAGTCCGGCTCTGAGCTAAAGGGGCGATCGGTTAGATTTAATAAATAAATGTTTATTTGCTCAAAACCAGTGCTCGGCCCTCCCGTGGGAGAGTCCGGCTCTAAGCTGAAGGGGCGATCGGTTTGATTTAATTGATAAATATTTGCTCAAAACAAGTGCTGGGCCCTCTCGTAGGGGAGAGTCCGGCTCTAAGCTAAAGGGGCGATCGGTTAGATTTAATAAATAAATGAATATTTATTTGTTAAAAACAAGTTTTGGGCCCTCTCGTGGGAGAGTCCAGCCCTAAGCTAAAAGGGACATCGGTTAGATTTCATTAATGAATATTAATTTGCTCAAAAGAAGTGCTGGGCCCTCTCGTGGGAGAGAGTCCGGCTCTAAGCTAGAGGGGCTATCTGTTAGATTTAATAAATAAATGTTTATTTGCTCAAAACAAGTGATAGGCCCTCTCGTGAGAGAGTCCGGCTCTAAGTTAAAGGGTTGATCGGTTAGACCCAATTATTGAATATTTATTTGCTCTCAATAAGGGCTGGATCCTCTCGCGGGAGAAAGTCCCGCTCTAAGTTGAAAGGGCGATCCCCGTTTTGATGAAAAGGGATGAAATTAATCAAATTAGTTATTGGTAACTACTCGGGACAACTAAAAGCAATTGAATGGTTTATTGCACTCACGAGTTCCAATAAGCTTGGGGCTGGTTCGTTGATGAGGCCTAGTCCTTCGCCAGGATTTCTTAGGTTGGCGTCCATGTCCTTCGAAGAGACGAAACAGACGAGGAATGACATTTTTTTCGTAATTCTTTATTGGGGGCCCTTCATGCAGGAGGGAAAATCGCTATACAAGTTTGTTACATGGTTTATCACTATTTTAGACCGAAGGTATCGACGGTGCGTTGGCGGACGTCGTACTAAGCTCCGCTGTAGTAGAACACGGAGTCACTCTATGGCGACGGCACAAAGGCTTCTCGGCGAGACCTTCACGTGTCGACGGCTTGTTGCGAACTGAACGGACACGAGCAGAGACGGCACTGGTCCAAACTCCCAACCGGAGCGAGACCCTCTCCAGGCGACGGCGAGGTCTGAACTGTACCCTCCAGCATGATCCAATCCACACCAGGTCTAGTCACGCGCAAGTAAATAAATTTCAACCAATCAGAAACAATACCAGCTACACCGCCATATTGAATAAGTGTACAGCTGGAGGCTGAGTTGCATGGTACCGAGACAGATGTGGAGGTGGTATGCACGAGTTGGACGAAAATGGAACGTTTTTCGGCTAGACCTGGTGTGGATTGGATCATGCCCTCGAGCTCAGCGACAGAACTGTTCCACGGGGCCTTGCTCCACTGGCGCGCTCGTAGCGCCATGCGTGGAGGGGCAAGGTACCAGTGTCACTAGCACGAACCGCTTGAAACGGCTAAACATGGTCGGCATGGCAAATCCGAAGAGAAGAAACAGATTCTCTTTTCCATCGGACTGTTATTTGAATTTAAATAACAGTCCAATGGAAAAAAACTGGTATCAAGATATCATGCATAAGTGGAGCAAATATTTTCGGTTGATAAAATAACAGATTGAGCAGGTGAACGGGCTCAAGATTTGGAAAATTGTATGTAATAATACGATAGATATTTCGCACAATTTATTTGTTTAAATAATGAATAAAAGATTCTGATTTTCCCGAATCTTATAGTTACTTCAATGTATCCATATTTGTGTAAGTCTATCTACGTCATATAATACGTTCACTTCTTATTTTCAGTTTATATTATCCTGATATAAATTTTTTAACTAGTACTGCTTCTAATTAGAATTCTAGCTTGTAATGATGATATTCAGTTTGCCAAGCGAAGGGGAAAATATAACATTTAGATGCCCCCCAGCCTTTAAAGAAAAACCTCATCTGGATCCGCTCCTGTTTCTGTAATGTAAAACATTCAAATTTGTGCATATTTCTACATTGAAAATTCGACATAATCACAAAAAACATGAAGAAAATTGAGACAATTATGGCTATCAAATCTTTCATCCTGTTATTTCTTATGAGAAATAATTTTCAGAAGTATGTATCCGATGTATTCAATCGCATCTTTAAAACGCATCGATCAACCTATTATGGAACCTTTTATGACCCGTGTGGCAAAATTTCGTGGCGCTGAACTGTTTCTGCCTAGAGTACCTTGAGTCGACACTGACGCGCCACAGGCTGACTGTTTAGTGGCTAGACTGGGATGTAACGCTCAGATCGACTAGTTTCTATACAGATCGTCTATTTTGATAAGAAATAATTAATAAGTAAATAATATATTTATTTTTTACCACATAAAAATCTTTAATAGATTTTCCAGTTAATTAAAAATATTAAAAAAAGTTTTTGTACACAAAAAATGAAAAAATGAGTTCCCGAAAATCTTGTACATACGCCGAGTGTTTAGCCTTTGATGTAACTTCATATTATGTTGATGTAACTTTTTCCGGTCGCCCTAACACACTCAGCCATCTAAAAGTTACTTTTTTTTCATTTTAGTCGGATATGAATTTCAATTCATTATATCGTAATATTTATTTCAATAAAATATGAGCAATTTTTAAACATTAAAAGTGCTTGATGTGTGAATAGATCATTAAAAATAATTAAGTTTGTATGATTATACTTGTGATTTGGCTACGAAATCATTATTGTTTATTATTTTAAATAATATTTTATGTACTAAATTTATATTTTATTATTTCAAACAGTAATTAAAAAATACGTTTTCGGTCAAAGAACATAACTTTACTTCATCTAAATCAAACTGTTTACATTTTCAATAATTTTAATTCATAACAAGTTAAATTAATAATAACTTAAGTTAACAATATATTTTTTCTTTAGAGACATATCAAGTATTACGTAACGCAATTCCCATAATACTTGAATAGCCCCTCAGAGATAATATCTTTAATTTTTTTTAATGGGAATGGTGAAAAAACCTTCGAAAGGCACACGCTCCTTTCTCCGCGAAGAGTATTTGCAGATTCAAAAATGTACAGATTTTAGAATGAAATAAAAAAATAAAGACTTCATAAAAGTTAGTTTCTTTACATATAGTCAAAGTAATTGATTAGTAATGTAAAATTACAAGTGTACATTTTATTGTTTTAAAAGGGCCCGCGCTTTTCGGGACATGCGCAGTTGAAAGAGACGTGTTATCAGTCAAAACGTTTTCGCATGCGCAGTATGCACCTTTTTAAATTTGATGCGGCCGGCGTTTGTTTTTTCGCGTAACATTTTCGCGAAACATAACCGCCAAAGTTTTTATTCGTGTTACGATTATTTCTGGAATTAATTCTGCATTTCGTTTGTTAATAACATAGTGAATATAGAGATTAGACATTTAGTGTCCAGCGCTTCATTTATCTTCAAATTTTAAGAATGTGTTATCAAAATATTAGTCTCTACTCATGATTTTTAGATTCCTAAACTCAGTATGAATGATTCGCATAATCATAAATCAATCGCAAAATTCTGTGTAATATCTCCTATTTTTCTTAACATTCCTCGTTCATCTAGTTTACCCTTTTGTGAATCACACCATGTGCATGGGAAAAGGTTGCTAGGTGCCATATCCCTTCTTTGTATATTTGAAGGGCAGACTCAACATTTTCACTTTCTTCGGTTGATTGTATAGAAAGACAGAGCTTTAAAAAGTTTCCGCCTCCATCAATGCCAAATTACATTTGTACTTCTGCTACTGTCCGTTCTTCTTTAACGTGATTTATTAAGCCAGAAAAATTAGTGCAATAAACTACTGATTCAGGCGCATCAGAACATATGCTACCTTGTATATTAACGAATCCAAAGTTTTTAATGTCATAATACGAATCAACACTGCGACTTCTAGCTGCTATTTTTTTTTCAAATTACCTTCAACAACTTTCTTGTTGTTCGTGGCTCCTTGAAATGCGAAAACAATTCCTAGAGTTGTTATTTGACTAAGATGAAAGTTGGTCTGTATTTTTGAAAAATCTTCTGCAGAAAGTCGTGGCTGCAATAATTTTTCATTTAAAAGCTTTCGGTGATTTAGAGGATGTATAACAACCTGAGGAGATTGACCACCTTGATGTTGGAAAAGAGTAAAGTACCCTTTTTTTCCTCCTCCATTTTACTTTGTAATAAAACCGAAGCTACTTGTTCCCTTCCATTCTTGGGTGTATTTTTAACCAATTGTATTAAATTCTAAAAACGACTTCCTGAATTACATTTACGACATGTTCCTTTCCTGACAATACTTAAGGAAGGCATACATATCATACATATATCGATTTGCCTAGAATAAAAATGTTTAGAACTCAATTTTAAAAATGTGTGCATATATCATGAAAAATTCTCCAGTTACTTTCGGAATAATGTATAATATTTCTTATATTTCATACATACTTATAGTCCTGTTCGAAATATCAGCGAACACTTTTCTCTTGGGCTTTCACAGGACTGCTGCCTAAATTGTCTTAAGACATTCTGGCAATCTCACATAGCTGACAATCACATTTTTCACCTATTTTGTTATTATTGGTGCAGTCGCTGAACTGGGAATAGTTCGGTAGTTGTAAACTATTGAGACTGATACTTTTCATTTTAAAACATCTTGTTCTACACCCACTATAGATCACAATAGGGAACCGCTTGACACTAAAATCGTAATTAAATAATTTTTTCGTTAGAGAGTTGTGTTTCTCAGACACTTTAAACATCTTTTTTGTTTTTCGAAGACATAACAGGCAAACTTTTTCACGAGCTTCTTTATGAGACTTTGCATTTTGTCAAAGAAAGTATTACCCTGAACATCAAATAATGATAGGTATTTTCGAAATATCAAAAGAACATATGATATAAGAAAACAAAAAATAAGAAACAAAAGACTATTCAGATTCGATTAAAACAGTTTCGCAAGAATTTTCCAATTCAAAATATACAAAAACTTCCATAGAACCGTGGGTAATAATTTTAGGTAAATATTGAATAAAAATTTTTCATTATACTTTCAATCTAAAATACTTCAGGAAAAAAAATTTAGGAATTTAAAAAAAAATTCAAAATTTTCTTGATTAAAAAAGCCTTATGGCAATTACTTTTATTTTGTACTGAAAATATTAGTGGGTCAAAAGACAATCATATCCTGCAAATAAATACCGAATACTCAATAACCTTTTAGGTGAAAAGGACTTCTTAACGCTACAAAACCATCATAGAACTTAACCTAATCATTTTACAAAAGAAATTCATTGGACTTTTTCACTCAATTTTTAATGCAAAGTAACTTACATGTAATATAAATTAAAAATTTGATAGTGCTCAAATTATCTGAATACCATCACAGACATGCATTCCGCAAGTACATTACTCCCTTCCTTACCGAGTGAGTCACAATTACCCCGAAAGGGAAATGGTACAAAGATATAATAATAGTAAAAATGAGTTTTTTTACTACATATTTTGGAGGTGCAGTAGTGAATTTGAGGAAAAACGTAGAAAATGTTCCAATTTTCACCCAGTCCATAAATCTAAAGTTTTTAAAAATAATCCCTGTTGTTCCTAAGAAGCTGCAAATATTAAATTCTCTATGAAAGTGAATATTCTGAAGCTAGACAAATTTTAAGAGATGTAATAAACTCAATTCGCTATAAAAGTAAAAACGCAGAAGATAGAAAAATTTTTTGCGATCTAATAAACTCAATATGAAGGTGCTGTAGTGAATTTGATAGAAGCATAGGAAAATTTTCACATTAAAATTTTTTAAAAAATTCTCTGATATTCCCAAGATCGACTATCCCGAAGAATAAGTCACTAACCAATTTTTCCGAAAATAGAGCGTACCAACTGTATTATGCTTAGCTAGAGTGTCGTATTTCCCTTTAAAAATACATAAAGATACGACACTCTAGCGATGTAAAATATATTTGATACACTCTGTATACGGAAACTTTGTTAGTGACTTATTCTTCGGGGCAGTCGAGACGCTAAAAATATTGAATTCTCTATTAATGTAACTATGCACAAGCTAGACAAATTTGTATCAATTTAAAAAAGGCAATCTTGAAGGTGCTGTAGTGAATTTGAGGCAAACGTGGACAAATTTCCAATGTCAACCCCAAGGCCGTAGCCAGGGGGCGATGAGGCGGGTTTGACACCTCCCCCCCCCTCCCGAAATTCTTCAAACATTATATAATATACATATACTCTTCGGTGTGCCGCTGCATATACCCCCCCCCCCGAAATTTTTCCTGCTGCACAAATTTTAATTATGTTATAATAATAATAATAATAGATCTTTATTAAAATGCCAACAAAATATACAAAGTATTCAGAAAATATTAATGGGAGGGGCACTTGAAGGTTGGAGGTTCAGCTTAGAGCTGCTTTGCAACCTAACCCTCTTTTTTTAATAATAATAATATTAGATCTTTATTGTGTGGAGAAAAATTTAAAAATATATCACTTTTTACAAATTTCTTTATTTCAAGTGATGTGAGTTTGAGGCAAACATAGAAAAGTTAAAAATTTTTGAACAAAATCCCTGTTATTCCTAAGAGGTTGCAATTTTGTATTCTCTATTAAAGTAATGATGTAGAAGCTATAAAAAACTTGCATCAATGTAAGTAATAAAGTCAATTTTTAAGGTGCTGTAGTGAATGTAAGTGAATTTAAGTAAATTAAGGTGAATTTGATTCTTTATGAAAGTTACTAAGCAGAAGCTATACAAATTTGCAGTGATATAACAAACTCAATTTTTAAAGTGCTGTACTCCAAAAAGTTTTTTTTTTAACGATCCCAGTTTTTTCAACTAGTGGAAATCGCCCTCCAGTAGATAAAAAAAAATCAACAGCATTTAACTTCATGAGTTTCCGAAAATAAAGAAAAAATTTCTTTGTAGAGAAACCTCACATATTCAATTGAATATTCTCATAGAAAAAAATATCACGAAATTAGTCAATTAGCTATATTAAACATTTTTATTCGACGCGGTCAAGGGTTTTGACACCTCTATCCATCAATACATAATCGTTTCTGGTGTTGCTCTTGTGCATGCCAGATTACTCAATTCTCAATAATTATAAATGATCATTGGCATACTTACAATAAAAATCAGTTTATTGAGTAAATAATAGTTGAAACTATGATTATTTTACAAAAATCATAAAAGCTTAAATTTTTGACATTTTTGTTATCTTTGATATTCCGTGAGATTGGTACGATTGGTACGACATGTTTAATCTTCACACCATTCAACCTGACTTTTAATGATAGAAAAGTGCAGAATTTGTACATAACTTAATCCTAAAAATGATGCCTTTTCCGAAAAACTCTTGACACTCTACTAAAATTTATGTGCTTTTTGATAATTAGTAATTTACACTATTTTTTGGTTTATTATTTACAATAACTCAAATTTGAATATTTACTAATCAAAATAAACAAACACAATCTTTAACTTAAAAAAACTGCGAGACAGTCGCAGAGCTGCCAATTTTGACAGTGACATTTTTCACAATTTTGCGATTATCTAATGTTGGTTATCTACTGTTGGAAAACGTAATGTTCGATAAAAAGTCCTAAAATATTTATAAATAATGAAGAACTAACGCTTTGTATTGAGAAATATTGTTAATTAAACTTCAAGCTTTGATTCAAATGTATAAACATGCCACAAAAATATTTCATTAAGGTAAAAAGTATGAATAATGAAGAGCAACATTTTTGTTGAGGTTAAAAATTAACATTTTTTTCTCACCTACTAATTAATTATGAAATTTCAATGAAACTTCGACAGAAAATATAATATCCTTGCTGAAATGGTACACCAAGAAAAATAATGAAGGATTGTTGCCAGTTTTCCAGTTAATTAAGATTATCTCTTGTAAATCATTATCTACTGTAGGGCAGTTTCCCCTACTTATATTTGTGCAAAACATCATGAAATCAGTAAAGACACTACTTACAAATTATATCCATTTATTGGGAACTACCGGCAAGAAGGTCAAACATCTCAAGAACACGGAGCGACCCAAGGATGACCCCCATCTGCATTCGGCACGCATAAAGGACTCAGTTTGTTGAAGGAGCGCAACCTGACACTTTCAAATTCTACTTTAATTTGATAATATAAGATTTCTGTAGTAATGCTTTTTCTTAAGATTGATTCAAGAATGCTCTTGATAATAGCTCGCAAGGAGCACACTTGAGGTTGTTGGCTCGGTGTCCAAAATAATGGAGAAGTCTGTGGAGCACTCAAATTTTGTCACTAAGATTCGATAAATCGGGATTAAGGTATTAAAAAAAGCACTTTGAAAATTTTCTGAACCCCGCACGGGTGTCACGGTAGCAGGACATTGAGTAAGTCTCTAGTTTTTCGAAAAAATAAGGTAACTGCTAAACAGTGAGATTGAAAAAATGTAACAATGACGTGAAGTGATAAGGAAGCCGACTGACCATGGGATGACAGCCGGCACTCGATAGCTCGATCTAAGTGAGAAAATACACTGTCGGTAACAGCCATAAATGCATGCTGCTGCCCCTGTCTTGGCGGGAATTTTAAATTTGAATAAGAAATGCAATTTGTAATTTGATAGTTTTTTTGTTTATTGACAAGTCCGAATGATTGGCGAATACACTAATATCACTGTCATTGAAATAAATAAATAATTTCTTCTCGAGAAATTGTCTTCCGTGTATACATCCCTATATGCAGAACTTTTGTACATTTCAATTCTTTCACTACATCTTTGACTAACTTCTGGAACTCTCTGCCCACAACATATAAGATTTTTTGATTTCCTAGCAACATTCAAAATCATATTTTTCTAATGGAGGTATTTTTAACCTTTTGAAGAGAATGTACCACGTGATAGGTTTTTTTTTATGCAAGAATTTCTGGAATTTTGTACCTCGACTTGTGGCATGAGTAGAAAAATAGTAGAAAAAATCTTAACTCCATACCACGCAGTTTTTGAGGTGTCATCTCTAATTTAAGCCAATAAAAAGTAATTGCCGAGAATTTCTCAGATTTTGTTTCTTAACTTCAACTCGTGCTGCGACTTAGGAAACTTATGGGGAAAAACGAAATTGACAGGACGTAATCTTTGAAATCTTATCTTTAATGTAAGCCAATAAAAGCTTTAAAATATTCACGGTTTCCCAAGATATGACAACAAATTTCCAAGCGTGTCTGGGTCGAGTTTCAGACGGCGATCACCCCTTTCGACCAGGCTCTCTGCTTGAGCGATTAGAACATTTTAGTCGTATTTTAGAACCCGTCAAGGTTTCCAAATTTTTATTTGCTCAAATTAAATATAAGACCTCAAAGAATCTGTGGTATGAATTTAGGATTGTCTTATACAAATTACCTAGGTCATGTCGAACGTTGAGGTCGAGGTGCAGAATTCGAGAAATTCTTGTATTTCTTTTCAAAACTTCATACGTGGTACATTCTCTTCGAAAGGTTAAAAATATCTTTATAAGAGCTCAATCAACGCCATTTCTAATAGACTTTTCAACGGTTTAAAAAAAAGGTTATGGCTCATCCTTTTGCGAACGAGTAATCACGTTTGAAAGTCAGCAGTGATTTTTCATAGTACTCGCGCTAGCCATTCGGATACTAGTTCTAGTTATTCTTTAGTATATTTATTGTTATTCAAGTTTATTGAAGATATGAAATGTATTCTCATCATTTTACTTAATTTTCTGCATTAGTCCTCAAACGGCACACTTCATCACAACACCCATCAATGACACATTGGTGCGAATTGGTATTTTGGCCCTTTTAATATTAAATACACTAGAACTGCGAATTAAGAGCGTGAACAGGCAGGGTCGCGTGAATCTTTTCTGTTAGATTTGGACGGACGATGTAACTTAATGCAATTAACGCGCGGAGAGCGCGGCCCTCCTGCTTGTTTGTCAATCTTCACCCAGAAAAAAGTTCTTATTAAATTAAAGAAAACATTTTTTTGACTACGTTTTTTCGATTCAACAAATAAATATATTTATATTAAAAGAACATTTCTTTGATTTTAATAAATACCGTCACGCAGTTTCTTCCATTTAAAAAAATTATTTGTTTCAATGATTTTTTTTATTTAAAACAAAATTCTTTTGACTCAAAAACATTACTAAGTTAAATGAAAGAAATAACTTGTTTAGAGTCGTTAATTTGAAATAAAGAAATTATTTCTTCGAATCAAAGAAAGATTTTTTTAATCCACGTTACTAATGCGCTACGCGATTGCGCAAAACAAACGAGTTGGAATATTTAACGTTGCCGCGCTATTCCTGAACACGTGTTATCAACGTTTTGGGCTTTGGGAAGTCGCGTAGTTGAGCTGGCTCGAAAAGTTTATTGAAATCTGTAGTCACTGTAGAAAATGTGTAATAAGGAAGTGGGTGACATCCTAGCTTCATGGGGATTATCAGATACGATAACAGCTTTCTACAGTAAGTATAGTATATACTTTTATTTGTATAAGAGACAGGTTGTCATGTCACTTTGATCAAACATGTCACACTTATTATACACAATCGTACAGATCAAAACACATTTAATTCATCAAAAACTAAAAGCAACTCTCATTTATAAAAACATCAATTACACTGAAAAATGGTAAGATATGGTACTGCTATTTTATTAGTTGGAACAACCAGTTTCTTAGTAGCTGGTACTTGTTGAATAGTTACTGCAACTAATATAATTGTTGTGCTAACTAATAAAATAACAGTATCAAATGATAGAATAGTAGTAGCATATCTTAGTGAATGAATAGTTGGCCCAAATAACCATTTTTTCAGTGTAAAAAGAAATCAATTTCAGGAAAGAAACATCCATTTTTGAGAACAAAAATTATGAATATCATTGAAACGGTAGTGATAATACACTATTAAAATGTTTGTGACTTTACAACACTTTAAAATACAAACGGTGATGCAAAATTACAAGAACCGTATTGCAAAGTCAAATTTCGATAAATTTTTTTTGAAATTACTATACATGTATTGATATTTCCAAAAAGATTATCCCTTCAATATCGTTTAAACATTTTATGCATTATTTATCGTAACAAAAATCTTCGTCAGTGGACAAATTATTAAGAAATCAAATAAATTACAGACCTACCCTGAACGCAATTTCTCATTTATGAAATTTTAACCTTTAGCATGCGTTTTAGAAAATCGTTAACTTTGAAACCCGAAAAGAAAAATTTTCAACCCAATAGTTGAATTTTTCGGCAAAAGAGATGAATTTTCAACCTAATAGTTAAATCTTCGACGAAACAGTTATAGTTACAACCAAATAATCGAATTTTTAAGCAAAAGGGACGAATTTTTAACAATAAAAAACTTTAAATATCAATCCAAAAAGACGAATTTTCTACAACGACGTTTTTTCTTTAACCAGAAAACATGAATTTTCAACAGAAATGTTTATTTTTTACCAAATGGTCGAATACTTAACAAAAATAGATTAATTTTCAACGAAATATTTCTCTTTTAAACCAAAAATATGTACAAAAAAGTACATTTTTGTCCAAATAGTTAATTTTTTGCCAAAATAGTTCAATTTTCAATTAAAAAAGATGAATTCTGAACAAAAAATATTATATAGTAACTTTTTTATTTAAACAATTAAGTTTCAACCAAAGAAGCTATCTTTCTTAAAGTTGTTTAATTTTCAACAAAATTATTCAACTTCCAACAAAATAGTTAACTTTTTAACAATTTGCTAAATTTTTAACATATAAGTTATAAATTCTCAACGGGAAATGTACCTAATAGTTGATGTTTCAACGAAAACAGAATTTAATTTTAAATCAAAACATGTTGAATTGAACCAAGAAATACGAATTACAAACAAACAGTTGAATTTTTGAACAAAACGAATTCCCTTGTAAGGAAATTGTTGAATTTTCAACATTATAATTCAATTTTCAATTATATAATTGGATTTTAAACAAAATAATTGAACTTTCAACCAATTAATAATAATTTTTAACCAAAAAGATGAATTTTTAACCCAAAATATAATTGTAGTAGACTTTTAAGTCCGGAAAGATAAAGTTTCAACTAAAGAGTTAATTTACAACCAATAAACATAATTTTTCTACCAAAAAATATTAATTTTCGATCCGAATGGACGATTTTTCACACAACCAAGAAAGATTTTTACGTCGGAAAACAATTTTAATCAGAACTAAATTGTCGAATATTCAACACAAAAGTTAATTTGCAACCAAATAGTTAAATTTTTCACCAAAACAGTTGAATTTCTAACCCAAAAAGATGGATATTTCACTTTTAACTTTCATTCAAACGGATGACTTTTTAACTAAATATTGAATTTTCTGGAAAAATAATTACATTTTTAACCAAATAGTAGAATTTTTAACCAAATGAGATGAATCGCAAACAGAAAATATAATAGTAGACTTTTTAAACAATAAGAATAAACTTTTAACCAAAAATAGTTGAATTTTCTTATTGGGCTCTATTACTTACGAGGAAAGGGGGAAAAGGGGAAGTTTCTTGAAAACAGGATGAAAAGATAAATTTTTCAAAATTTGGAAAAAGGGATCAATAGTGTTGAAATCCATAAACTAATTTTAATTTTGAGTATACCGACAATAAGTTGTAATTATTGATAATTGAATATTCTGTCATGTCCAAAAGCTATTGATGGATAGTCGTGCTAAGTCGTACCCTTGACGGAGTCTAATAAAAATATTTAATACAGCTAATTGACTATTTTTCTGATATTATTTTTAAATTACTGAAGAAATTGAACTTTTTTATATTCCTTAAGATCACCATTTTCGAATTAATTTTCAATCCTGGAATCGAAGTTGATTCTCGGATGTGGAATACTTTTTACGAGGATTCCCAGAATGTTCAGTATTTAACCTGAAAGTATAACATTCCTGGGTTTCGGGAAAAAATTAGAGACAGATCTGCTCGATGATATGCTGAAGAATTCTTCGATCATTTCAATATATATGGAGAATAAGTAAACCGATTAAATCGAGGGATTTCTTCAGTATAAGGTATTAAAATTCTCAGTACGAAACTTCTCTCTTTGGAATTAAATTCATCCTGCTTTTAGAATTTTAAGAAAGTTTAAAAAGAACTTCGAGATGAAAAATATTTTTAATTTAACATCTGGGAAACAACAAATTGGTATTTGTAAGGAAAAACCTTATTTTACCGACTTTTTCCAGACTATTTAAATAATAATCGAGTTATAATTTAAATTAATAATAGTTAGGATTCTGGAAGATATCGCACAAAATAAAGTTTTTCCAGATGAATACCAATCAAAGAAAATTGTTATTAGGAGGGTATAATCAAATATGAGATGAATTAATAAATCTGGAACCAGAAATATAAATTCCTCTGGAAGAAGAAATATATACAATTTGAATTGTTATTAGTGGAAAGTACAATGATTTTTATTATTTTTAAAGTATATTTCATGAAGAAGTTCAAAGCACCAATAATCAAGAACTTTCCTATCGCCTTTACAAATTAAATTCTTCCTTGTTTCACTATTTTGGCAATTACATTTAACTTTTTGCAGAGATTATGTAAGAAAAAGTATATCAATCTTATTTAATTATTCTTGAAGTTATTTAAAAAATATGATTATTGCCGAAAAAAGGTCTCAACACAGAATTTAAATTTGTCCCCATTCCCCTTTTCCTTTCTTTTTTAAAAAAAATTATAAAATTCAACTATTGTTGGTTAAAAGTTAATTATTTTTCATCGTGGTTTGGTAAAAATTCGTGTTTTTGGATTAATTTTTTTTGTTAGAAAAGTAGTCGTCTTTCTTGATTGAAAATTTAATTTTTTATTGGTAAATTATTATTTCATTGAAAATTTAATGATTTTTTGTGAAAAAATCAACAAAACTGTTAAAGGTTCATTCTTTTTGGTTAGAGTTTCAAGTTTTTTTTTTCAAAATTCGCATTTTGAGATTGAAAATTTAAACAGTTTTGGTTTGAAAATTTTAATATTCGGTTGAAGACTGAACTATTTGGTTGAAAATTCAATTATTTTGTACATAATTCAACTATTCAGTGTAAAATTTCCTTTTTGATAAAAACTTATCTGTTTCGTAGAAAATTCGTCTTTATGGCTTGAAAACTCAACTATTTCTGTGGAAAATTGTACTATTTGGTTAAATATCAACTTTTTTATTGAAACTTCATATTTTCGGGTCAAAAATGCACTTTATTGGTAGAAATTTTTGTTTACTATTTTTTTAAAAAGCCACTCGTTTTGGTTGAAAATTCTACGGTTTCGTTGAAAATTTGTCTCAGTGACTTAAAGAAGCATCTATTTTGGTAGAAAATTCAACTACGTTGTTGAAACTTAACTTTTTTGTTTACAATTTATATTTTCGAGTTGAAAAGTCAAATTTTTTGTAGAAAATTCGTTTTTTTGGTTTAAAAATGTATCTCTTGGTAGGAATGCCATCTTTTTTGGTCGAAAGTTAATACTTTTGAATTATAACGTGCACTATTATATTTTTGGTTCAGAATTTATCTCTTTCGGTTGATAATTATTTTTTTTGCCGAAAATTCAACTGTTTTGTTGAAAATTCCTCCTTTTGGATTGAAAATTGATCTTCAGGTACAAAAGTCACCTTTTTTGGTTGAAAATTCATTTTTGTTTATTTTGTTTTGTTAAAAGTTACTGCTTTTAGGTTCAGAATTGATTTTCTTTGGTTGAAAATTTAATTAGTTTGTTGAAAATTGAACTAATTAGTAGAAACTTTAACCATATTGTAACAAAATTAATTTTTTGGTTGAAGACACATCTCTATGGTTGAAAATTTAACTATTTTATTGAAAATGAAGTTTGTTGTTGAAAATTCAACTTGTTAGTTTCAAACTGAATTAATAGAACCCAATAAGAAAATCTAACTATTTTCAGTTGAAAGTTTATTCTTTTTGGCTGAAAATTAAACTATTTTGTTGAAAATTCGTCTTCTTTGGTTGAAAATTCAACTATTTGGGCAGAAAATTAACTTTTTGTGTAAAAGTCTTATATTCTTGTTAAAAATTCTACTCATTTGTAGAAAAATCGTTTTTTGATTTTTCGGTTGAAAATTAAATTATTTTGATGGAAATTTGAATTATATTATTGAAAATTAACTTTTTTTCAATATTAATATTTTCGGTTTTAAAATTTGCATTGTTCGTTGAAAATTCAACTGTCTAGCTGGAAACCTGTTTTAGTTGTAGATTTAATTACTTTGATGAAAATAAATCTGTTTTAATTGAGAATTTAGCTATTTGCTACAAAAATTTTCTGTGTTCAAAATTCATATTTTTGGGTTGAAAATTCAAATGAGTAAAAATTTTGAATTTTTTGTCGAAAACTAATTAGTTGTAAATTCAACTGTTTGGCCGAAAATTTAACTATTTTGTTGAAAATTCTTATATTTTGTTAAAAATTCGGCTTATTTGATAGAGAACTAATCTTCATGGTAAAACATTCATCTATTTGAGTTGAAAAATCATCTTCTTAAGTTGAAAATTAAAATATTTTGGTAAAAAATTTAACACTTTTCTTGGTAATGTACATTTTGGTTTTAAATTCATCTCTTTGAGTTGAAAATTCAAAATTTTTTTAAATGCATCATATTTTGACTTAAAACCTTAGGAATATGGTACCTACAGTAATTTTTTTCAAAATTATGTATTCCCCTATTTTCGTGAAAAACCACCCTGTTGTGGAAAAGGGATCTTAGAAAGAAAGTTAGATCCATTTTTTTTTATCAACCTGAAAATTTTGTTAACGCGATAAATAAATTATTTTTTATAAAATTGAAAAAACATAAAGTAAAATAATAGAATTATGGACAATAAATGGAGTCTAAGCGTTTTCTTGGTAAATGGTTACCATAGGAGACGGAAGGCAATGGCGATGAGGGTGGAAGCAAGGGGGTGGATGGATAAGGGGTGACTGCTCGAGGGTAAAAGAAAAATGGCGGATGGTCACCGATATTCGTATACAAGTCGAGAAAGATTCTTGAAAAATGAAAGAATCGGAAGATTGGTACCTTTTGTTATTTTCGAACCCACCAAACTATCCGATGGAAAAGTTCCTATTCTTTAGCTCCCTTTTTAAAAAGAATATGAATTCATTTTTTTCCACTCCTTTTAAAAGGGCCTCGAATATAAATTAATAAAAATTATTCCTATTTCAATTGTTCTATCCAAAGTTTAATTTTCCCCAAAATATTATTTCCAATTTGTTAGTCAGTTTCATCAGAACTAAAAATACAAATTTATTCTTTCTGAAATTCAACTTTCCTCAAAAAATCATTTTGAATTTGTTAATTAGTTTCGTAATTTTAAAGACAATTTTTATTTTACCCAATGACCATTTGACATTATTTTTATTTTTCCACTTCAACATTTTACATTATTTTCATTGTACCAAATAAAAATTTGAAATAATTTTGATTTTTCTGAATTACGGCTTGACATCATTTTTATTTTTCCGAATATCCATTTGACATAACTTTCAGCTCATCGAAATCCTGAGTTTTTATATAAAATATGAGAGAAATTATTATTTTATTACAACTAATTGAGAATATATGCTATTTGGTAATTATTTAAACAATTTTCATTAAAAAAATCACAATTTGGACATTTTTCAATGAATACGCTCAATTTTTGTTTATGGAATCAACTAATAATGTTTTTCCAGTTTCTTTGCTATGATAGTGTCACAATTATCAACGATTATTAATTATTCAAACCAATGTTATAAATAAGAAAATTATCATCTGAAAGACCTTCTTAGTCGATTCCGTAAAGAAAATTGAGCATATTCGTTGAAAAATAGGCAAACTCTGAATTTGTTTATGAATATCGTGTAAATAATTAGTAATTGTTGTCAGTTTGAAAAGTATCATAGCAGAAAGTCACCACAAATACATTTTTAGTTGATTCGTAAACCAAAATTAAGCGTATTCGTTGAAAAATAGCCAAACTCTGAACTTGTTCATAAATATTGTTTATATAATTAATGATTGTTATCAGTTTATAAAATATCTTAGCAAAGATTTATTGAAAATAAATTCTTAGTTAAAAAAAAAAAATTGTGCCCATTCGTTTAAAAATAGCCAAACTCTGAATTATAACATAATAAAACCATTTTTTTAAGTTATTCTCACCAACTTTGTTGCCAATTGAAAAATTCGTCAAATTTTGTATGAAAAATACAAACACATAAATTTTCTTGAAATTTAAAAAGCTTTCATAAAAAGAACGTCGAAATTAAACGCATAATGTAGGCTAAAAATTGATTTAGCCACAGAACCTCCGTTTGCTCCACTGTGGTGTTTTCTGCAGTTTCAAAATTTCGAATACTTTTTTTCAGAAATTTGAGAAATTTTTTTATTTTAAGAAATATAAAGAGAGATCTTTCTGTCTAATCGGACATTCATTTCAAGAAACTCGTAAAAACTTTCCCGGATCTCAGCAATAAATAGCTCGTTTGGTCGAATGAGGATCTTCCCCACCCAACAAACTTCATCTTCAACCCAGACTCCCACCACCTCTTTTGATTTCATGAGGACGTTAGATCAGTTTTTCCAGAGTGGAAAACTCAGAAGGTTCTACTAGGTCTTTTTTTCTTTTTTTTAGGTTTATAGATAGAGAAGTATATTTTCCTCGGAGATGCTTACGGTCATTTGATCCCCTTCCTGGATCAATTCCTCCTTCCTCCAGACCACCTCATCTTTTCTGGCATCAATATATCCCACGTGACCACTCGCTTTGATACATCGAAAAACTAACGTCGTTTGCTAACGGTTATCGACGAATTTCCACCCTTCGTCGGTCCTCGACTATTTGTTTCAATTTAATCGGTCTCAATTGGTTTTGATTAAGGACTATGAGAAATAAGAGGTTTTATACCAAAAATGTTTTTTAATATGGCTCACTGTAAAAAATTGGCCAAAGGAGGCGACATTCGCCTGAAAAAAAGGTTTCGTAGCCTATTTAATATAATATTTAAACAGTTTAACTTTTATATATTTATTTCATTTAGAATATTTAGGGACTGTAGTAGACTTCTTTCTAACCTATCTTGTCCTATCCGAGCAATTTCTATCCAATCCTATCCTATCGTTCCTCCTTTCCCCTACTCCTCATTCTCTCCTCTCCTCTCCAACCCTCTTCTTCGAATCCCTCTTCTAATTTTCTCCTTCTTACTTTACCTCCTCCTGCTTTCTTTCACTTCCTATACCCCACCTCCACTACTTCTTCTCTTTCCGTCCCCATTACTTCTCTCCTCTCTTCTCCACCCCTCACTTTCTAATTCCTCCCCTACTTACCTTATCTTAATTCTTCTCTTGCTACTTCACCTCTCCTAATTCCCTTTTACTTACTTTTTCACTCCTTCCATCACGCCTGTCTCCTCTCACTTCATATATGCTTCCTAACGGAAACCATACTTCCTAACGCCACACCTACTTCCTCCTATCTAATTCACCTCTCGCTATTTCCCATCTCATAATTACCTTTCCCTCATTTTTACAACCCTCTCATCACTTCTGTTTCCTCTCATTTCCATAGCCTACCCCACTTTTCCTACTTCACCTTCCCTCTTCTTTTCTCTTCTCCTTTCTCTTTCCTCACTTCCCAATCCCTCCCCTACTTTCCCTTCCTCTATTCCCCTCTCTCTACTTCCCCTCTTCCATCCCTTAACTTCCTTTCACTAATTCCCTTCCCCTTTCTTTCTTTCTTTCACCCTTTCTTCCTCTACAACTTTCCCCTCACTTTCCTTTTCGGAAAAAACGTGCGACATACCAGGTATATATAAAAACCGTTTCTCCTTTCACACCAAAAAATTACTTTGAAAATTATGAGCGTGTCAACTCGATAACGACCATTTGGTATTTCTGCCCTCAAACACAGATTTTTTTTAAATTTGGAATTAATTTTTTATATATTATGTGTTATGGAAATAATTTTTGTTTATTAGGGTAGTCCACAAAAAGAAATTTTTTATTTTTCAAGATCACACTTCCTCATTTTTTTATGTTCCGTAAAAAAAATTAAAGGTATCTCCCGACCCCAAAGCGTTAAAAATGCACCCCCAAATGCGCTTAAAGTCACCCCTTAAGATACTATAACGCAATTTTTAAGTATGTTTTCTGCATTTAAGCAAATATGGAAAATACTATACTCAAAACATTTTTTAATAATAGTATCTAAAGGGGTGACTTGCGGCGAATTTAATGGTGTGTATATTTAGAAAATGAAATTTCTAGCCTTCTTATTGTTCATACAATTATTTTACGATTCTTTTAAAAATGAATCGATTTATGAAATTTTAAACACTTTCGGGCGGATAGCTACTTCTAAACAATTTTTTTTAAATGTTAAAAAATTAGGAGAATTTTTTTCAACGAAGAACCCGAAATGAAGGAGTGAGATGTAACCCTCGATTTACGCAAATGAAAAAAATGCTTTTTCGGACCACCCTATTACACAAATTTAACAGCCCATGAAATGTCCTAACTATATAAACTTATCGCAGAAAATTTGTTTTGTTTCTCCCGTAAAATTTAATTTTTGATTCTTATCCTGTTTTTATTCTCATGTCTTTAATTTTTTGGCCATAAAATTTGTTTGGGACTCAAGACCTCATTTCCTGAATTTCAGAAGGGAGTCTTTAATTCAGACGAATTTTGCTTGAATCCAGTAAAAACAAACTTGTTGTGTTTTTACAATTATTTAGCTGAGTTTGAGAATTAATTTTCTTACAAGATTTTTTATTAATCTCCTAAAAATGTTTTTTTGTGTTCCCATAATATGGGAAACGTCTATTGCACACATTCACAACCCCTATCAAATTACAAAGTAACCCGCAGGCATGAGAGCATCAGAACTTTTTTAGATCTGAGTCAAGTTTCCAGTGTCACTAGATGAATTTATGGTTTGATCGATGAGTATTTTTTTACGTTTCTAAATGTTCCTAAAAACAATTGATAACGTTTATAGATAGTCGTGAGAAAAAATAAAAAAACAGCATGAGAGATAAAATACAAGTCAGTTTTGAAATTGATTTCTTCAATTATCATCCTGAATTTATTTTAAATTTATTGTATAATCTCTTGTAAAGTATCAAACATGAACGTGGCTATCAAAGCTTGTTTAATTAAAGTATCTATATAATAATCTCGAAAATTTATTATTATACATTAATTGTACAGAATTTAGATATTTTTAAATGCGGATTTGTAGAGAATGACAAAACAGAACCTTTTTCTATGTATTTTCTATTTATTTTTTAAAACATAAATCATCGTAACTCAGGCAAATATTATTGAAACTGTTAGAAATTTGCTACACAAAGGTAGTATACTCTAGTGATGCCTAAAAAATTAGGAAAATTTTTTTAACTCATCATTGTTTAATAATAATTAGTTGCAATTTTGTCGGCAAAAGTAAAAAAATATGATTACCAACCAGTCTCAATTTGCAATTAATTGTTATTGAACAATAGTAAGTTAACATTTTTTTCTTCATTACTCAGGCATCACTAGAGTATACTGCGGGGGTGTACCAAATTTTAAACGGTTTCCATAATATTTGGCTGAGTTATGACGATTTATGTTTTAAAAAATAATTGAATTTGGGAAAATTTTTTTTCAATTTTTCAATTTTATTATTAAAAATATTCATTGGAAAAAAACTTGAAACAGAAAAAAGTTCCGTATTTTTATTCTCCATAAACGTTTGTCCACTTATCGCATGCGGGCCCTCAATTTTAAAAAGCGTAATGCGAAATTTGCAAGTGATTAATTTTTAATAACTTATTTTTGAGATCCTAATTTGAGAATACTTCAATTTTTAAACGAAATTTGGAATTGTTTAATTTAATGAAGAAAAATCTATCCAATCACTTTGAATGATGATGATATTAAAAATAGACCCAAATAGAAGATAATTCAGAAATAATTCCCCATACATTAGGGGGGTTTTAATGTTTAATTTTCGATTATTAAAAGTTTCATAAGTCTATAAATTAAAAAAAAAAATTATATTAATTTTGAATACAATGAATAAAAAAATTATGGTTTTTTCACTGCTATTAAGAAACGCCTCGCGCGCACAGTTTTGTGAAAATTTTTAATTTACTTTTTTGTCTATTTTTTTTAAAACAAATTTTTCAAAAAAAGTTTATTTGCAAAAAGAATATATTTTGTTTCTCAACTCTTAACCCTAGGATAAAATTCAAATTAACTTTAATTACAACCTGAGCATACACGAAAGGCAAATAATTTGTCTATTGTACAATTGTAGTGTTATAAACAAAATGTATAAACAAATAAATCATTTTCACCCTGTTTTCTCGAGAAAATAATCCTTTGCCGTCTATTATGTACCGAAATAGCTTCTCAGACTTATTAAGCTTCATAAAATTGTTAACATTATTTATATCCAGCTGTTATAAATAATTTTAGTTAACACATCATGTTTTTATCATTTTTTCGCGAAAAAAATGCTTTGCTTTCTAATATGTATCGAAGTAGCTTATCATATTTTCCAAAGTAAAAAATGTTGTTAACATGACGTGGAGCATTGTTATAAATAATTTAAGTGAATAAATAGAACATTTTCATCTACTTTTCGCCGACAAAAATCATTTTGCATCTTATATCGATCAAAATAGCTTCTCAGACTTACTAAACTCCAGAAAATTGTCAAAATTTAACATATTTTAGTTTTGTTTAAAATAATTTAGGCTCAAGAATAGAAAAATTGTAATAATTAGAATTTCTAGTTCATCTTTTTAATTGAAAATAATTCTTTTTCCTTGAGAATTTAACTATTTTGTTGACAATTTCTCTTTACTTGTATAAATTCATCTGTTTTTGAATTTAAATTAAAATGTATTTAGGTTGAAATATGAACCATTACCTTTTAGTTAAAGATTCATAATTTTACCTGTAAATGTTACGTTTCGGTTGAAAATGTAACTATTTTCTTAAAAGTTCATGTATTTTATTGGAAATTTTTATTTTTTGGCAGAAAATTAATCTTCTGAGATGAGAATTCATTCATTTGGGTGAAAAATTAATATATTCTTTCATCAAGAATCCATTTATTTTCTAAAAAATTCATCTTTGTACGCATTCAAATGTTTTAGATTTAAAATTAAGATATTTTTGGATTGAACTATCAACTGTTACATTTTTCGTCCAGAATCCATTTTTTCGGCTGCAAATTTAACTAATTTGTTGAAAGTTGAACAACTTTCTTAAAAATTAATTTTTTGATTGAAGATTCATAATTTTAGTTGAAAATCTATCTCTGGTTGAAAATTCAACTAGTTTGATGAAAATTCATCTTTTTTATTTAATCAAACTCTTCTTTATTTTAAATTGAAATATATTTTGATTGAAATTTCAACTAATTTGTTATAAATTAATTTGTTGGTTAAAGATTTATCATTTCAGTCAAAAATGCATCTTTTTGGCTGAAAATTGGTCTTTTATTGTTGAATTTAACTATTTTTTATATAAAATAAAAACATTTTTAGGTTGGAAAATCAACTATATCATTTTTCATTGAGAGTTCGTTTTTTTATTTTTGAAACTGGCACTACTTTGTTAAAAATTCATTTTTTATGGTTGAAGATTCATAACTTTACATTTTTAATATTAAGAAATGAAAATGCAGGTAAGCGCTTGTACATAAGTAATATAATAAGGCTTAAAGAGTAATTCAATTTTGCGAATAAACTTTGATCCAAGGTTTTTAATTCAAATTTTTTTATATGCAATTGTTTTTTAATTTATAATTTCTGATCGTGTCAAAAAGCATGGATAAGATGAAAAAAATGCTATTGTCCTATGTTACCTCAGAATGTGGTCAGTTTTGCACTCGAGAGTGTTGGCATCTCGTGATTGGCAGTGTCAAGTAGTCGGGAGCGCGATAAGATTAGAATGGCTGTGTAACAATTTGCGGTGACCGATATTTACCTTATCTTTAAGTTACAAATCAAGAATGAACCCTATCTGTGATTGATTCTTGAGAATCGGATATGGTCCTTAAAGGAAATTGCAAATAAATAATCTTATATTATATAAACGAAAATTTTATCATCTTTCACCATTTGTTATCTTTCGAAGAACTGAAATCTCACACTAGCAACGTTAGTAATTAATTTTATTATTTTCCTGGTGTAAAATGAATACAGAAAGTAAAATAAGTAAATTAAGTGAAATAAAATAAAAAATTCAGCACAATTGTATTCAACACCTTTCTCAATATTAAATCCTAGATTATACGATTGATATATTCTTAATTTTCGTGACAATATAGTAGAACTTATCAGAAAGATAATAGTAATCTTTATATATAGTTTCTGAATCAAAAGATAAATAATTACATCACCGATAATTGAATAAACATTGATATTTCTTTTGCTAAATATTGAAGATAATCGTAAACTAATCATAAATCGAAACACGTATACTATATAACATATAATCTGTATATATAATAATTTATATTATATAAGATTATAAGAATAAATAATTATGTTTCTAAAATTTTGCTATCATACTTTTTTTTGATCATATTTTTAAGCATTTTGAAAGGTTTCAGAAGAATAAAAAATTTTCTTAAGATTCCTGGGAAAATTTTAAATGGCTTTATAGTTTGAAAAATGAATTTTAAGCGATAATTAAAAACGATTTGAAAACATTTCAAATTTCGAAAAGGATATAGAAGATTTCAAATCAAAATTGTCCAAACAGAAGATTCAGAAGCTTTTTAAAACTTCTGTAAGATTTCAAGAGAATAAAAAGTTTTCCTAAGAATTCTGGCAAAATTTAAAATGTTTTTTTATTATAAAAAATTACATTTTCAGGAACATTTAAATAACTTCAAAAGATTTTTCAAAATGTCGAGAAAACCTTGAAAGATTTTAAGGCAACTTTTTTATTCTGAAATATTGTTCAAAAAAGTTAAGAAAAGTTGCAATCATTTTAAAAGATATTTAGAAGTGTTGAAATTTTTTTTTAAATATGTCATGTAAAACTTGAAATGGTTGCAACAAATTGATAGCAAAATTTAGATTCTTGAAGATTTCAAAACAAAATTTTGAACTTATTAGGGATTTTAAATGGTCTTAAGATAATAAAAAAATTTCTTGGGATTCCTGGGGAAATTTGTAATGATTTTATTTCACAGGGTTTTAAAAATTTTTAAAGATTTACAAAATTATCAAAAAAGAATTGTGTAGATTTTAAGTCAATTTTCTTGCTTTTGCAGACTTAAAAAAAAGTCGATAATAATTAAAAGAATTGAAAGTTTTGAAAAAATTTCGAAAACAAATTTCAAAGCTTTTTAAAGATTTTGAAACTTTCAAGCAAATGAAAAAACTTTCTTTCGATTTCTCGGATAATTTAAAACAATTTTTTATTTTGAAAAATTAATTTTGTAAGTAAATTTAAAATGACTTCTAAAAATATCGCAAAAAATCTGGGAGATTTTAAGGCAATTCTTTCAATTTTAAAAGATTTTTTATAAGTTTTAGGAATGATTCGACTCACTTTAAGAAATGGTTGAAAATTCTTTTTTTTACTGTATTGAACTGTTTTTGATTTATTATAAAAATATTTTTTCGTTGAAATGTCAACTATTACATTTTTCGTTAAGAATTCAGCTTTTCTGTAAAAAATTCAACAACTTAGTTGAAAGTGGAACTTCTTTTTTTTAATTTATTTTTTGGTTGAATATTAATTATTTCAGTTGAGGATTCATCTTTTTTGTTGAAAATTGAACTATTTGATTGAAAATTCATGTATGTCGTTGAATATTCGTCTTTTCATGACATAAATTAATGATCTTGGTTGAAAATTATATAGTTGAACGAACTTACCTGTAAGTGAAGTTCGATTGTAATTGTATGAGCGCCTCCTCCGAATAGATCAACACGTAGTCCCCCAACTTTGGGTCAGAATTACCACAACTTAAAAGCTAAAAGAACTAAAAACGGGGGCGCCGGTTTTCCACATGCGAGTGTCTCGCTTACTCTAATTCCTTTACATTCACGCTCCTTAAGGAGCGAGAAAGATAGATGATCGGCGTTCCGCCGGCTCAAGATTACAATTCAAATTGCAAGATTTCATGTTCATACAATTTCATTATATTCTATACTTACCACTTTTATAACGCCAGAGATGATAATACACTCATTTGATTACCGCAATTTTATGTCATTTCACTTGAATAAAAGTATTAATTATATTATAGACCCCTTACACATGCATATTAGTTGGCAACTCAAAAAACGTTTGCAAGTTTCAAGAGAAAACAAACCCGCATAACCTCATAGACATGATTTTTTTTAAAAGCTGTCTCACTCGCACTTTTCCGTGCGTGACATGAGGACACGTCGCGCATGCGCACTCAGTGAAGAGTGATTACTACTTACAGGCCTGGCACTTACGGTGCCGTTGATCCTACCAAACCGCATGCACGGAGATAGGTCCTTATTATTCCTTCATGGTATTCAACAACAATGATTGCGAGCTTGAGAAAGTCACTATGACAACCAAGAATGAAGTCAAAAGTCTTGAAGTTGGCAATCTTATTAAAAAAAACATAATAAAATAACACCTTCAAACAATCATACACGGCTTTTCCGATAACAATAATTTCGAGATGTTCATCAGATATTAATCGATAATAGCGCCGTGTGGGCTTTTTAATGATTGAATAGTGGTGCATTATTGTTAATTTCCTGATATCATTTGAAATCTTTGATCAAATAGGATTTGAATTCCAGTTCAGAAAAAATTGTTTTTGGAAGCATACAACATTTTGTTGAAAAAAAGGAAATGAGGACGTGATTTTCGAATACTGTATTAAAACAGATTTTCATGAAAATGGGTTGGTTTTAGAAGCAACGTTCACTAGAGTTACAAATAGTGTCAGAGGGAGGAGCGATGGGAATGCTGATTTTGAGAGTTACGCCCGGTAATATTGCACACTAAATGGGTCCCTATTTTATCGAGACCGAATAGGTGTAAATGTGAAAGCCGAAACTGGTCAGAAATGCGATGCCTCGTTCGTACGTACACATATCCGGTTGCTTTTCAACAATAACTCTGCCTGATATAATATGTACTATTTTGTATTCATGATAGATCACATACAGGCTTGTTAATTATCACTAAACAGGCTCCTACATAATTCACCAGGTTTAAAGGTACTAAATTTGGATCGCCTAAAGTTAAAAACTGATATCAGCAGATAAAATGCAAATGGACTCATCATAATTTCGATTGAGCGCTTCTGGTGAAGCTTTAAAATCTGGGGTAAATTTCTCCTCGTTATTATAACTGCAAATATGCATTTATGAGTTCCAATGCAATTGCCCTGGTGACTGAATAGCACAATGCTTCGCACTTTTACGAGCTTTTTGTATTTACAAAATTCTGACGATGAAGCATTCGATAATTTTTCAAACTACAATATACTCGTGCTCAGGAAATGATTTACGTAGCTTTCATTGACTTTAAATTTTGTAAACAATGCAAAGTCTATAGGGATATCAAAATCAATTGCTGGTGTTTTCGTTTCAAGCTTTTCGAGCTCAAGTGCATTTCAATCAATAAAAATTTTTTCCTAAATCAAATTTCACTTGTGAATAATTGTAAATTGTAAGCGACTTTTCTATTTTGATTTTGGTTCACAAGCAAAATATATTTTGAAATAAAAAAATTTTTGTTCATTGAGAGATCCACGGGAATAAGCCCCTTATTACAGCAAAACACTTATAATATAAAACGAAATTTAAGAAGAATGCTATTGCATGTCGGATTTGCAAGCCAATTCGTTATGCAGCACTGTTGTCTCTGAGGTAAACAAAGCTTTTAAGCACTAGATTAAAATGAATTGTTATTTTCTAACGTTCTGCATTTATCATAAACTAAGTGTCCAAATGAAAAACAGAAAACACCTTTTGATTCGCCTCGAATATATCTAGATGGGCTTTTTTTAAAACAATGTTATGAACCAATTTTCTGTGTCTTCTAAGGTAAATCCGTAGCTATAAAGTTTGAAATTATTAACAATTAATTTAATTGTCTAAAAAAACAGTTGAAAAAGAAAAACCTGCATCTACATATTTAGGAGATGAATCCAAAGGTGTTTTTGTTAAAAACTTTGTTTTTAAAAAGGAGTTTTCACAAAAATGTAGGAAAAGAGGAAGTAATTTATTACAGAAAATACAGGAAAGTATGTGTACTAAAAGAAGAGGAGAAACTGAGGAAAAGGAGAGATTATGTATTTTATAATAGAATGATAAACATATAATACAGAAAAATGTGTAAAAAGAAGGGTACTTGAACAAATTGAAAAATTTAACGGAATTATTTAAAAGAATGGATAAAAAGAAAATACGGAATTATGGCCATTTAGTAATACTTTAGGAAAGAGTGATCAGAAGATATAAATATCTATAATTAGATTTATCAAAAGGATAAAAGAAGTAAAAATGTAAATGGGAAACGTGATAATAAATTCAAGACTGTGGACAAAGGATAGATGAAAGAAAAGTGCCAGGAGGAAGAGTTGAAGAATGAGAGGAGGAGGCCTACAGAAAAAAATGAAAAGATAAAAATTTAAATGAAGAGCACAATAAAAAGGAAAATATTCAGAATATTTCAAAGAAGTGGAGAAAATGGTTCCCAGAAGAATGAACGTATGTAGTTTGATATTATCACTTTATGAAGCAAAAGGAGTAGATAATGGGAAAAACTGATCAAATATGATAAAATGAATGTAGATAGGATAAGTGAATATAAGATAGAAAGAAGTTTTAATAATAAGAGGAGACTTTAAGCTGAAGGAAACTGGAAAAGCAAAATTGTATAAGCGAGGGGATAAAATGACATATAAAGTCAAAGTATGAAGATAAAATGTAATTTTAAGGGGATATATAATTTTATATTTTGCTCGGTGAAGTTTGACAATCTACAAAAAGAAAAAAGAAAAGAATCCGGTTTACGGTCGTTCATCTTTCGCACTGATGTCTTGGCAGAAGGACTCTAGCAAAAAAAAGGAAGAAATCTCTGAAAGAGAAGGAGGAAAAGCTGGAAAGGAAGGATAGAGACAGAGAAAGAAGTCAAGATTAAGCACGCGGCATAAAGATGGCAGGTCACGTAGGTGAAAAATCTGATCCTGCGAGAGGACAGTAACGTGGATACGTTACTTCCTCCCCGCAAAACTTCTTCAGGAGCGGTCTCATAATTCACGGCGCTCTCGTTATTTGCTTTCGCTATCGAGATGAAAGTCGCTCCACGAAGACCGCCACGATCGATTCCATATTTTTACCCCACACTTGGGCTAAGATATTTTTAAAGTAAAACTCGACATTAACGCTTTATTAAATTTATCGACATATTCCCCTAAATAACGGCTGTCGTATACCGATATTGAAACCCACGCCAAAGGCTATCAACTCTCAGTTCTGCTTTAGATTGATTTTAACCGTGACATACTGGCCACTCAAAACTTCGCGAGAAAATTGTTTGGTACTATTTATCTTTCAATAAAGTTGACAACAAAAGGAGGTACAAAGAATTGCATTACTCAAATTTCAATCATTGGTTGACAATCCAGAGAAAAATGTCTCGAGTTTTAACTTTTTTTGTAATTAATATTAATCTCCAAATTCATTTATTTACTTTGTCCACATTGAAGCTCCTTTGTTTTTGCTCACTGGTCGCGTTCTTTTGCTCTTGGCTTTTTTTCTAACACCCAGTTGGAGAGTTTATTAGTATATGTCATTTTGACATCTTATAATAAAAAAATTGTTCCACTTGAAATTGTTGCGATTTAATCATTTGAAATTAGATACAGTTTCAGGAAAACATATATTACATATGTCAAAAATTATAAGAATTTCAAACAAATCAATCATCGCTGTCAATTTTACTGTTCACCATTAAAGAATTTGCAATTGCAAATATATAAAATTGAATAAATTTCTATCCAAAAACCTGATAAATGAACTAGTCCACAAAAGCAATAAATACTTAATTATTTCGTATATACATTAAATATTGGAGAGTCTTCAATTGAAAAAATTCAAAATTGAATAATTTTAAATAGAAAATAGTTAAAATTGAGAAATTTTCAAATGTGAACCTTCAAAATTGAACCATTAAAAATACGTTCAAAATTAAATGTCATTAAAGCAGGACTTCTCAAAATTGAATAATTTGCAATTCTATATTGTCAAAATTCAAGAATGTTCAATAGTATCTCTTCAAAATTATTTAATTGTAAATCTGTAAAATTGAAGAGTTTTTAAGTTTTGAATATTTATAATAAATTATGCAAGTTTTAAGTATAAATTAAAATTTTTATAATTTCGATGATTTAAATTTGAAGTTTCCTGAATTTGGTTAGCATCGAAATTGAGAAACCCCTTCTTATAAGTCTGTAAAATTAAAGAAATTTTAAGTACAAGTCGTTAAAATTAAAGAATTTTTAATTACAACTTTTGAGATTGATAGAACTTTGAGTTGAAAATAGTTGAAACTACAAGAGTTTTTAATCACAACAATTAACAATTAAAAATTTGCAAGTTTAAATTTCAATAATTTATATTTATGCATGTTTAAAATTTAAGAGTTTTCAATTGCTACATTTTAAAATTATAGAATTTTTAATTGTAAATCTTTAAAATTCAAGAATTTTTTTTTTACAATTCCCAATTAATAATAATGCAATTTTTAAGTTTTACAATTTAAAATTCTGTAATTGCGATTCTTTGCATTCGACATTTCTTTATTTGCAAGATTTATAATTGAAAACTTGACTTCTGATCTTCAAAATCATGGAAATTTAATCATTTATATTTATGCATGTTTAAAATTTAAGACTTTCCAATTGCTACATTTTAAAATTATAGAATTTCAAATTGTAAATTTTTGAAATTCAAGAGTTTTTTTATTTTGACAATCGCCAATTGATAATAATGCAATTTTTAAATTTTACTGTTTAAAATTCTGTGATTTTCATGCCTTATATTTGAAATTTTTCAATTTGGAAGATTCAGAATTAAAAATTCTACTTTTTATCTTCAGATCATCAAAATTTAAGAATTTTTATTTTGACATCTTCAAAATTGAAGAATTTTCATGAAAATTTATATTGCTAATCGTTTAAATCTTAGAATTTTAAATCTTCAAAATTGAACCATTAAAAAATGTTTAAAATTACATGCCATTAAAACAGAAATTTTCAAAATTGAATAATTTGCAATTCTATATTTTCCAAAAGTCAAGAATTTTCAATGGAAACTCTTCAAAATTGTTAAATTGTAAATCTTTAAAATTGAAGAGTTTTCATTTTCAAACTTTTTAATTTTTAATTATGCACGTCTTAACTTTTGCGCTCGAAAATGATGCAGGTTTTAAATTTTACATTTAAAAATTCTGTAATTTTGATGATTTATGTTTAAAGTTTTCTCAATTTGGAAGATTTATAATTGAAAACTCTTGACTTTTGATCTTCAAATCATCAAAACCATCACAGATGAATTTTAAATTGCTAATTGTTCAAATTGAAGAATTTCCCATTGTGAATCTTCAAAATTCAACCATTTAAAAAATAGAAAAATTCAAATCAGAACTTTTCAAAATTGAATCAATTGCAATTTCATACCTTAAAAATTCAAGAATTTCCAATTATAACTCTTCAAAATTTTAGAACCTAAAATTGTAAATCTTTAAAATTGAAAAAACTGTAATTTTGATGATTTGCATTGGAAATTTCTTGAATTTTGAAGATTCAGAATCGAAAACTTGACTTTTGATCTTCAAAATCATCCAAATATAAGTATTTAAATTTTTTAAATTAAAGAGTATTCGAATGTAAATCTTCAAAATGGAACTATTAAAAAAAACATTCAAAAGTACATCATTTTAAATTATACACATTGAAAATTGAGGAATCTTCAATTGAAAATCTTTAAGGTAGATTTATTTCAAAAGATATTCAAAATTTAATGAATTAAACTATAAACATTAAAGCACTATTTTTGCTAGTTTTAATAAATAAATTATTAACACATATACGTCCCTTATAGTCCCTTTTCTTCATTGTCCTAAATTTACAGTTCGATGTCTCATTTCGTGTAGAATTCGTATGGTCAAAAAAAAATGTCGTTAAATTTTGAAACGATCGTTAATTCGGTTTTTAATATATGTAAATTCAAGAGTGGAGATTATGACCGAGAGTGTACAAAATTTCATAGTATTCATGAAACGTAATGCGCTACACCTAAACTATGAATATCATATTACGCTTAAGTATTTATGGCCAAATTAGAAGCGGATTCAACAAAGTTCTGGTTTTGTAGTCCAGCACTAGAGGCAGAAATAATGTTGTCGATTATAATGAGGGAACAGCAATTAATATGAAACAGAAAGAGAGCTCGGATGAAGTATGCAAAAATGAATGAGAGAAAGAAAGAAAGAGAGTAGTAAAGAGAAATACAGGAATAATAAAGAATCAATAGCGTGCGCTAATTAATTATCGAGATCCGACAAAATAGACGTGAATAAAGGTGATTCAAATTGTTGGAACATTTTTGGCTCGTCTGCACAGTCATGCCAATTAGTTGCAACTCGTTAATTATCTGGATGGTAAATCGATGTGATTCCCTGATTAATTTCAGTCGAGTTAAAAAGACATCTGTATTGATATCGTGTGAATATTGAAATTGAAACTCGAAATCCAATTATAGTAGTAATATCATATATAAATATTAAATGTCTGCACAGTAATTGTGAGTTGAATTAATTAATTGTAACCTAATTTTGTGTAATCACTTATATAATTTGTTGATTTATATTTTATAAATTACTTTTGCAATATCATACTATGCATTGAAATTATTTACGAGAAATTAAACAATCAGTAAGCAATTAAAATTAACTCAATTAAATTACAGAAGAACTAGAAAATGATAGGAAGAGATATCGATTATTTACATGAAATGCCATTCGATTTAACAAAACAAAGGGGTTTTCGGTTCATTGCCTCAATTGAATTTCAGTCGAATGCTTGTTCGTGACAAAGCGACTCTACCAAATTCCTTGCGCTGAAATAAAAACAATTGTGCTTTGCCAAAATTCCTATCATTAGAACTCTTAAATTGATCAACGTCTGCGGTTTTTGTGTTTCTGATTTATTTAAAAAAATTCGATTTATTTTTTATTTCATTTATTCAAATTTGAGACATTAAAAAAATATGACAAGGAAATAAATGAATTCCTGTACCTCCTGACTTTTTTCCTTGTCACTATTTTCTTTGGATTTTAATATTATAATAAGGAAAACACAAATTTCATATGAGTTATTACCAGAAAAAATATTTGTTGTTGTTTAATATCTAAATTTAAAAAATGGTCTTAATTTTTCAAGAGTCGTTTTTTGAGAAATACTTTGATTTATTTCAAAATTACCTGAAATCAGTGAACCTTCTATCCAAGGTAGTATTCCACTAGCAACAGAGAAGTTAAAAAAAATTGAATTTGTTATAAAACTATAAGTGAATGAAAATGGTTTCGTGGAAGATTGACAGTGATTCGTCTCTTGATTTGCACTAAATTTGAACAATTTATAGACCAAAAGAATTTTTTAGTTGAATTGATGAAAGTAAATACCTTGTTATTTTATAAACAGATTGACAGTGTCTATGCGTATCGAAAAAATCCGGCTCAATGTACCGAATTTCGGTACACGTAGCTACGGCGAAACAAATTTGATGAAAAATATCCACATCAGGTATTCATAATGGAATAAATCAATTTTTTCTACCGAATCGCCGCAAATTACTCGAAACTAACACCTGGTTATCATATTTAGTCAGTCAGTAACAACTTACGTTTTTTTAAACGAACTTAATTATTAAATGCACTTTTTGCCTATTTTTCGTAGTACAAACTTAGTTTTTGCAATGCAATCAAACGTAAGTAACTAATATCTAAAATGTTAAGGATATTTAAGTAACAATAATTAATTTTTCAAAAACACTGTCTAGTAGGGTGAGTTAAAAATAAAATATTCTGGAATTGGAAATCGATACAACGCATAAAAGTGGCGTATAGTGATCACTAAAAAGCGAGCTAAAAAGTATCATTAATTTGAAATTGAAAAATATGCAGATGGTTACCTGCGCTCGAAAAAAATGTAAAAAATGTTTTGTTTTATTTTCAATCTTGAAAATAAGTGTAACTCTTAAAGTATAGTTATTGTTTTGATAAATATTTTCCCTCAAACATTTTTTTTAATGATTCCAGTCACAGAAAAATTAACTTTCAAAATTGGAAACCGTAGAATTGTAAAGAATTTTTTCCTCGAACCAATAAGCCCCCATTTATTCAAATTCAACCCTTTTAAAAAGTTGGTAAAAAGCGATAGTAAGAAAAAATTCAGTTGCAGAAAACATTATGAAAATAATTTTTGTTTTGTAAATTTAAAAAAAGTTTCAATGAAAATAATGCTTTTTACTTGAAATGACTTTGACAGTAATATTATTTTTCTTCGTAAAACCATAGAAAAACTATTTTTTCCGTGATCTAATTTTTTGCATGACAACTACCTTAATTTGAGTTACAATATTGTTGCGCTGACATTGGACAAAATTCGAATTTGCTAAAGTTTCTGGAAATATGGTTTTCAGGCGTTGCCATTGGTGCAGCGACCAAGCAGATTGTCGTTGGTAAAGTGTCGGACAGTCAGGGATATTAATGACTCTGGGGTCTGGAAGACCCCTGTCAGTCGGTCGACTCGTGGGACTCGACCGAGGGTCCAAATGGCTCAGCCGTAAATTGTACAGTGAGCAACTGGGTACTGGTAATTGTACTTGTATTAGTATTAGTAGCATCAGTAGCACCGTTAGCTGTAGGGAGCTTTCACACGTCTGTGTCTCAAGTTTGAACAAGGCAATGCTAATGCTAAAATACTTGTAGTTTATGACAGCAATTTCCATAACGATTTAAGTTCAAAGTTGCCATCTCTCCCTCATAGAGAAAACTTCAATATATTTCAAACATCAAATTATCGCAGAAAATATTGATCGAACATAAAATGTGTCGGATTATAATAAGTATAATGGAAATTTGTTTAAATTAATTCGATCAAAAATTGTGAATTTTAGTTTCGGTTCATATTTTTTAAATTAAATCTCATTATCTGAGTATGAATTTTCCAAAGCTGTATCCATCCCCGTTTTCGAGATAATGGACTTTGAAATATTCGCCACAGGCCATAAATATAGAGTTTGACGAAAAACACTTCTCGCTGCCTGCATTTTCATATTCTTATCATAATGAGAAGGTTTTGCGTGGAAATTGGCTATCGCGAGTTTAATTGAATCTCCACGTTTCGAGACAACTCGAATTCGAAAAAAAAACAGTTTTCACGATGGTGTCTGTTACGTTTTTATGGACCAAAATGAAAGATAAATTTTGTTAACTGGCATTTTTTGACCAGCGGTTCTGGTTTTGTCCAACGAAAATTCTATTTTGCGGTGAAATTATGCAAAATCCGAAAAGAATGATCAATTAAAAATGGTTCACTAATAATAAAAGATCCACAAAAATGTATATTTTTGTAAAAACCACACAAAATACAATAAAACGCTTAATGACAAAATTATTCACCTAAATAATGTCTGCAAAATTTATCTACACCATTTTTTGATGAGACGCATAGTTTTCATTTTAATCGTGAAAAATATTGTCAAAAATAAACAACTCCATTTTTCAAAGAAACTCTGATATGAAACAAAAATGTTAAGAAAAAATTGTTTATCCCAAAAAGATCTACTCATTTACTTCAGACAGTTTATTGATAAGAGGTATAGGTTTGGTTTTAAACGAGATAACGCTTTAAAAAAAAAAAAATGAAAAATTCCGTATTCCAGCCAAATTATGTGAGATATGAAAAGTCTATAAAAAAACGAAATGTGGTGGAAATGAATAGTGGATGAAAGACTAGTTTTTTCGAATCTCTCACATTATAGTATGTCACCTTCTGTTTAGTGTTCGTTGAAATGAATAATTTTTCAATCTGAATTTTTCGAAATGAATAATTTTTCAAGTTTAATTATTCGAAGAAATTATTATTGTTCAAACGATATAGGGTGTATATTTAGAGATAAGGAAATACTGAATATTAAGCGACATAGTGTAAGAGATTCGAAAAATCTAGACTTTTCTCCACCTTCCCTATCAACAGACGCAAACAACATTCTTTAATTGTTTGAGTGAATAAAAATTGTTTGAATAACCACCAAGTATGTTAAACAGGAACTACTACTCTTGACGTTCATCAACTTTGGATAATTTATCCCGAAAGATAACAAAAATTCCAAAAAATACAGTCTTCAGCATAGATTTGATAGAAAACTGCTATTTTGCATTTTTGGGGCATTTTCCGGGCACAATAAAATGAGTTTTGGGGTGTTATAATTAAAATTTAGTGGGTGGAAATTATTCCTTAAATACTCCTTTAGATGTGAACATACTGCCATTCACAAAAATTTCATAACAAGTACTTATTTTTTCAATTTTTTTTTTTAAATCGAGCTTCTCCCATTTAAAACCCCATGTTAATTTTGAAAGCACAGGGACACGGGTTGACGTTGAAAAAAATTTCCAAATTTCTTTCTCAGGAAAACAAACAAATTAAGGAAGGGAGGGGGGGGGTATCACCAAACATCAAAAATCGAATTTTTACAGGTATAAATTTGGACCCCTGGTGTGTATAATGTATACATGCAATAAATTGCTGTTTTTTTTGTTATTACGATGTCTCAAATATGTGTGTGTCACGAAATCGGAATGATCATATTTAACTCACCGTTTAGGTGCTTTTAAATATCCATATGGCCAGAAACACTGTAAATAATTAAAATTGAATGTTTTTTTAATCAATCAAAATGTATTTAGATTTTTTTTCTGCCAGCATAAGCTGTTATGTTGACAAAAAAGTAGAGTTTCATGCATATCAGCTGTCATTTGAGACGTTGGAAAGGGGTAAGGGATTTGATCAATATTATTTCTGTGACTAGTCTCAGGGGTGCCTCATAAATTGAATTATGAACCGTTACTCATAGTTCTCATGTCACTAATCGACGATAAGGCATGAAAAAATATCTAAATACACTTTTATTTATTGAAAACCCATTAAATTTTAAGTATTCACAGTGTTTCTGGCCGTACAAACGTTTAACAGCACCTACACGGTGAGTTAAATATGGTCATTCCCATATCGTGACAGATCCATATTTGAGACATTGTAGTAACAAAAGTAACAATAATTTTAAACTTTTGTCTCGTCGAATCGCTGCATTTACCGTTCAATTAAAGATTCTAATAGTTTGTTGCCGACAAAAATTTTCTCCAGCCAAAACAGAGGTGACGCCCCTATTCTGCAATTAAACCCTAAAATTTACAATTTGTGGTCTCCCCTTGTAAGTTCTTTTTTATTCTGCAACAATCTAGGGTCCGGATTCAAGAACCGACTATAAATATATTTTTGGCACGAAAATGGTATTGGATTGTTTGATCCAGGTTCTAAATTTGGATTAAAATTTACATCCGTTAAATAATGAAGGTAGAATATTTATTTTTCAGAAACTGCAGTGTGTTCACTGTTCGTGTAGGTAGACGCGCCTTGGGTATAATAAATTTTCATCAAGCGGGAAGAGTTTGCGAACTAATCGCCACCCTTTAACGTTTAATTAACCCGACAAGGTAGCATATCCATTGCCCAAATTACGTCACTACGTATGAAGTTTTCGCTTTGGGTTAATCAACGAGCTTTTAAAGGAAACTTTACAGCTAATGCTCAAAGCCTTTCCGAAAATATGAAATCTATTTTAGTAAAAAAAAATCTAACCAACAGAGTGGAGTCAGGTAAAATAAAAAAAGGTTAACTAAAGGCTTCGTGAAAGAACGAAACTTCTCTCCCTTTGAAGTTAAGTAAAAATTATTCAACTGTAAAACCAAAGGCAAAGTTTTTTATTACTATTCTGTTCTTCTGCGTCAATTTTTGTAACGTTATTTCAGCTCCATTAAAAAACTTTACCTAATATATAAATTTTGAGTGCAAAAATTAAAATACTAGTAGAATTTTTTCCCTCGTAATGAACTTACAAAAGGCAATCTTCCCCAAAGAATAGTTTGTGAAGGAAATTTATGCTTTCTTAATTAACTTATCATTCCAATTTTCTCGCTCACTTTGTAAATTTTTTAAATACGGTTATTTTAATTCAGACAGGGGAAAATCTAATTTTCTCGGAAATCGCTTGTCATATGTAAAAAGGGAGTGAATTCTAAAAAGAGTGCCTGCGGGGCCGTATGTTTTATATTCCGTCGGAATGAGAATATGCGTTCGTAGCACGTCAGTTTCGCAAAAAATGTCAGATTAATCGACCAGTGCAACGGCAAATTGAGCCAGGCGTTTTTTGACAGCTTGGCTGAGTGAGTTCTACAATCTAAAGTAGCTTTATCTTAAAACCCGTACATTAATCATTTATTTAATAAATTGTTTGAAACAATATCAATTGTTGTCATATGATGATCAATCATGACTACTTAGAAATCTAATATAAAACATAAGGCATTTTAGGTAATAAATTAGCGTTTTCAACATTTACGCTCTATACTGAAGTATTTATTTATTGTTTATGACAATTGACTTGTAGATTCAATAATTTATATATGTCTATTAAGTATATATGCATTAATTCTGATCAATAGCGAGTTTCTTTACGTAATTCTTCTTTAGATGAAAAATCATATTTCTGAAATTTATAATTTTGGCACTATATTTTTTACATATTGTTGCACAAAAAAATGTATTAAAACATCGAGTAGTATAAGGCCTTCAAAATTTGGACATGGACAATAGAGTATGCAAAAAACGCAAAGTTTGCGAATTTTTCGAAAGACGTCTTCAAAGAATTCTTCTTTTTTACTTTTTTTCGCTTAAATAGGAACTGAAATAATAGAAACCAATAAGAAAATTCAACTACTTTTGCTTGAAAACCCTATTATTATATTTTAGTTCGTAATTCATTTCGTTTGGTTGAAAATTCTAGTATTTAGTTAAAAATGTCATTAATTTGAAGAAAATGTAACTATTTTGTTCAAAAGTCATCTTTTTTTGGTAAAAAATGCAGCTAATTGGTTGAAAATTTAACTATTCCATTATCAGCAAATTAATCTTTTTTGTTCAAAAAAATCATCTTTTAGGTTGAATGTTAAATTATTTTGTTGAAAATTCATTTTAATTTTAGGATTCATCATTTTAGTTAAAAAATATTCTATTTGGTCGAAAACTGAACTATTTTGTTAAAAATTAGTTTCTTTTTTGATTGAGAATAATTGTTACATTCTCATCTCAATGAGAAGGTATTGGTTTTATGTGAAAACTGACTTTCGCGGATTCAATCAAATGTCGACGTTCCGAGGACCTCTGAGTCAGAAAAAACGGTTTTTACGAAGGTGTCTGTCTGTCTGTCTGTAGTCTGTAGTATCGTGTAGGCACGGTAACTTTCGAAAGATTGATCAGATTAGATTGTGCTTTGGCACACTTTTTGAAGGCCTGAAAAAAAAGAACAAGTTTGTTAACCAGCTATTTTGAATCAAAATTCAAAAAGTGAGCACATTTTGAAAATTTTTTTTACCACTTTTTTTCAAAATTTGAAAATTCTATTCACGGTTGTTAGTATTGAACCAAGAGACAAACAATTTATCCTCGCGAAATTTTTCGATGAAATGAAAATTATCAGAGTTATAGCAATTTCAAAATCACAAAAAACAAACCAAAATTAATATTTTAGGCCGAACAACGCATGATATGAAAAAAGGGCGAAAAATGAAAATTGTTTCTTTTTGAGAGCCCTACAATATTATTATAACAACTTTTTGGATTTTCTCGAAAAATCGAAAATTCAAATTTCGATCGCACACAAAATAATGAAAAACTAAAAATTCCATTTTGCGGTTAAACTATGCAAGATACTAAAAAAGATAATTCTACAAAAATCGTGAAACTAAAAAAGATCTACAAATTTGTTATCAACCACTTTTTGATAGAACGCGTAGTTTTTGTTTTATTCGTGAAAACTAACACTAAAAATAAAAAAATTGAATGTTTTGGAAGACGACACAAGGAAAGAAAAAAAATAGGAAAACCTGTTCACTTGAAGATGATGTACAAATTTGTTATTTGCAGTTTTCAGAAAGGGCGAGTATATTTTCAATCGTGAAAAATAAGCATAAAAATAAAAAAATAAAATTGGTTGAAAATGACACAAGAGACGAAAAAAATGGAAAAACAAAAGTTTTTCAACCAAAAAAGATCTACAAACTCGTTATAAACTCTTGCTATAAAAAAAAATAAAAAATTAAAATTGGGTTTTTTGGAAAAACGACACAAGCTGCAATAACTTTTTATTTAAGAACATTTTTCGCCTAAATTATATCCACAAATTTGCTTAGAACCACTTTACACTAGAATGCGTATTTTCAGTTTAAATAAACAAAATACATGAATTTTTAACAAAATCGTTGAATTTTCAACTAAAATCCATCAATTTTCAACCAATAATAAAATAGTGAAAATTTCCCCTATTCTCGAAAAACTTCCCCTTTGCCCCTTTTTTAATTAAAATTAATCCGTCTTTCGCCTGTTTTCTTGAATTTTCCCTATTTTCTCGAGTTTCCCCTTTTTCCCCTATTCTCAAAAAACTTTCCTTTTCCCCTATTCTCGAAAAATTTCCACTTTTTCCCTTTTCTCTTCAAATATACGATATTTGAAAATACGATTTTTCGTTTTAAATCTACAAACTTCTTTTCTTAAAAAAGAGAATGTTTTACCGCGAATAGTTAAAGCTTTTGTTTTTTTATTTTACAGAATTATTTATTATAATTATTTTTTTTTTTAATTTGACTAATTTCAAACTAAACTGTTTAGGAGTTAAATAAAACTTTAAAGGTAAAATATATTTTTTTTCAATCTATACAAATTAAATATTTTTTAAATTAATTATGATAAAGGACGATGGTTTTTCTGTTTTTCATTAAACGAATAAGTTCTAGAATTTAATCAATTTTCAAAAACTACCAAAAACCAGTTTTTAACAGTTCAGCAAAAGCGCAGTTCTTACTAGATGTTAAATTTTTTTTTTTAAATATAAATTCCATATAATATTTAATTAATGAAAAGATTTGTAAAAATTTAAACAAACTGCTTTCTCTTCCTTTTTCTAAATGAAGAAACCTACAATTTTCTTTGAGTCCAAAAAATGCAAGAAATAATATTTTTTATCTAACTAGAAAATAAACCCGCGCGATTATTTTTGTTGGTCTTGCGCAATTTTTAAATTAAAGTATAAAATTAATATTAACATCAAAATTTTGTAATTCATAGCATCTATTATATAAAATAATAGAAAAAAATAATTATAATATTATTTATAATTTGTGATAATTGATATCTTCATTTCAGAATTAGTATATATGTTTGTTACAATATATAGAAAATGAAATCATTGCATTTTTTATAAAAAATACCAATTTTCGACGAAAAATATAAACATAACTTATTATTCTTCAAATATTGTTAATTTCCTTTGGAATATAATTTTTTAATTAAAAATGTCAATTTCCGACGAAAAACACTAAAATAATGCGAAATTATTTTAAAAAATTAAATCTTGTTCAAATTATAATTATTTTCTTTTAAAATAACAATTTTTTGTGCATAATGCTAACATAACCTGAAATGGTTTAAATTTGTGAATCTTTTTTGACATATATTTTTTTATTATAAAAAATACAAATTTCTGACGAAAAACAATAAAATAATCCAAAATTGTTTAAAGCTTCTGAATATTGTTCAAATGATAATGATTTTTATTTTAAAATATCAGCTTTTTTTGTGAAACGCTAACATAACCTAAAATTCTTTAAATTTGAAAATTGTCTTCGGAATTAATTTTTTTTATTAAAAATACCTATTTCCGACAAAAAACACTAACATAATACAATATTGTTAAAAGTTTCTAAATATTCTTTAAATTACAATGATTTTTCGTTTAAAATAACAATTTTTTGTGCATAACGCTAACATAACCTGAAATGGTTTAAATTTAGAAAAATCTTCATTGTAATATATTTTTTTTTATTATTAAAAATACAAATTTCTAACGAAAAACAATAAAATAATCCAAAATTGTTAAAAGATTCTAAATCTGGTGCAAATTATAATTATTTTATTGGATAATAACAATTTTTGTTGTGAGATGCCAACATAACCTAAAATTCTTCCAATTTGATAATCGTTTTTGGAATTAATTTTTTTTATTAAAAATACCAATTTCCGAAGAAAAACTCTCAAATAATCCGAAATTATTAAAAGATTCTAAATCTTGTTCCAATTATAATTATTTTATTTTGAAATAACAATTTTTTGTGCATAATGCTAACATAACCTGAAATAGTTTAAATTTATGAATCCTTATTGAAATATATTTTTT
The DNA here is from genome assembly GCA_011634705.1 of Andricus grossulariae. Classification (NCBI taxonomy): domain Eukaryota; kingdom Metazoa; phylum Arthropoda; class Insecta; order Hymenoptera; family Cynipidae; genus Andricus; species Andricus grossulariae. The sequence continues at coordinate 186,364,157 of JAABKJ010007545.1, read as the reverse complement.
ATTATTATTAAAAATACAAATTTCTGACGAAAAACAATAAAATAATCAAAAATTGTTAAAAGCTTCTCAATATTGTTCAAATGATAATGATTTTTGTTTTAAAATATCAGTTTTTTTTATGAAACGCTAACATAACCTAAAATTCTTCAAATTTTAAAGTATCATTGGAATTAATTTTTTTTATTAAAAAATACCAATTTCCGAAGAAAAATACAAAAACATCCAAAATTATTAAAAGATTATAAATCTTGTTCAAATTATAATTATTTTCTTTTGAAATAACAATTTTTTGTGCATCATGCTAACATAACCTGAAATGGTTTAAATTTAGAAAAACCTTAATTGAATTTTTTTTTTATTAAAAATACAAATTTCTGACGAAAAACAATAAAATAATCAAAAATTGTTAAAATGTTCTGAATATTGTTCAAATGATAATGATTTTTGTTTTAAAATATCAATCTTTTTTTGTGAAATGCTACATAACCTAAAATGTTTGAAATTTAAGAATCTTCTTTGGAATTAATTTTTTTTATTATTAAAAATACCAATTTCCGAAAAAAATACTAAAATAATACAAACTTATTAGAAGTTTCTAAATTTTGTTCAAATTGTAATTATTTTATTTTAAAACACTAATTTTATTGTTAAACGCTATATCATAACCGAAAATTGTTGAATCGTTAAAATTTTCTGAGATCTGAATTTAAACTTCGAGCGTTACAATTTTTAATTTTCTGTTTAAAATTTGTTTATCCGTAAGTGAAGTTGTTGATTTTTTTTTATAAATAACAATTGAATAATGATTAATTTAGAAAAATTTAATTAATGTAAGAATTTATGAAAATAAGAATTTATTATTAATTATTATTATTAACTATTATTAATTGTCAAAATTTTTCTTAAATGAAGGAACCTAAACTTTTCATTGAGACCAAGGTAAAACCAAAAATAGTCTTTTTTAATTTTAAAATTAAAAAATAAAATTTTATTTAAAATTGTGTTAGCCCTCTGGGTTTATTTTGAAAATGTTAATAGTTAAAGTCTTTTAGTTTTATTGTAAAAATAAGTAAACGCGCGAGCGTTCACTGCTAGTGCAAAATATTTTATTTCCAATTTACATTGAAATTTTAAATTATTATTAGGATAAAATAATAAATCTTTGACAGAAATTTTTGATTATACTTATAAATATCACTATTTAATTATTAATGCAAAATTTTTTGAAAGGAGGAAATATTCTTGATTAGAGTTACGATTGAAAATATAATAATTATTTAAATTCTTCAATGACATAAATAAAAACTGTACAATTTCTTATAAAAAATGGTTCCTTTTCTAAATGTAAAAATAAATGTTTAATATTTCTCCTTTTTTAAACATTATTTTATCTATCATTTGTTTATTCATTTTGAAAAATATTGATAACATTCTGTTAAATTGTATTTTCACCCGTCAGCTTTATACCTCGTGCCAGTTTCTAGATCGTATCGAGAATCGACCGAATTCTCTAGACCACCTAGTTTTGAATAATTTAAGTCCGTCAATTAGACAGATTCAATAACTCCACGTTTCAATGGAATACTTGATTTTCGTGAATATTGAAAGCTAGTTGAATTAGAAACGCAATTTCAATTAATCCTTAATCCAAATGCAAATAGATCCTTAATCCCATTTTCAATCTTCTTCATTTCCTATTATTTAAACTATTGATTCTCTAAAATAACATTTTTAATAATTATAATGTGGAGTCTCTAAAATAACATTTTTGAATCTAAAATCCAAATTACTGTCAAGGGTTTTAAATTTGAAATTCCTTGATTTAAATTTAATATTTTTTTATTCTGTTTATGAAAAATTTGTAACTTACACAAATTTTCTTTTCTAAAAACTGCAAATATTAAAGCACAAGAATGTTGTCATTTGCACTGCAAAAGTCAGGATCTAGAAACATCTTATTGCACTTTCTATATCTAAATAATAAATGTCTCTAAAAGACTAAAAAAAAAGAAGAAATAAAAAAGAAAATTGAGAAAAGGGACTATTTGTACCGAAATTTCGGGACAAATCATTTTTAGTCCCTTTGTTATACGCGGCTCGCATAAAGCGATACTCTTTTATTGGTAGATTTTAAACACTCTCGTCGACGACGTTTACTCATTCAGTAGGCAACCATCTTAAAATTATAATATCTAGAAACTAGACCCGAGAGTAAGAGAGAGAGAGAGAGAGAGAGAGAGAAGATAGCCTCACCGCGGCGAAAGGAGATACTGCCTGAAATGACGTCAGCAAGGCGGCAGGGAGAGTAGAGGCGAGAGTCGCTAGTGCAGCGCCTGCGCAGCTCGAAGCGCACATCTCCCTCCATCGATTTTCTGCCCTCTCTGCGCGTCTCCCACGCAACGTCCACGCAGCATCCCTCTTAAAAGGGCGCGCACTGGCCCAGAACGTCACTCGTCAGTAGCTCTTTGGGAGGTGGTAGCCAGCATCTTCACACTAAATTCTGCAGCGGGAAGGTAGCAATAGGTTTTCACAAGCAAGCTATTGCCGTGACCAACCACACGCATACAGTTCTTCGGGGAACTCAGCTGGAAGCCAGCCAGAGGCCACCGGGACGAACGATCTCCGTCACCCTCGTCTGAGGACTCACTAGGGATTCAATAGATAAGAACTCCTAACTTTCTGTAAAATCATTTTAAAATGAAGAATACGAATAAAAATCAAATGAAACATAATTTTTATTGTTACTTAAATTCTCCCCAACCCCTCTTTCCTCCGCTAACGGGCTAGATGGTATACCAGTCCGCCCGTTTCCGCTGAGACAGCTGCCATGCAAGCCATTTCAGTCGATTCGCTTACCAACTTCATCCCTTTCCCCACCTACTAACACACGTGAATCTCCGCTAACAGAGTTCTTTTGCAAAAGAAATCGAAATAAAAAACGCTCGCTAAACTTGCTATCTCTTTCTATCTTATGAGACAGACACGTCACTCCCCCTTTCCACCTCCCTCGACATTTACCCCCTCACTCCCACTTCTTGTACTCTCTAGATGACTCTTCCAACTTGCTATCTCTTTCTATCTAATGAGATAGACACATAACTCCCCCTTTGCACCTCCCTCGACATTTATCCTCTTATTCCCTCCTCTAGTACTCTCCAGATCACTCTTCCATCCGCTATCTCTTTCTATCCTGTGAGATAGACATTAAACCCTGCTTCCACCTCTCTCAAGATCTATCCACCATACGTCCCTCCTCTACAAACATGGCAACATTCCCTCTCACTCCCTCCTATGGTTCCCCTACCTATCCTGCCTATTCGTATCTAATGAGATAACTTCTTTTCACTCTATCTTAGTAGATCGAAATCCATTATCACCGAAATTGGATATAAAAAGTATCAAAAATAATAATACTAATTAAATAATTTTTTGTTACAGAGGGGCTTTCTCCGTTGTCCGACGATGCGTTCAGAAGAGTTCAGGTCTCGAGTTTGCGGCCAAAATTATCAATACAAAAAAGCTCTCCTCTAGAGGTAAGTCCTATTCTTCCATTTCCACTTTAATTCGCCTTTATCCTGCGAATTTGAAAAGCTCTTTGATCTAAAATCCTCTCTTTGTTCGCTTCAAATTAAATTTCAGTCGTTTGACAATCATCTTGTTATGAACTTCCGTTCAAGAAAGGAGAACCCTGTTAGAAATTTCTGATTAAATTTAATATCAAAGTAAATTCTCTTAACTGTACTGGACACTAATTCTCTATATTGTAAAGCAACCCAAAAATTGTATGGAATGTTGTTCACTGTTATGAAAAGTTTGAACAATAGAGAATTCTTTTTTTAAGACATTTTAGCCCAACCATCTGATAGTTTTCATTGTTATAGCCCCTTTCCATTAAATTTCAGGAAATTCAACATTCAATTTTCAACTGCTGAATGTTGAAGACAATTTTAAATTCAATTTTTGCAAATTTAATTTTCCGAAATTTTCAACAGTTCACTTTTCAACAGTTGAAAATTGTACGAAATTAAAAATTCAACTGATAAAAATGAAAGAAAGTTGAAAATTGTAGGAAATTGAAAATTAAACTGCCGAAAATAAAATAAAATTGAAAATTTAGCTCTTGATAATTCCAGTTTCAACAATACAATTTTCAACTATTGAAAATTCAAGAAAATTGAAAATTGAGTATTCAACAGTTGAATTTCAAACAATCGAATTCTCAGCTGTTGAAAAATTAAGAAAATTGAGAATGAAAATTTCAGCAATTAAATTTTCAACTGTTGAAAAACGAAGGAAATTGAAAATAGAAATTTTAACAATTGAATTTCGAAGTGTTGAAGATTTAGTTTTTAATTTTCAACTTTTCCATTTTCAACGGTTGAAAAATAAACTGGTGAAAATTCAGCAGTTAAAAATTCAATTGTTGCAAATTCAACTGTTCAAGATTTAGGTAATTTGAAAAATTAAGAAAATTGAATTTTCAATAGCTTAATTCCCAACCATACAAAATGAAACTTCTGGAAATTTTAGGAAATTTAAATTTCAGTTTTCAACAGTTAAAATTCCAACTGTTGACAATTGTAGCAAATTGATAATTCAACTGCAGAAAATGGCAGAAAATTTGAAACTGAAAACTCAAATCTTGAAAATTCAATTTTCAACCCTAAAATTTTCAACTTTTGAACATTTATGTCTTGAAAAATAAAGAAAATTCAACTGCTGAAAATTGTAGAAAATTGAAAATTCAACTGTTGAAAATCTACATTTCAATTTTCTTCAATCTGATATAGTTAAAATTCAATTTTTTTGAATTTTCAACTTTTAATAACTTAAGAAAATTTGAGAAAATTCAAAATTCAAGGGAATTAAAAAATTAAGGAAACTGAATGTTTAACTGTAGAATTTTCAACTGCTGAAAATTGAAAATTAAACTATTGCAAATACAATTTTCTTCAAGTTTTAACACGTTCATTTTCAATTATTGAAAATTGTAGTAAATTGAGAATTCAGCTCCCAAAAATGGTAGGAAATTGAAAATTCAACTGTTCAAAATTTCAATCTCAATTTTTGTCAATTTTCAACAGCTAAAAATTCCGTTGTTGAAAAAACTGTTAAAAAATTAACAGTTGAAAATTCTATGACAGAAAATTCAACTCTTGAAAATCCAATTTTCAATTTTCTAAAATTCCAAACTGTTGAAAATAAAATTTTTAATTTTCCTCAACTTTCAACTGTTCAAAATTTAAGAAAATTAGAAATATAAGGAATTTTAAAAATGAAGAAAATTGAATTTTCAACAGTAGAATTTACAAACGTGGAAAATTGAACTTCTGGAAAGTGTAGAAAATTGAATATTCAATTTTCAACAGTTCAATTTTAAACCGTTGAAAAATGTAGGGAATTGAAAATCGATCTCTTAAAAATTAAGTTTTTAACAGTAAATTCTTCAGCTGTCAAAAATGCAAGGGTTGAAAAATGAAGAAAATTTAAATGCTGGAAAATTTATGAAATTGTAAATTCAAATTTTTTTATTTTACAACTGTTGAAAATTCAACCATTGAAAATTCAAGTGTTAAAAATTCAACAGTTGAAAATTTAAATATGGAAAATTTTCTTTTCTTCATTTTTCAACAGTTGAAAATGTAAAGGAAATGCGAAAATTTAATAAACATTTTTTTAAACCGTTTTTTACGTAAACGGGTCACTATTGTGAAATAATTTTTTTGGAAATTAGTAATCATCCAATGGACTCTCAGTAGAAAATTTATGAGATTTAAAACAAAATTCCAACTTTGTTGATCTTCTTTGAAAAAAAAAATTAAATTTGTATTATTGTTAGCGTAAACTAAAATTATTCCAGAACTCTCATTCAGTTTTCACTTTCTGCTTTCAATATTATTCAGCGTAAATCTGGTTTTTTAAATTATTCATTTTGATAGCCATTTTTTAAATTAATTTTTTCTCAATTTTTTTGTGTGATTCGAATTACAGCGGAGTGAAAGGAGATTAACAAAAAAAAAAAAAATTTTTTAAAAGAATGATTTTTAATTCATAACTCCATCTAGTCTGAAAAAAACGTTAAACATGTTCTGTTATCCTCTAATGATAATACAGATTCCTTTAAAAATTTGATATGTTCCATCTAGCATAATAATGCGTATATTTTCTGAAATAAAGTTCCTTCTCTCGATCTCTCTAGTAGCATAATGAAAAAAGCACCTGACCGGAAATCAGAAGTTCAGTGATTCGAATCCCAGCGGAGTGAAAGGAGATCTTTTTTTCAGAAAAAAATTAATTTAAAAAATGATTTTCTATTTATAACTCCATCTAGTCTAAAAAAACCCAACAATTTTCTGTTATCCTCTAATGATAATACAGATTCATTTGAAAATTTGACATGTTTCATCTAGCATAATAATGCGTATATTTTCTGAAATAAAGTTCCTTCTCTCGGTCTCTCTAGTAGCTTGAAGGAAAAAGCACCTGGCCGGAAATCAGAAGTTCTGTGGTTCGAATCCCAGCGGAGTGAAAGGAGAAGATATTTTTTTTCAGAAAAAAATAAATTAAAAAAATGATTTTTAATTCATAACTCCATCCAGTCTAAAAAAGACGTTAAAAATGGTCTGTTAATCTCTGATGATAATACAGATTCCTTGAAATATTTTGATAACATTAAAAAATTCTTAAGATTATGCTATTATCGCTCTAATGGATGAATCACGTTTTCTTTTTCATTATTTCGTTCGTTAGTGCATATAGAAGGATGAAAAGGAGGCCGAAAATGATATCTAAGACGTGAAGCCAAACGAGCGTTATAATCGAATCAATTAAAACGTTGCGCGGGCAAACTTATCCGATAAACGGCATTGTGTTACGGGAATTAGTGGCTATACGTAGGTGAAGTAACCCCTATCGCTAGTAAAGCACACTTGATACTTTGCGATTCTTGTGAGCATCGATTAAACACACACAGGCACTTCTCTGCCTCGTTTTTCCCATAATTGAGTTTTACCAGAACTTAGCTTTGTAGATTTAAAAAAAGGTTTCTTTCCATCTTCTACTTTTTTTCAATACAATTTTTTATGCACAAAAAGATATTGATACACTACCGGCGGATAGTATCGGACCGCCAACAAGGCGACTCATTAAAAATTAGGCGTGACTTTGAATGGTGATAACTCCTTCCAGAATGAAGATAATAATATTTTCAAAAATTTGGTGGAAAGATTGTTAATTCCTGCGTTAAATGAGCCCTCACTGAAGTTATTTGGCCTGGTGGTTATTAAGTTATCATGTGAGAAAGACATAAAAGAAATTCTGCTTTTTAGGGATTTTTGTATTCAACTCTTGGCAGGAACCTGATCCTGCAATATGACAAATTTTATTTAAAAGTTCAAATTTTTTAGATTTTCCGTATTTTTCTAAATAAATACCACTTAAAAAGAAAGATAAAGTAATCTGGAATTTACAAGCCATTTTAATCGGTTCTTGTTCTATTAAGTTTTTAAAGTTTTGGCTAATCGTGAATAACGTCAAAAAATATATTTTTTTGGTTTAAAATTCAATTACTTAGTTGAAAGTGGAATTATTTTCTTGAAAATCAATCTTTTAGTTGAAGATTCAATTTTAGATAAAACTTTATCTTTTGTATTAGATAATTAATCTTCTTGATAACTAATTCATCTTTCTGACTGAGATCTTACTTCCTTGTTTAAAAATTTAATTATTAGGTTAAAAATCCCTTTAAAAATTCAAAATTTGGTTGAAAATTCTGGTGTTTTACTAAAATTTATTCTTTTTGATTGAAAATTTATATCCTTGTTTGAAATAAATTTTTTTATTTAAAAATTTAACTATTCCATTTTTTGTAGATTTTTTTTTAATAGAGATTCAATCTTCTTTAATGAACATTCACGTGGTTGGTTAAAAATATAACCATTTGGTTGAAAATTCATCTTTTTGGTTGAAGATTAATTTTTTTTAGTTAAAAATAAATTTCTTTGCTTAAAAATTCAACTATCTTGTTGAAAATTCATATTTTTGTTCTTGAAAATAATAATTTCAACTAAAAATCTAACTATTTCATATTTAACACAATATTTCTCTTTTTAATCTTTTTTTTTAATATGGCGTAGTTAACTTTTTGAATAAAAAAAAATTATTTTCAACAAAAAAAACGACTTTTTAACAAAATAGTAAAAATTTTAAGAAAAGAAATGAACTTTTAACTAAAATAATAAATCCTCAATCCAAGAAAAAAAAATTTGTAACCCAATAAATTAATTTTCAAACCAAAATAGAAATTTTCTACAATAAAAGACAAATTTTCTACGAAATACATGAATTTTCACAAAAATATTGAAAATTAAAGAATTTTCAACAAAAAAAATTAATTTTCAAACAAAAATAACGTAATTTTCAATAAAAAATAACAAAATGTTTGGTTAATTAATAATTTTGAAAAAATTCGAGTAAGTTTAGGATATATTTAGAAGTTTTGAAAAGATTCCAAAATTATTTAAAACTTGCAAAGATTTCAAAAAATTTAAAACTTAACGTCGATTTTTGAAGATTCTGAACACAACATTTAGAAGCTTTCTAAGCACTCTGAAAGGTTTTAAAAGAATAAAAAAAATCTATCAAAATTCCTAGGAGAACTAAAAATAAATTTTTTTTAATTGATTTAAAAAAATATTTTTTTAAAATTTCAAAATAGAATCTGGAAGAATTTGAAGCAATTTTTAAATTTTGCCGAATTTTAAAAAAATTATAGGAAAAATTCGAATTCCAAGATAATAACAAAATTTGCATTAGATTCCTGGAAATTTTTTTAATGATTTTTTTAAACAAATTTTTGAGCGAATATTTAAAAAGATTTTAGAACAAAATCCTGATATCTACATTCATTTTTCTAGCTTCAAATTGCTTAAAATTATAGTTTAAAAATGTATAAATTTTTTGATTGATTCTTCAATTCAAAATTTTGTCCGCGATTTTTTTTTTATTGACTGAGAAATCCTTCTTGGTTAAAAATCCAACCATTTTTCTGTAAATTTCTTTTTTTTTAATGAGTAGTAAAACGTCTGGAGCTGGCAATATCAAATATATCATTTTTGGAATGGAAGAATAATTATTTTCAAAATTTGCCGAATTCAATTTAAAAATTTTTCTCGACACTTAAGTAAATGCAATTTTCTGTTTTGGTCCCTGTTCAAAATTTTTAAAGTTAGATTTCAAAAACGAGATTTATATTCTGCTTTTTATGTGTTAAAATAGTATTTTCAATCAACTGTCATAAATAAATTGGTCAAGAAAAATTATTTAAGGATAATTTTGATAAATGCCATTGTTTTGGGAAATAAACTTAATTCAGAATGCTGGTTAATAAGATTTCAAATTTGACCAAATTTTAGCTTCCGGAATTTCTCATATTAAGTAAAAAAGTGCACTAATAAATTAAAGCTGCTTTTTATTTTTTTATTTGTTCTTTAATTTAAAACTTTTTAATTGAAATAACATATCTTTAGAATTATTATAATTCGCATATTTCGAATATTATGTTTAAGAATTGTTAAGTGCTAAATTAAAAAAAAGTTATATTTCATTATATTTGTATTAGAAACATTTTTTTAATCAAAAAAATTCTATTGATTTTCGTAAAATTGGAATGAATTTATAGGAATTTACGGGGAACGAGAAGAATTCTATGAAATTCATAAGAAATCAAACTGAATTTAAAAAGAAATTAAGGGAATTCAAAACAATAAAAAAACTGTAACAATTCATTGAACTGAATAAGTTTGAAATGAGTTAGAAAAATTGAAAAGAATTTTAAAAATTTGATCAAGTGGCTGAGAATTTAAGGTAACTCTAAAAGATTTCAAAATATCGTTGGAATTATTATAATTCTCAGATTTCGAATATTATATTTATGAATTACCAAGTGGTAAATTAAAAAAAAAGTTCTATTCCGCATTTTAAACCATATTAGGCACAAAGGACTCCCGCTGACCAGGTTTGGCGGCAGCAGTTCGGCTGAGTGAGGGGAAGCCGTGTGGTGGGGGTTCTCCCACTACACGGCTTTCTCTCACTCAGCCGAACTGCTGCCACCAAGCCTGGTCAGCGGGAGTTCTTTGTACCTAACGAGGGCTAAAATGCGGAATATATATATTTTTTAAATACAAGACCCTTTTTTCTTTGACTATTTTTTTGTATTATCTTTAAAAATTGAATGCGAACTTTTTTCTTATTGCCTGCGACTTTCTTTGTAACTGAGTGAGACTAATGCGACTTTTTGCATTTTTTCGCAAGAAGATTCGCAATATAAGGAGCTGAAGTGTCTTGAAGTGCTGACTGGTTCTCAATCAGCGTTTCGAGTTTCACCCCCGACCTAGCCTCACTTTGAAACTCAAAGACTGCAGCGGGGTCAATGGGTCATTTGAAAGACGAAATGCTTGCATGAGTCGTCTCACTTAACAAGAAGGGAATTTAGAGTCGCAGGTCACGTGCGCTAAATTTGTAGGTAGTGTACAAAGAGCGGCGATAAAGCGAAATAAGGATAAATCGAAGTAGGCGCCCGGCCCGGTCCGGCCCGGCCCTAATGGTACTTGCGTGTCAGTTAGTCACTTCTGCTTCGGATTCTTACTTTCGCTTCGCCTCGTGGCGAATTTACGAGTTCCTCTTCTGGCTATAAAAACAGAGAAATAATCGTAAAATTGCACCAAATTTACGAACGTTTGTTCGTCATTAAGAGACGGTCATAAAGCTCTAACAGGCTCTGTAGCAACCTGCGAAAGCCGGGAATTTTCTGCACCTTCAAAAACACGTGTGAATCTCGCGACATTTGAGTGGTTTTTTTTATTGAACATAAATTTTTCAAACTAAAAAGTTGACTGAATTTTGTTTTGAACATTTGTTTATAGACATTCAATCTTTTCGGTAGAAAATTCATTTGTTTCCTTGAAAATTTAAATATTTCTATGAAACTTTAAGTTATTTGCTTAGAAATTTATTTCTCTATCTGAAAATTAAACTATACCATTCTTTGTTGAGAACTTGTTTAGTTAAAAACTTATCTATTTTGATGAAAATTTGCCTCTTTGGTAGAAAATTAATCTTTTTAGTTAAAAATTGGTGTATTTTATTTGATTTTTTTTTGTAGAAAATTAATCCTTTTATTTGAAAAATTATTTCTTTTTTTTGAAAATTAGTTTTTTTCATTGAAAATTAATTTTTTTAACTAAAAACTTAACTTAATTTTCTGTCGAGATTTCTTTTCATACAAATTTAATCTTTTCGGCAGAAAATTCATTCGTCACCTTGAAAATTTAAATATTTATATGAAAATTTAAGTTACTTGCTTAAAAACTTATTTCTCTATCTGAAAATTAAACTATTCTATTTTTGGTTGAAAATTTATCTTTTTTCGTTAAAAATTTATCTGTTTTGTCAAAAATTTGTCTCTTTTGGTAGAAAATTAACCTTTTCAGTTAAAAATTCGTGTATTTTATTTAATTTTTTTTGCAGAAAAGTAATCTTTTTAGTTAAAAATTTATCTATTTTGTTGAAAATTTGTATTTTTTCCTAGAAAATTAACCTTTTTAGTTAAAAATTCGTGTATTTAATTTAATTTTTTTTTGTAGAAAATTAATGTTTTTAGTTGAAAAATTATTTCTTTTCTTGAAAATTAGTTTCTTTCATTTAAAATTAATTTGTTCTACTAAAAATGTAACTCAATTTTCTGTCGAGATTTCTTTTAATATAAATTTAATCTTTTCGGTAGAAAATTCATTTGTTACCTTGAAAATTTAAATATTTAAATGAAAATTCAAGTTATTTGCTTAAAAACTTATTTCTGTATCAGAAAATCAAACTATACCATTCTTTGTTGTAAACTTATCTTGTTTAGTTAAAAATGTACCTATTTTGATGAAAATTTGCCTTTTTGGTAGAAATATAATATTTGTAGTTAAAAGTTCGTGTATTTTATTTAATTTTTGTTTGGGAGAAAATTAATCTTTTTAGTTAAAAAATTATTTCTTTTGTTGAAAATTAGTTTTTTTCATTCAGAATTAATTTGTTTAATTAAAAATTTGATTCAATTTTCTGTTAATTATTTTTCATTTATAGACATTTAATCTTATTTGGTAGAAAATTCATTTGTTTGGTTACAAATGTAATTATTTAATTAAAAATTTATTTTATTTGCTTGAAAACTTATTTCTCTAACTGAAAATTAAACTATGCTATTTTTTGTTGAAAATTTATCTTTTTTAGTTGAAAATTGATCTATTTTGTTAAAAATGTATATTTTTTTGTCGAAAACTAACCTTTTTAGTAAACAATTCAGTCATTGTATTTTAAAAAAATGTTTGTGTAGAAAAATAATCTTTTTAATTAAAAAATTATTTCTTTTGTTGAAAATTAGGTTTTTTCATTCAAAATTAATTTTTTTAACTAAAAATTTAATTCAATTTTCTGTTAATTATTTTTAATTTATAGACATTTAATCTTATTTGGTAGAAAATTCATTTGTTTGGTTAAAAATGTAATTATTTCATTAAAAATTTATTTTATTGAACTATTTCATTTTTGGTTAATAACTGATTATTCTTTGTTGAAAATTTAACTATTTGGTTGAAAATTTATCACTTGTAGTTGAAAATTCAACTATTCGGTTGAAAATTCATCTTTTTGTTTTAACATTCAACCATTCCAATTATAGATTCATCATTTTAGTTGAAAATTCATCAGTTGGATTGAAAATTAATTTTTTAATGGAAAATTGAACTGTTTAATTTTTTTCGAAAATTTACCTTTTTTAGGTCAAAATTAAACTAATTAAATCAAATTAATAATAATAATAATAATAATTAAATAATTAAATTAATTAACTAAATTAAATTAAACGTAGAAACATTAATTTTTTGTTCGAAAATTATACTTCTTATTTAAAAATTTATCTTTTGGATTAAAAATTCAAGTATCAGATTAGTTGTAAAATTAATTTTTTAATTGAAAATGTAACTATTCCTCTATTTTTTGGTTGATAATTGATTTGAATTGAAAATTCGTTTTTTTATATAACATTAATTTGTTAGTTAAAAACTTAATTATTCCATTTTTGGTTAAAATCTGATCTTTTTTAGTTGAAAATTCATGTATTTTGTTGAAAAATCGCCGTTTTGACTGAAAATTCATCACTTTTGTTGAAAATTAGTTGTTTTTAAAAAATTTAAATTATTTTTTTAGTTGAAAATTTATCTCTCTTTTTTTTAAATTCAACTATTTTTGTTGAAAATTCATAGTTTTGGTTTTAAATTCAACTATTTCAGTTGATGATTCATCACTTTAGTTGAAATCCATTTTTTTAGTTAACAATTTAACTTATTCAATTGAATATTACATAATTTTAGTTTAAAATTCATTTTTTCGGATTTAAAATCAACTATTTTAATAGAAGATTCATTATTTTAGTTGAAATTTCATCAGTTAGATTGAAAATTACTTTTGTTAATGAAAAAATTAACTGTTTAATTTTTTGTTGAAAATGGACCTTTTTCAAGTCAAAATTAAAACATTTGCTTGAAGATTTGTCTTTTTTAGGTCAAAATTAAACTATTTAGCTTAAGTTGAACTATGATCTATAAAGTTGAACTATGATCTTTTTCAGTTCAAAATTCGAATATTTTGTTAAAAATTTGTCATTTTTAGTTGAAAATTCCACTTTTTCTTTGAAAATACATGTATTTTGTTAAAAAATCGTAATTTCTTGCAAAATTAATCTTTTTGTTGGAAAATTCATCTATTTCAGTTGAAGATTCATCATTTTCGTTGAAAATTTATCACTGGTTGAAAATTTTTTTTTGCGGAAAATAATTTTTTTTCACTGAAAATTTAACCATTCCATTTTTTATACATAATTTAAAAAAATGAATAGAATGATATTGAAATCTTGGGGTAATGAAATGAAATTCTGATATTCACAAATTTTTTCGTTTTTTTAGATTCTTTTTAACATTTATGCTAAAATACATATCTAAATTATTGTCTTCAATTCGATAAGGTGAGATTTAAGCGATGTTTTTCCTCGTAAACGTGATTTAATTTAAATTTTAAATCAGGCATTTTTCCTTTTTTATTAGAAATAGTTTTGTATTCTTATTTCTAAGTAAAATAAAACTCTTTCGATTTACATATGTTAATTTAACGAATTTACGATTGTACCTTGTTTTCGGCAACTTGACTTTATTGTTTTTCCTTATTATAGATATAACTTTTACTATAATTTCGCATTTTTAACTTCATAGAATATATCCTTGGCACACTGAGGAATATAGCATAAAATAAGATAAAAAAATGGATTCGAATAAATTAAGTTACGTAATCGATTTAATCAGAGATTTCACTTTTAGTAATAGTCTTACTGTAATTTTTATAATCTAACTATTGTTAGTCTTGCTCTGCAAGAATATGAATTTCTGCACAATAAATACATAATAAAAATTTGAATAGCGATTTATTTTTTATTTGTTTATTCATTTGATATAAATATAATTTTCTTATGTTTCTGGAGAAAATTAAAAAAGATTTTGGAAGATTTCAAATATAGGTCAAATCAAAATTTGGACAGAAAAGTTAATTTTTTTTAAATATATGAATTTTCAACTAAAATGATTATTAATCTTAATGAAAAAAAATGAATTTTTAATAGTAGTTATACTTTTAACCAACGAGTTTAATTTTCAAAAAAAAAAATGAATTCTCGACGAAAAATGTTATAGTTCATATTGCAATCAAAAGCTATTTTTATTTTAAATGAAAAAGAGTTGAATTCATCCCAAAAGATTCATTTTTAACCAAATAGTTGAATTTTCAAGCAAAAAAGAGTTTTCAGTCAAGAACGAAAAAAACTTAGAACCAAATTATAATTTGGAAGAAAAAATAATTTTTTTACAATGTAAAAATTTCGATAATAAAAATTTGTTCATTCTCTCGAAACCTTTCAAAATTCTTCAAAAGCTTCTAAATTTTTTGTTTATATTCTTCACAAATCTGCATTAAAAAAAAATCTTGTAAACTTTTCAAATTTTAAGTTATTTTTGAAATTTTGTAAAAAATTCATATCTAATTTTTTTTTTTAAATCCTTCAAAATTTTAAAAATTGCTGATTTTTTGTTACTTTTTTAGAAATCTTTTGAAACTTTCTTTAAAAATTAATTTTTAACAATCGAAAATCACTTATCATTTTCCCAGGAATGTTCAGAAATATTTTTTGTTTTCATGAACTTGATTTTCTTTAGTTGGACTTTCAAAATTCTTTAAAATCTTTGGGACCTTCAAAAAACTTACATTCTATTTTCAATTTTCTGAGATATTTTCAAATTTAAATTCCTTTTGAATCTTTTCAAAGTTTTAAAAGATCTTTTAAAATCATTCGAATTTTTCTTTAAATTTTAATAAATTTCGCATATATTTCAAAACATATTTTTAAATTATTGGTATTTTTTCTAAAATTTAGAAAAATTCTCCATCTTTAGAAAAATTGCCTTAAAATCTTCCGGATTGTTTTCGACATTTTTAGAAATCTTTTGAAATTTTCTTTAAACATGGAAAATCATTTATAATTTTCCCAGGAATTTTAATAACTTTGTTTTTGTTTTCTTGAACTTATTTTTCTTTAGCTGGCCTTCCAAAATTCTTAAAAATCTTTGGAATCTTCAAAAAACTTACATTCTGTTTAAAATTTTCTGAAATATTTTCAAATTTAAATTCCTTTGGAACCTTTTCAAACCTTTAAAAGATCTTTTAAAATCATTCTAATTTTTCCTTAAAGTTTAATAAATTTCCCATAAATTTCAAAATCTTCTAAATATATTTTAAAATGATTGGTATTTGTCCTAAAATGTACAAAAAATTCTGCATCTATAGGAAAATTGCCTTAAAATCTTTCGGATTTTTTTCGACATTTTTAGAAATCTTTTGAATTTTTTTTTTTTAAATGGAAAATCATTTATAATTTTCCCAGGAATCTTAATAATTTTTTTTGTCTTCTTGAACTTGATTTTTCTTTAGTTGGCTTTTCAAAATTCTTAAAAATCGTTGGAATCTTCAAAAAACTTACATTCTGTTTTCAATTTTTTGAAATATTTTCAAATTTAAATTCTTTTTGAATCTTTCCAAAGCTTTAAAAGATCTTTTAAAATCATTCGAATTTTCCCCTAATTTGATTAAATTTCGCATATATTTCCAAACATATTTTGAAATTATTGGTATTTGTTCTAAAATTTAGAAAAATTCTCCATCTTTAGAAAAAATTGTCTTAAAATCTTCCGGATTTTTTTCGACATTTTTAGAAATCGTTTGAAATTTTCTTTAAAAATGGAAAATCATTTATAATTTTCCCAGGAATCTTAATACATTTTTTTTTGTTTTCGTGAACTTGACTTTCTTTAGTTGGCCTTTCAAAATTCTTTAAAAATTTTAGAATCTTCAAAAAAATTACATTCTGTTTTAAATGTTGTGAAATATTTTAAAATTATTGGTATTATTCCTGAAATTTAGAAAAAATTCTGCACAAGTACAAAAATTGCCTTAAAATCTTTCGGATTTTTTTCGACATTTTTAGAAATCTTTTGAAATTTTCTTTAAACATTAATTTTTAACAATCGAAAATCATTTATCATTTTCCCAGGAATTTCCAGAAATATTGTTCGTTTTCGTGAACTTGATTTTCTTTAGTTGTCCTTTTAAAATCCTTAAAAATCTTTGGAATCTTCAAAAAACTTACATTCTATTTTAAATTTTCTGAAATATTTTCAAATTTAAATTCCTTTTGTACCTTTTCAAAGTTTTAAAAGAGCTTTTAAAATCATTCGAATTTTTCTTTAAATTTTAATAAATTTCGCATATATTTCAAAACATACTTTGAAATTATTGGTATATGTTCTAAAATTTAGAAAAATTCTCCATCTTTAGAAAAATTGCCTTAAAATCTTCCGGATTTTTTTCGATATTTTTAGAAATCTTTTGAAATTTTCTTTAAAAATGGAAAAATATTTATCATTTTCCCAGGAATTTCAAGAAATTTCTTTTGTTTTCGTGAACTTGATTTTCTTTAGTTGGCCTTTCAAAATTCTTTAAAAATTTTAGAATCTTCAAAAAACTTACAATCTGTTTTAAATGTTCTGAAATATTTTAAAATTATTGGTATTATTCCTGAAATTTAGAAAAAATTCTGCACACGTACAAAAGTTGCCTTAAAATCTTTCGGATTTTTTCGACATTTTTAGAAATCTTTTGAAATTTTCTTTAAAAATTAATTTTTTTAAATAGAAAATCTTTTATCATTTTCCCAGAAATCTTAATAATTTTTTTTTTGCTTTCGTAAACTTGATTTTCTTTAGTTGGTCTTTCAAAATTCTTAAAAAAATTTAGAATCTTCAAAAAACTTAAATTCTATTTTAAATTTTCTGAAATATTTTCAAATTTAAATTCCTTTTGAATCTTTTCAAAACATCAAAAGAAATTTCAAAACCATTCCCATTTTCCTTGAATTATTAATAAATTTCGCATAAATTGCAAAATCTTCTAAATGTATTTTAAAATTATTGGTATTGTTCCTCAAATTCAGAAATAAATTTTGCACACTTACAAAAATGGCCTTAAAATCTTCTGGATTTTTTTTTGACAATTTTGGAAATAAAAAATCATAAAAAAATTTTCGCATAAATTTTAAGAACATTTTTTATTCTCTCGGAATCTTTCAAAATTCACATTTTCCAAAACTTTAAATATGATTCCCAGCTATTTCCTGATTTTCCACAACACAGCCTGCCCAATTAAAAATAAATTAGGTCGGAATTTAAATTCCAAGAAACACTTTTGAATACCCTCATGTGCTTTTACAATTTTTAAATCCATTTAAGATTTCGGAAGTACATACAAAGATATCTTTGGTACATATTGCATCACATGAAATGCATAAAAATCCGTCTGGAACTCCAAAACTGATTTAAAAAAAAAACGATCAACTCGCTAACTCAACAAGTTATTAAGATAAGCGATTGTTTTTCCTCTAATTTTACAAGTTTATAAATAATCTCAAAAGACACGACATGAAATTTGGCAACCACAAACGCTAAATCTCCCACGTGCCGAGGAAAATGACATCTTATCGCCTGCCATTATTTAAATAACGACAGGCTTTACGAAACGATAATACAGTTTATTAGCCCCACATGTGTCTCGTAAAAGTTTTTCATCCGATACAGTAAAACAGGTTCAATACAAAGTTTCACCACAGAAAATTTCAGTTATCCCAACTCACTTTGAACCAGAAATAAAAACAAATTTCATTCAAATTTCCCTATTTTGGAATAAAGTTAAAAAAAATTCGCCGGGTAGCTTCCAAAAAAGAGAGGATCACGAGCGCCAAATAATGTTTACCCATTTTATTTGCATCGCGTGCTGCTGATTTTCCTCGAGTGTTCTATTTCAGTGCTGCTTATCTTATTTATATTAACAAAAATGTACTCACCTGTTATCTTCGACGAAAGATGATGAAACGAGCCTCTATGTCAAATGAGAAAACTCCAAGAAGGAACAAGAACAGATGCGTGCAGTTCGCGACCAAGGCAACGAATGACGACGATTGCACTCGAACCTCAGAGTCAGACTGGCTATGGACTGCTCTGCTCCCCTCAAATATGTCAATGAATGTCTCACATGTATCCCCACGCGTCTCAAAAGACTCTCAAAGCTCTCAGAAGCCTACCAAAGCTCTCAAAAGAGGTCTGCAGTGAATCTAGAGTGGAACGGGCGAGCTCACCAATCAGAAATTGTTGCTAATTCAAGATTTCCACTTGACCTTGAACCTATTAGAAAATTTCGGAATTCCGTTTCCGTGCCACGTGCTAGGGCCACTCTGAAGTTAGTCAAACTTCGCAGACGCCAGACAGGTTTCGACAGGCCGACAGGGGCGCTAACCTTCAAATAAGGGCGGGTTTTTAAAAAGTGGAAAATTTTTTATTTTGCAAAAAAGGCTTCTGTTCAAGTTTGGTAAAAGTGATATACAATCATCTTTGCAGTAATTCTTTCGTGAAATGAAATGTTCTGGGTTCTATTTTTGAATCAGCGGTTATTCCGAGAAATATAGGCGTCGAAACTCCCAAATATATGCATACTAATGTGTATATCAATCTGCGTCTGAAGATACAAAGTTCAAAATACTCCAAATCAAAATTTTTATTTTTGAAGCTCTTTTTTTTTACTCAGGGGAGACCATGAGTTTTCCATTGATTTAAAATCTCCTGGATTTTTGTGACAATTTTGGAAATGTTTTGAAATATTCTCTTAAAATTATATTTTCAGTTCAAAAAATTAATTTTCAAACAAATTAAACGAATGTTCAATAAAATAGTTCAATTTTGTACCAAAAATAAATAAATGTTTAACTGCGAATGTTCAACAAAACCGTTAAATTTTCGTCCAAAAAGATTACTTTTTAACAGAATAGATGACTTTTTGACAAAAATAATTAAATTTTCAATCACATAGTAGAATTTTTTTTATAATAATATGATTAGTAATAATAAATAAATAAAATAATAAATATATAAAAAATTAATGATAATAATAATAATAAATAAAAATAAAATAATAATATAAATAATATAATTAGTCAAATAAAATAGATGAGTTCTATGAATTCAGCTCGCATTTGAAAGAAATAGGGGAGACCACCCTACAGTAGGTAATCATTCATTTAAAATACTTATGTATGTAAAAGAATTAATTTAATCTAAATAATAGTTAAGACACGATGCGTGTTAAAATACTAAAATTAGAATTGAATATTTTACTCTTTTTGTTGCTACAATCAATGATTATCTAGGGTTGGATCATTATCTACTGTGGGGTTAGGGTGACCCTTATTTTTATTTTTTCGAATTTCTTTGGTCTCACTCCCCAGTTTTGTTCGAATGCCCAAAAAAATCTACAAATTTGAAAGAAATCAGTTAATATTTAGGGGTCGCTCAAAGACCATGAAGTTTTCCATTGATTTAACATGGGAAAAAGTCAGATTTTTGTAAATCTAATATTTAAAGGTGATGAAATGTAAAAAATAATTCCGTGTTTCGGTACGTTGTTCAGAATTCACCAGAGAATAAGAATCAATCATGAATTTTGATGGTGAATGACTTTAAGCCACTCTTATAGGCCCCAAAATAAAACCCCATAAGTGCCAAATTTGAATTTTACGTAATATCGCGATTCATTAACTCTTTTTGAAATTTTTTTTAGAAATAATTTATAATCGGTCATTTAAGAATGCTGAGACATATTTTAACTAATTTTCAATTGTTTAAACAATTTTAATTTGTTTAAATAATTCGTTTTTTCAGGTAAGGCGCGAAATGAACGTATTTTTTAAACTTTATGAGTTCTTTAATCAATGATAACAATAAAATAATTTGTTTAAATAACTTTACAATTATTTAAATAATGCATACCTGCTCAAGTTTATTCTTGTTACTTAAAAAGTTCATTATTATATTTTTGGTTTAGAATTCGTCCCTTTCTGTTAACAATTCTACTATTTGGTTGAAAATTTAATTATTTTGCTGAAAATTCAATTATTTTGTTAAAAATTTAATTATGTTGTTGAAAACTCAATTATTTTATTGAAAATTATTTATAATCTTTAGAATTTTTTATCTTTTTTGACTGAAAAATATTTATTGATTGAAAATTCGAACAATCATGTCTGCATGTTGAAAATTCAACTACTTGGTTAAAAATTTAACATTTTTGTAACAAATTCGTCTCTTTTGCTTGAAAATGAAATTGTTTCACTCAAATGATTATTATTGTTTTGGAAAATTCAACTATTTGATTAAAAATTCATTTTTCTTGCTTGAAAATTAACTTTATGGTTCAAAATTCATCTTTTCAGGCTTAAAAGTTTTCTGATACATTCGACTTTTTAACTTGAAAACTAAATTATTTTGTGACAAATTAATTTCTTTGGTTGAAAGTTTTTTTTTGTTTGTTTGTTTAAAATTAAATTTTTTTTACCTAAAATTTAACCATTCCATTTTTAGTTGAAAATTGATCTTTTTAGTTGATAATTCAACTATTTATATTAATTTTTTTATTTCAAACATTTGTCCTTTTTGGTACAAAATGCAACTATTTGTTTGAAAATTAACTTTTTTATAGAAAATTTGTCTTCTTGACTTGAAATTTCAACAATTTGTTAAAATTTATTTTCTTTACTGAAAAATTAAAAAAAAATGATTTCATTCATTATTTCAATTCGTCTTTTTTGGTACAAAAATAATCTTCTAGATTGAAAATTATTTTTTTTGGGTTGAAAATTTAACTATTTTGCTAGAAAATGGAATTATTTGGTTGAAAATGAACTTTCTTGTTCCAAATTTATCTTCTTGGGTTTAAAAGTTTTCTAAAACATTCTTCTTTTTAGCTTAAAACTAAACTATTTTGATAAAACTTCGTTTCTTTCGTTGATTTTTTTTAATCTCATTTTTTTAACCTAATATTTAAATATTCCAATTTTAGTTGAAAATTAATCTTTTTTAGTTGAAAATTTAACTATTTATATTCATTATTTTATTTTAAAAAGTTGTCTTTTTTGGTACAAAATTAATCTTTTTGATTGAAAATTATTTTTTTGGGTTGAGAATTCGATCATTTTGGTAAAAAATTCAATTAGTTGCTTGAAAATTAACCTTTGTGTAAAATTCACATTTTTGTTTTAAAAGTTCAATCGTTTTGTAGAAAAATCGTCTTTGGCTTGATAATTCAAGAATTTGGTTGAATTCTTTTTCTTTCTTGACTAAAAAATCATTCTTGTTTGAAAACTCTACACTTTTGTTGAAAATTCGTCTTTTTGGTTTGAAAATTCATCTTTGTAGTTTGAAAATTGAACTATTTGTTTAATGTGAAACTTCTTAGTTAAAAATTCGCCTTTTTGTTTAAAATTTTAACTATTCAATTATAAATGCAACTGTTTGTTTGATATTTTTTTATTTATTTAACTGATGTTGAAAATTCATCTTTATTGCTTGAAAATGAACTTTTTTGTTGCAAATTCATCTTTTTAGAGTTAGAGTCAAATTTTTTTGTTTAAAATCGACTTTATTAGCTTTAAAACTCAAATTTTTTGTCGAAAATTTGGATTTATTTTAAGGCCATCTAACGAGTGGGTCACGTGACCGGCTTCCTACCTTACCGACACTTTTTTTATTTGTAAACTTATTTTCACACTAATAGCCACATCGAGTTGAAAATGTGGGATAATAAATAAGAAGCACTAAGAAATGCGGCTCGGGTCCTTAATTTTTATAATTATGAA
Organism: Andricus grossulariae; assembly: GCA_011634705.1. NCBI lineage: Eukaryota > Metazoa > Arthropoda > Insecta > Hymenoptera > Cynipidae > Andricus > Andricus grossulariae. The sequence goes on along the minus strand of JAABKJ010007545.1, from coordinate 186,341,779 downwards.
AAAAGTTTTTTTTGTAAATAATTTTTTGTTGCTTTTTTCATAATTATAAAAAATTGGGACCAGAGCAGCGTTTCTTAGTGCTTCTTATATATTATCCCAAATTTTCAACTCGATGTGTCTATTCGTGTGAAATAAGTTTACAAATAAAAAAGGTGTCGGTAAGGTAGGAAGCCGTTCACGTGACCCACTCGTCACATGGCCTTAAATTTATACGATTTCGAATACAGAATTATTTGGAACTGAATAATCAAATATTAATGGCAAAATGAATGAATTAATTAAAATTATCTTATTGCAGTGCCCAAAATTAAACAATTTGAAAAAATTCAACATATTTTAAAATTCCATGATTTATATCAGGATAATTTCTATTTTAAATGTATAAGTTCATATGGTATAGCAATTTAAGTTGATAAACTGTCAACATCTTCAAATTTTAAGTATTAGAAATAGAATAATTGATTAATAAAACCTTTATAGGATTTAAATAATATCATGTATTTTTTTTAAAGAAAATTTTTAATCTTAAGCTTTTAAAGTATAAAATGTGAAAATTTGAACCAGCCATATGGACCCTTTTCACGCGGACGTCCACATATTTACATTAAGATTTATAGTATATTAGGCACACTCACTATCAGGACGGTAAGATAATACAAGATAATATGTCAGGTAAATTCCAAGGAGTATAGTCCTAATAAGGACCTCCATTTTTTCTAGATATATATTTCGTGAAAGTAACTAAAAGAAATCTGAAATATATTCATTGCTACATATACCAAACAATTTCCGGATACTCAACCTTGTGATAAGCCACAAAATCTTCAGAATTATTGAATTTGAGTACGTGTATAGACTACGTGGCAGACGATGTAAATTTTTAAAGCTAAAGCAAACTTTTCAAATTAAAAACGTCATTTCATAGACCTTCGACACTGTTTTTCTCCTAAACTAGATTATAGGGTAATAGGGGCAGCGCCGACCAGTTAAGAGTCAATGGTTTTTTTAAAGTTAACAAGATGTAGAATTGATCCATTTTTTTCATTTCGAGTCATACATTGTTGTATATCATATTTCTATAAGTATTTGTTACATGAATGAAACAATGATTTAATAATATAATTATTCCTAGCAAGCTGTATTTCGTCGGTGTTGCCCCACACCGGAGGGCAAAGCCGACCGCAGCTTTTTATAAAAATCAAAACATTTGAAGATGGGAAAAGATGGTGGTTCGCGTCTGTGGTATTTTATGTATTAAAAAATTACCTTTAAACATATCCAACAAGAAGAATAAGTTATTTTTAATAAAAATAGTGATAGCTGTGATATAACCTCTAATTCTAGAGACGGACTGCGGGCAAAGGTTTCAACCTTACCGATCGGATTGAAAATAATAATATTCAATAGTTATAATATAGACATTGTCTATATCTTTAATAAAATATATTTATTTAATGCAAAGTAGAATTCAAATTGTTAAATAATAGCGATGTTATAAGCAAAGTCGCCTTTGCCCCACCGGTCGGCGCTGCCCCCTCCTTACCCTATATGTTTATCCTCAAATATTGGATTCAACTCATCTTATCAGACAATCTTCCACTCGTGAAGCTTCACATTTCAGATTCTGTGGAACCTTTTTTTCTAAGGGAATTGTTTTTCGGCGTAAGATGAAGTTCTGATAACCTAATACAAGGATAAGGTATTAACTAATTCAAATATTGAAATAGATGATAATCGAGGTCTGCAGGTTTAGAAACTTGAACTTTCATTTCTGTTTTTCAGTATTAGATTGCCGTGAGTTATCATCAATGATTAGCGATACGAGAAGCGAATTCAAGTATGATATATTTCATGCCACCATTATCTTTTAAGGTTATAGGATCTTTCCATAAATGATTTAGTTTATAAAAGAAAATATTTAAGTAGAAAATAAAATTATCTTGGCCCGTTCCAAAGTGTAATGATATTAATTTACTTGTAAAAGTGGACTATTTAAACCGAAAAAGTTACCAAAAGTGACTAAAAATAAATTATGTGATAAAGTTGTTTTAATTCTAAGGAGTCTTAAATAAAATTCGAATGCACTTATATGAGAATTCAATACAATGTATACAAATTAAAGGTAAATAATAAAAAATCAAGTGAATCGTAAAAAAAAATATTTCACTAATTTCAGTCAAGTTAAAGTGAATTTATAAGAATTCAAGAGAATTCAAAAGAATTTGAAAAAATGCCTAAGAAGTCAAAGGGAATTTAAAAGACTTCCAGATGAATTGAAAAAAAAAATTATAATCAATTAAATTTAGTAGAATTGAGTGAATTTAGAAGAATTAAAACAATTCATAGAGTCAAAAAAAAATCAAGAGAAATCCAACGAATTTAACTTTTTTTCTTAGAAAGGCTGAATTTGAAATGAATTCAAATAAATTGGAAAAAATCTAAAATATTCCACTAATTTCAGACAAAGTGCAGTGAATTTATAAAAATTCAAGGAAATTCAAAAGAATTTGAAAAAATGTCTAAGAAGTCAAGAGGAGTTTAAAAGACTTGCAGACGAATTACAAAAAAAAAGACCGAAAAAAAATGTATAATCAAATTAATTGAGTAGAATTGAGTGAATTTAGAAGAATTAAAAAGATTTCAAAGTTAACAAAAACAAGAGAATTCGAAAGAATTCTATTTTTGTTAGAAGAATTCAGGCTAAATTCAACAATAATTCAAATAAATTGAAAAAAGGCTAAATATTCCACTGATTTCATTGAAACTGGAGTCAATTTTGAATAATTAAAAGAAATTTAAGAGACTTTAATGAAATTCATAAGAATTGGAAAGAACATAATTCGAAAAAAATTTCCAAGAAATTAAGTATAATGCGAGTGAACAGAATTCAGGACGAATTCAACAAACGTAAGAAAATCGAAAAGAAATAAAAAAAAAAAAAAATGAATTTTAAATAAATTTCGATTGTTTCTAAAAGAATTTTAGAGAAATGCAAGGAATTCGATAAAATTCACAGAAATCTAGTGAATTCAAAATAATTCAGAGTAAAAAAATCCAGAGAATTCCAAGGAATTCATAAAATTGAAGGAAAAAAATCTAAAATATTCCACTGATTTCAGTAAAATTGGACTGAAAATATAATAAATCAAAGGAATTCAAGAGACTGATGAAATTCAGAAGAATTAGAAATAATATTATTCAACAAAATCAAAAAACTTGCATTGGATTGAGTGAAAAGGGAATGAACAAAATCCAGGGTGAATTCAACAGAATTTAAGGCCATGTTACGAGTGTGTCACGTGACCGGCTTCCTACCTTACCGACACTTTTTTTGTTTGTAAACATATTTTCACACGAATAGCCACATCGAGTTGAAAATTTGGGATAATAAATAAGAAACACCGAGAAACGCGGCTCTGGTCCTAAATTTTTATAATTATGAAAAAAGTTTTTTTTGTGAATAATTTTTTTTTGCTTTTTTCATCATTATAAAAATTTAGGACCAGAGCTGCGTTTCTTAGTGCTTCTTATTTATTATCCCAAATTTTCAACTTGATGTAGCTATTCGTGTAAACATAAGTTTACAAATAAAAAAAAGTGTCGGTAAGGTAGGAAGCCGATAACGTGACCCACTCGTCACATGGCTGTGTAATGGAGGCAAGCAAAATCGATTAAGCAACTATAATTTGTTTGTGGCGTATGCATAAAAACAGAAGACGATCGCGGCAATCGTCTTCTGTTTTTATGCATACACCAGAAACAAATTACGATTGCTGCGATCGTCTTCTGCTTTTATGCATACGCCACAAACAAATGACGATTGCTGCGATCGCCTTCTGTTTTTATGCATACGCCACAAACAAATGACGATTGCTGCGATCGTCTTCTGTTTTTATGCATACGCCACAAACAAATGACGCTTGCTGCGATCGTCTACTGTTTTTATGCATACGCCACAAACAAATGACGATTGCTGCGATCGCCTTCTGTTTTTATGCATGCGCCACAAACAAATGATGTGTGCGATTTTAATATGGATTTACTATACATTTGTATATTAAATCTAAAAACTAGGTCTATGAAATATTAATTAAGAGGCTGTGTATTAAATTTGAAATACATGTATATTGATCAACTTTTAGAAAAGTCAGTTAATTTCACTTTCAACCAATAACAAATAATTATGGCAGTAATTTTCAATTGTAACTGATAAAGGATAATATTTTTTTCGAGTTAAACATAAATCATACTGGGTTTCAAGTGGAAAAGTTCAATTAAGCAAATTATTAAGACACCTAACCTAAAAGCGGCGGTAGTCAAGTTGAAATTTTGACATTTACAGTGAATTTTGGAGCAAATTCCACCCGTACGTTGCACTGTGGTTATAAATATGAATTTAATCGATGGATTTTAGATTACTACTTTAGTTTTAAATATTTGACCGGATTTTCGTGCATGAAGGAACTTTCAACTTTCACGCACTGTGTTTTACTGTACATGTATATTAATTCCACAAGATAATGGTATATTAAATTTACTACAAGTATATGCATATTGCTTCCATAACATTTATAGTAAAATCGCTATAGAAATTTCTAAAAGTGTGAAGATGTTTAAGTCGCGACCCCCGGGCATTTCTAAGTCCTAAAATAGAACGCAATTCATCGTTGTCTAATTACGCGTACGTTATTATCGCGAATTAATAATTATGTATTATGCGCTGTGTCGATACATTTGCATCGATGTTTTCATAATTTTTGAAACATTATGCAAATTTCAAATTGTCAAATTTTAATTGCTCTGAATTTAAAATGATTCAAATTCAAAAGTTTTTAATTTTTTAATTGTGGTAATGCTTTTAATTATAAATAATACAATTTCAATTCCACTGAATTTTAAATGATCTATTTTCCAAAATTCGAATCTTGAAATATTCAATTTCGAATTGAATGATTCTTCAATTAAAAAAAATGCTTCGACTTTGAAATTACCTGATGATATGTGTATTTATTGTCTGGATATATAAAATGAAAAGTTGAATTAATTATTAATTTTGTACAGTGGGACGATGAGGACTCCACTGGGCGACGGAGAGGGAATGATTTACAAGAGCGAAGACGTCTATCCGGAATTGCCAGGAACCTCGAAACTTTGGCTTGGAAAAGACTATACGAATTTTATTGTCAAAGATTTTGACAATCTCGAGAGTCCTTATCAGGATCTCGTGGATAGGAGCACAACTCCAAGGATGCCCTGGCACGATGTTGGAATTATGGTCCAACAAGCAACTGCGAGAGACGTCGCCAGACATTTTATACAAAGATGGAATGCTATAAAGGTATGATTTTTTATTTAGAAAAATATAGAATAATTCGGTATTTTCACTTCAACCACCAGCTAATTTCACGTCGGTGAGTGCTGAGGGGGGAAAAAAATGGACCAAATGCATGGGATTTGTTTGAATTGAAAAATTTAATTTTTTTTTGAAAAAATTTGATTCAACTTGCAACTACACTCAGGCAAATTTTAGAATGTTGTAAATAAATAAAGAATTAGACTTCAGTGCCGGGAATTTTAAAGAATTATTACTTGACTTAGAGCACAAGATTTTTAACACGGGGATTTTTTGAAAATAATTCTAATTCTGATACAGAAAAAGGGAATTGAAAAAAAAATCGCTTCAAATTCAGATTTATAATTCTTTAAAAAAAACTAGCTGTTCAAAATCAGAATTGTAATTCTTATAACCAATAATTATGTGATGTTCCAAATCAGAAATCTGAAGTTCAAACTCGTTTGAGAACATTGAAATTTTTTTAACTTTACAAAAAAATGTTGAATAACCAGGAAATTACGGAAATGGTCGGAAATCTAAAATCATTCATCGGTTCGGGTCCGAATTCTGCGAAAATTCAAGCTTAATATATAAAAAATAACTTTTTTTTCACAAATTATTAATAAAAATTTATAGTTCATTCGCAAAATAGCGTCAAAATGTCAGTTATAGGTTTGAAAAAAAATTAATATTTTGAGTACTGTCACTTTTTCTTGCATAGTTCTGAATTTTTAAAGTAAAATTTCAAAGTACATGTTTTGAAAAGTTTTATATTTTTTATAGCGAAAACTAAAAACAACCATATTTTAAAATTAAAAAACCAACTCTTTTGGAGAAAAAACGTCGTTTTTTTCATTTAATTTTTTTTTTAATTAAAATTTTATCGGTTCAAGTTTCTTCTTTTTGGTTGATTTGTCTTTTATTTATTTTTGCTTTATTTTTCTTTAAAAACTGATTTTCTTATTTGAGAAATTACATGATTTGTTGAAAATCCGTCCTTTTTAGTTGAATTCAACGGCTTTTGATTAAAATTATTTTTCGGTTGAAAATATCAACTATTAAAGTTTACGTTCTTTCTTGAAGATTCATCTTTTTGGTTTAAAATAGACTATTTTGATGAAAATCAGATTTTTTCGTTAAAAATGGATTAACTGAAAATTCAACTTGTTCGATATTGGTTAAAAATTCGCCTCTTAGTTTAAAAATTAACCATTTGGATTAATATTTATGTATTTTATTGAAAATTCGTTTCTTTTGGCTGAAAATTAATCTTGATGCTTAGCAATTAATCTTTTTGGTTGAAAAATCATTTTTTGTTTGAAAATTTAACTATGTGTTTGAAAATTGACTTATTTTTTAAAAAATTATTCTTCTTGCTTGCAAATTAATTTGTGTTGGTCAAAATTTAATTTCTTTGATTAAAAATTTAACTACGTTCTTAAAGATATAATTTTTAGTTGAAAATCGACTTTTTGGGAAAAAATTAATCATATTGTTTAAAAATTCATTATTTTTGGTTGAAAATTCAAGTATTTTGTTGAAACCTCCTTTTTTTGGTTGAAAATTATTATTTTTAAATGAAAATTGAACTCTTTCATTTTTTGTTTACAAATCTTCTTTTAGTTGAAAATTAATTTCTTTCGATGAAAATTTAACTATTTTATTGAAAATTTGTTGTTTTTTTTTGTTCTTAAAAATTAATTTTTGAACTTAAATATTAAGTATTTAATTTAAAGTTGGTCTTTTTTTTAAATTCACAATTAATCTTTTTGGTTGAAAAATAATTTTTCGTTTGAAAATTTAACGATGAGTTTGAAAATTGACTTCTTTTTCAAAAAATTATTCTTCTTGCAAATTTATTTGTTTTGGTCAAAATTAATTTCTTTGGTTAAAAATTTAAATACGTTGTGAAACATATTTTTTTTTGTAAACAAATAATTTTTAGTTGAAAATTCGTCTTTTTGGTCGAAAAATATTCTTCTTTACACTTTAGTTTTCCATATTTTTCGAGATCAGTATTTGATTAAATTTTCAAGATTTTCTCTAATTGTGAATAGCGACTAAAAAAGCTTTTTTTGGTTTAAAATTCAACTACTTAGTTGAAAAATCTTTTTTCTTTTTTTTATGTTCAAAATTTAACTGTTTTGTTAAAATTTTAATTATTTTTTTAACTGAAAATTAAACTATTCAATGGTTAGATACGCATTTATATTCTTTAATTGAAAATTTAACTATTTGCATGAAAATTTCTGTATTTTGTTGAAACTGTCTTTTTTGGTAGCAAAATAATCTGATTGGTAATTAATTCACCTTTTTGGTTGAAAATTCATGTATTTTGTAAAAAAATATTCTTTTTCGGAAGAAAATTAATATTTTTGGTTAAAAACTAATTTCTTTGGCTTGAAAATTAATTTTTCTTCATCGAAAATTATTTTTTTTAACTAATAATTGAACTATTTCATGCTTGGTTAAACATCAATCTTCTTTAGTTGAAAATTTAACTGCTTGTTTGAAAAATTCTGTATGTACTGTATTTTTATATTTTTATATATATATTTTTTTTTTTTTGTAAAAAGTTAATCTTTTTGGTTGAAAATTCAAGTAATTGGTTAAAAATTATTTTTTTAAATTGAAAATAAATTTTTTAAATTAAATATTTAACTACATTTTTTGTGAGAACTTTTTTTTTATTCAATCTTTTTGGATGAAAATTCATTTGTATGGGTGAAAATTCAACTAGTTCGTCGAAAATTTATTTTAATTGATTAAAAACTTATTTCTCTATCTGAAAATTAAAATATTGTATTTTTTGTTGCGAATTTATCTTTTTTATTTGAAAATTCATCTATTTTGTCGAAAATTTATCTTTTTTTGGTAGAAAATTAACTTTTATGTTTGAAAATTTAACTATCAGGTTGACAATTCTACTACTGGGTTAAAAATTCCATTAAAAATTAAATTATTCGTTTGAAAATTCATGTATCTTGTTAAAAATGATTCTTTTCTGTTAAAAAATTAGTTTTTTTCATTGATAATTAATTTTTGTTTGGTTGAAAATTTAACTATTACGTTGAAAATTGATTTTATTTGCTTAACAACTTATGTCTCTAATTCCAAATCAAACTTTTCTAGTTTTTGTGAAAAATTCTTCTTTTCTAGTTGAAAATTCATTTATTTTCTTGAAAATTTGTCCTTTGCGATAGAAAATTAACCTTTTTGGTTGAAAATTCATGTATTTTGTTAAAAATTATTCTTTTTTGGTAGAAAATTAATTGTTTTTCTATTGAAAATTAATTTTTTCAATAAAAAATTTAACTATTCTATTTTTCGTCGACATTTTTTTTGTTAGACATTTAATCTTTCTGCTTGAAAATTTATCTCTTTGGTTGAAAATTTAACTATTCTATATTTTGTTCAAAATGTATTTCTTTTAGTTGAAAATTCATCTATTTTGTTGAAAAATTTTCTTTTTTTTTTGTAGCAATATGACCTTTCTGGTTGAAAATTTAATTATTTGATTAAAAATTTATTTTCCTGATTGAAGATACATCATGATATTTCAAAGTTTATTTATTTGGTTAAAAATTTAACAAAATTTGTAGAAAATTAGTTTTTTTTTCGTTTTCTTAAAAATGAAGTTTTAAAATAAAAATGTAGCTTTTTTCAATAGAGTAATTAATTTTTCAGCCAAAGGGATATATTTTCAAATAAAGTTATGAATTTTTAACCAAAAAAATTACTTAAGAAATTAATATAACTTTGAACCAAAAAGGATGAATTTTTAACGAAATATTTAATATTTTATATTCCAACCAAAAAATATTTTAAATATTTGAATATGAAATAATAAAAATGGCGAATTTAAACAAAGAAAACAAACTTTAAATTAAATACTTAATTTTTAAGTTCAAAAATTAGTTTTTAATAACAAAAAATTTTCAATAAAGTAGTTAAATTTTCATCGAAAGAAATGAATTTTCAACTAAAAAAATATTTGTAACAAAAAATGAAAGAGTTTAATTTTCATAACAAAAAATAATTTTGAACAAAAAAGAAGTAGGCTTGAACAAAATACTTGAATTTTCAACTAAAAATAATGAATTTTCAAAGAAGAAGATTAATTTTTTAAAGAATCATAATTCTGAATTTGAATTTGGGAATTTTTTTTATATTTCATTTATTTATTGCTTATCCAAACTAATAATTATTATTCTTGTAGAAAAATACATTAAAATTCATTTGAAAAATTATTTTATATATTTTTATATATTCGTTTTATGTAATCACCAAATTTTCTATTATAATTCCGAAATATGGTAACTCCCTTTTTCGAAAATCTATAAGAGGGAAGTTTTTAATTGTGATGAATTCTGACTTTGAACAGGGACTTTTTTTAATTCTCTTTTTATAAATCAGAGTTAAAAATCTTCCAAAATTCCCGTTTAATGTAAAAATGTATGTATTCATGTATTTTTTAATTAAATAATTAATTTATTTATTTAACCTAATTTATGTATTTATAATTTATTTAATGTGAAAATTCTATTCCAAGTCAAATAATTATTATTTACGGAAACACCTTGTCGTAAAGTAAAAATTCTAATTCTTCACGGAAATTGCCTGTCCTATATTTAAAATTATAATTCTTTTCGAAAATTCCCCCTTCAAAAGTCAATTTTATAATTCTTTACGGAAATTTCCAGTTTTTTTCGGATTTTTTTTTAGAAAATTTCCTATCCCAAAGTAAAAATTATAATTCTTTGCGGAATTTTCTTGCCCCAATTGTAAAAATGGAATTTTTTACTTAAATTCCTTGTCCCAAAGTAAAAATTATAATTCTTCTCGAAAATTAACCAATTACAATTCAGGATAATTGTAATTCTTTTCATAATTTTTTTAAATATTTGATTTGTTCCCTGTCCCAAAGTCAAAATTATAATTCTTTACGAAATTCCCTATTAAAAAGTCAAAATTATAATTCTTTACGAAAATTCCCAGTCCTATCTCAGAATTATAATTTTTTTGCGAAAATTGCCCCTCACAAGTTAGGATAATTGTAATTTTTTACATGATTTTTTGAAAAAATTTCTCAAATTTATTCTCTATTCCAAACTCAAAATTATAATTCTTTTCGAAAATTACTTATTTTAAATCAGGATAATTTTAATTCTTTACGTGAATTTTTTAAATATTCATTTGATTTATTCTCTATACCAAAGTCAAAATTTCAATTCTTAAACGAAATTATCAATTTATTCCCTGTTCCAAAATCGAAATAATAATTTTTTTTCGAAAATTCCCTGTTCAAGAGCCAATATTATAATTTTTTACGGGAATTCCTTGTCCCAAATTGTCAAAATTGAATTTTCTACTGAATTTTCCCGTCCCAAACTAAAAATTATAATTGTTTTAAAAAATACCTATTATAAGACAGGATAATTGTAATTCTTTACGTGAATTTTTCAAATATTTGATTTATTTCCTATTACAAAGTCAACATTATAATTCTTAAACGAAATTATCTCTTTAAAATTTTAAATTATAATTCTTTTCGAAAATTACCTATTATAAGTCAGGATAATTGTAATTCTTTATATTCATTTTTTGAATTTCTTTGATTTATTCCCTGTTCCAAAGATAAAATTATAATTCTATACGAAATTATATGTCGAAAAGTCAAAATTATAATTCCCTGTTACCAATCTTGACAATTGTAATTCTTTACATGAATCGATAAAAAATTTGATTTATTCCCGGTCCCAAAATAAAAATTATAATTAAAAAAGAAATTATCAGTTGAATTGTCAAAATTTTAATTCTTTAAGGAATTCCTTGTCCCAATTGTAAAAATTGAATTTTCTACTGAAATTGCCTGTCCAAAACTCAAAATTATCATTCTTTTCGAAAATTCCCTTTACAATCCAGGATAATTGTAATTCTTGATATGCATTTTTTTTAATTTCTTGAATTCGTTCCCTGTTCCAAAGTCAAAATTATAATTTACACGAAATTATTTGTTTAAAAGTCAAAAATATCATTCTTTTCTAAAATTCGCTGGCCCAAAGTAATTAAGTATTGATTGCTAATTAATAAGTACTGATAATCTTGATAATTGTTGATAATCTTGAAATAATTTTCAGATCGAGAAAGCCAAATTGAATCCAACTTACCCATTTTTACTGCCCAAGTCCTACAAAAACTACGCTGGATATTCTCCTCTTTTTGAAAAAAGTAAAATGCATAATGTTAAATGCCAAGTTCTGAGATCTGTAAGTTCATGGTCTGCTGGATTTTTGGAAGCGGATACTATTGAGCAGAGTATTCACGAGGCTTATATTCACGCAATCAGCAACGCACAGCGGTAACAATTTTTTTTATTATTATTCAAATAATCACTATTTTTGAGCATATTTCATTTTACTTGAATCTTCAAAAATTTAAGGGAGAGGCCTTACGTCCGGTGACCTTTTATAAAAATAATATTCATAAAAATGATTTTTTTTTTGCTTAGTTTAAAATATGTTCCAAGCCTGCCCAAAGTTTGTCTTAAGAAATTCTGTAAGAAAAAGTAGGAATTAAAATACATCTTTTTTAATGATGGAAGATTTAGTTTTTTTAATTAAAGAATTCTGGGTCAAAAACAATTCTAAAAAATCTACGTCGCTCTAGTTTGAAAAATTGTTCTACCTAGCAAATAGTCGAATATTCAAAACAAACAGATGAATTTTATTAAAGATGGTTGCATTTTTAGCTCAGAACTTTTTTTTACTAAGAAACTGAATTTTCAATACAAAAAAGATTATTATTCAATATAAAAAAGCGAATTTTCAACTTGGCAGTTGAATATTTGAACGAAAGATATGACTTTTTATCAAAATAGTTCAATTTTTAACAAAATAATTAAATTTTCAATCAAATAGTTGAACTTAAAAGTAAAAAGGACGAATTTCCAATAAAATAGTTGCATTTTTAACCAAATGGTTGAATTTTTCACAAAATAGTTGAATTGTCAACAAAGTAATTAATTTTTAAGCAAAGTAATTGAATTTTTAACAAAATAGTTGAATTTTTAACAAAATAGTTGAATTTTTAACCAAATAGTTGACTTTTCAAGCAAGTAATTAAATTTTCAAGAAATTAATTGAATTTTGAACAAAATAGTTGAATTTTTAACCAAATAGTTGAATTTTCAACAAAATAGTTGAATTTTTAACAAAACAGTTGAATTTTTAACAAAATAGCTGAATTTTCAAGAAAGTAATTAAATTTTCAACAAAGTAATTGAATATTTAACAAAATAGTTGAATTTTTCACCAAATAGTTGAATTTTCAAGAAAGTAATTAAATTTTCAACAAAGTAATTGAATTTTTAACAAAATAGTTGAATTTCTAACCAAATAGTTGAATTTTCAACAAAGTAGTTTAATTTTTAACAAAACAGTTGAATTTTTAACAAAATAGCTGAATTTTCAAGAAAGTAATTAAATTTTCAAGAGAGTAATTGAATATTTAACAAAATAGTTGAATTTTTTACCAAATAGTTGAATTTTCAACAAAGTAATTAATTTTTCAGCAAAGTAATGGAATTTGTAACAAAATAGTTTAATTTTCAAGAAAGTAATTAAATTTTCAATAAAGTAATTGAATTTTTAACAAAATAGTTGAATTTTTAACCAAATAGTTGAATTTTCCACAAAATAATTGAATTTTTAACAAAACAGTTGAATTTTTAACCAAATAGTTGAATTTTCAAGAATTTAATTAAATTTTCAACAAAGTAATTGAATTCTTAACAATATAGTTGAATTTTTAACCAAATAGTTGAATTTTCAACAAAGTAATTAATTTTTCAGCAAAGTAATTTAATTTTTAACAAAATAGTTGAATTTTTAATAAAATAGTTGAATTTTCAAGAAAGTAATTAATTTTTCAGCAATGTAATTGAATTTTTAACAAAATAGTTGAATTTTTCACCAAATAGTAGAATTTTTCACCAAATAGTTGAATTTTCAGGAAAGTAATTAAATTTTCAACAAAGTAATTGAATTTTTAACAAAACAGTTGAATTTTTAACCAAGTAGTTGAATTTTTCACCAAATAGTTGAATTTTCAAGAAAGTAATTAATTTTTGAGCAATGTAATTGAATTTTTAACAAAATAGTTGAATTTTCAGGATAGTAATTAAATTTTCAACAAAGTAATTGAATTTTTAACAAAACAGTTGAATTTTTAACCAAATATATGAATTTTCACCAACGTAATTAATTTTTCAGCAAAGTAATGGAATTTTTAACAAAATAGCTGAATTTTTCACTAAATAGTTGAATTTTCAGGATAGTAATTAAATTTTCAGCAAAGTAATTGAATTTTTAAGAAATTGTTGAATTTTTACCCTAATAGTTGAATTTTCAACAAAGTAATTAAATTTTCATCAAAGTAATTGAATTTTTAACAAAATAGTTGAATTTTCAACTAAAATGGTGAATCTAAAAAAAATGAATTTTTAACAAAAAAGTTCAACGTTTAACCAAAAAGATAAATTCTCAACGAAAAATTTAATAGTGGATATTTCAAACAAAAAAGATTTGAACTTCAAATAAAGAACAATAGAATTCGACCAAAAAAATACGAATTTTGGACAAAGTAGTCGAATCCTCAACTAAGACATTAATTTTCAACTAAAAAGTTACATTTTCAAACAATTTTAAAGAATTTTTACCAAACGAGATGAATTTTCAATAAAAGAGTTGAAATTTCAATCAGGAAAGATATTTTAGTCAAAACAGAAAACTAAATTCTACCAAACAAGAAGAATTTACAACTAAATACATACATTTATTCATTTTCAAGTAGAAGCGATCAATTTTCAACCAATGATTAAGTAGTTAAATATTTAGTTAAAAATTATTTTTTATCCAAAAAAGAAAGAATTTAAGACGAAATAGTTGAATGCTCACTGAATGATGCAATATTTTAATTTTCAAATAAAAACGATCAATTTTCAATCAAAAATAGAATAGTCTAATTTGCAGTTGAAAAAATTTATTTTTATCAAAAATAAACTAATTTTCGATCAAATATTTGAATTTCCTATCGAAAAATACGCAATTTTTAGAAGACAGTTAAATTTTCAAGCCGAGAGGACGATTTTTCAATTTAGAACTATGAGTTTTTTGGGAATCAAATGCTTAAATATTTTAGCCAAAAAGACGAACTTTTCAGAAGATATTCTCAAACAAATAGTTTAATTTTCAACACAATGCGACGAATTTTCGGAAAAACAGTTGAAATTTTAAACCAAAATTCATCCATTTTCTACCAAAAATGGAATACTTCAATTTGCAGTTAAAAAAATTGATTTTCAAAAACAAAAAGAAACAAATTTCAACAAAACAGTTAAATTTGCAACGAAAGAGATGGATCTTCAACTAATGAAACGAATTTTTAACAAAGTATTATTCAAACTTTCCACCAAGCAGTTAAATTTTTAATCAAATACAGTAATTTTTTACCAAAAAACGAACATACGCCAAAATACCTAAATTTTCAACGCAATGGTTTAATTTTTAACTTAAAAAATCAATGAAGATAAATTTTTAACATAAAATGTAATATTCGAATTCTCAGCCAAAACAGAATAATTTTTAACCAAGTTGTATTTTTAATCTGAAGCAATGAATGTTTAAACAAAAAAGACGAATTTGCAAATAAGAAAGATTTTTCAGGCAAGAAAGAAAAAAAATTTCAACTAAATTGGGAAATTTTCAAGCTAAACAGACGAATTTTCTATAAAACAGTTGAATTTTTTACCTGTAAATATTAATTTTCAACAAAAAAGTTCAGTAGAATTTTTTAAAAAAGTAGTAGAGTCCTCAATCAAAAGATATTAATTTTCAACCAAACAGTTGCATTTTCAACCAAAAAAGTAGAATTTTCAATAAAAAAGTCAATTTTAAACAAATAAGTGGAGTTTTCAACCCAAAAAGATTGTTCCTCAACTAATAAAATAAAATATGAACGAATTATTCCAACTTTCAATCAAGTAGTCGAATTTTTAATCAACAAAATTGATTTTCGAACAAAAAGACGAATTTACAATAAAAATACATAAATTTTCAACCAAAAAAGGTGAATTCTCAGTGAAAAATTTCGCAGTTGAATTTTCAACTAAAAATTATCAACTTTTTACCAAAATAGAATATTTTAATTTCTAGTTTGAAAAAAAAAATCATAATTTTCGTCAAAAAAAAAATTGGTTGAAAAAATTGGTTTTCAACAACAAAAGAAAAAGAAATTTCAACAAAATAGTTAAATTATCAGCCGAAGAGAAAGACCTTCAACTAATAAAATGAATTTCAAAGAAAGTAGTTCAAATTTCCACCTAGCAGTTAAATTTGCAATCAACAAGATTAATTTTCTGCTAAAAATCCAAATTTACGACAAAATGACTAAATTTACAGCTAAAAATGATTAATTTTTAGCCAATAATAGAAATGTAATTCAATTTTCAGTTAAAAAAAGTAATTTTCGATCAAAATAGAACGAATTTTCGAAAAAATAGTTGAATCTTCAGCCAAATAGTGGAATTGTTAAACATAAAGGTGAATTATGAAACAAAAATAAAATATTATTATTTATTCAATAGAAAAGAAAGAAATAGTATACTTTTCAACTAAAAATAATTAACTTTCAATGAAAAATAGTTGAATTTCCTTATTGGGTTCTATTAATTCAGTTCGCATTATGCAACGAAAAAAATAAAATAAAATAAAAAATACGAATTTTCAACGAATTAGATGAATCCTTAACCAAAAACAGACGAATTTTCAAACCTAAAAAAGGAGTTTTCAAGAAAGGAGTTGAATATTCAACCACTGAAAAATATTTTAATTTTTAATCAAAAACAGTAGACTTAAAGCAAAAAAAAAGAATTTTCAAAAAATTAGTTAAATTCTCAACCAAAAAGAGGAATTTTCAACAAAAGAGTTGAATTTTCAACCAGGAAAGATTTTTCGGTCAATAAAGAAAAAAATATCATTAAAATTTTGGATTTTCGAGACAAGAAGACAAATTTCCTGAAAAACAGTTTTCAAACCAAAAAGTGAATTATCAACTAACAAAGATAAATTTTCTAGAAAAAATAAAATCGCTACATTTTGAGTTAAAAAATTTATTTTTGACGAAGAAAAAAAACAGATTTTCAACAAAATAGTTAAATTTTGAAGCAAAGAAATCAATTTCGTACTAAAAGAATATTTCAATTCTTAATTAGAAAAAAAATTTTTCCGTCAAACACGAATTTCCAACAAAAAAGATTAATTTTCGATAAAAAAGATATGTTTTCAAAAAACAAGTGGCATATTTAAATTTTCAGATAAAAACATTAAGTTTCAATTCGAAAAAACTTGTTTCCAACCAAAGAAATAAATTTTCGACCAAAAAGATAAATTTTTAACCAACAAGATTTATTTTATATGAAAAAAGGGTTAATTTTTATCAAAATACATGATTTTTTAACCAAATTTTTGTAATTTGAAAGGAATTTTCAACCAGAGTTGAATTTTGAACTCAACGAGATAAATTTTCAACTCAAGAAGATACAAATTTTCAAAAAAAATAGATGAATTTTCAACTAAAAAAGAAAATTTCCACAAAAAATATAATAATTCACTTCTCAGTTATGAAAAAAAGTTTTCCACCAAACAGATAACTTTTCAATCTAAAAGATTAAATTTCTTGAAAAAAAAGGATAAGTTTTCTACAAAATTGGAATAGTTAAATTTCCAGTTAAAAATAATAATTTTTAGTTCAAACAAAAAAACTAATTTTGAACCAAATAAATTATTTTTCAACCAAAAAGATACATTTTTAACTAACAAGATTAATGTTTAGCAAAATGCATGAATTTTTAACCAAATATTTAAGCTTTAAAAAGTATTTTGAAATTGATAGTTGAATTTTCGACCAAATAAATTAATTTGCAACCGAAGAAATAAATTTTAAACCAGAGATTTTTTTATCACTAAGAAGATCAATATTTTACCACAAAAGACAAGGTTGTAAAAAAATACACAAATTTTCGAGCAAAGAGTTGAATTTTCACCTCAAGAAGATATATTTTCAACCAAATGTGGATTAAAAAGTTAAAAAAATGATTTACAACAAAAATTTCTTAACAAAACAATAAAGAATCTAGAAAAAAATCCCAGAACCAACGTAACATTTACAGAATGATTTAAATAATAGAGAGAAGCTCACATTTTTAATAAAACATGCAAAAATTAACCATTTGTGATAAGTTTTAATTTTCAAAAATAATGATTTAAATTTAAGTTATGCAATATAAATATAGAAAAACTGTTATTTTTATTTATTGTAAAAATGCCTTGGAAAAAGAAAATTGTGATATAAAAAGAAAATACTTTAATAGATTTATGTGCCAAATATGTCAAAAAAAACGTGGCAAATGAAATCTTATAGAAAAGTTAAATCAAATTCAAGTAATCGTATTAAATTCTACCTTGATGAATAGTTTATCCGACAATACCTTGAAAATGTATTTTTTACGTTTTTTTTTAATATTAGCAGTAATGATAATTTTAGAGAACTTTAAGTAAATAAAAAAATGGCATAGATAACGTCGTATCAACAAAAATTTATTTTTCCGTAATCTTAGTTAATTTTTGTATTTTACAGGTATATTTATATCGAGAATCAATTCTTTATTACCCTCGCAAATGTGGAAAGTACGACAGTAAAAAATCGAATCGGCGAAACCTTGTTGAAGAGGATACTAAGAGCTCACAGGGAAGGTTCAGTTTTCCGAGTTTTTGTTGTTATGCCATTACTGCCTGGATTTGAGGGAGAAGTTGGAGGAGCAACCGGAACAGCTCTTCATGCGATTACCCACTGGAATTACGCCTCTATATCCAGGTAGATATCAAAATTTCATAAAAATCTGTTTTTTGTTTTGTTTTTTATTTTCGAAATTTAACCATTTTGTTCAAATTTTTTTAAATTATTTTTTTAACTGAAAATAAAACTGTCCTATCTTTGAAAGTAGCTTTGAGTCGTCTTACCGTTAATTAGTTTTATAGAATTTTATATAGAATTTTATAGAAAATTCAACTGATTAGTTGTAAGTACACTTTGTTGTTGTTAATTCATATTCTCGGGATGAAAATCCAACTGTTTTATAGAAAATTCGTCTTTTTGGCTTGAAAATTCAACAATTTGGTATAAAATTCGTTTTTTAAAATAATAAATCAATTTTCTCAAATTGAAATTTAACCAATGCGTTCTTGGTTAAAAATTGATCTTTTTTAGTTTAAAAAATCGAAATATTTAGTTGAAACATGTTGGAAATGAACAAAATATATATTAAAAATAAATCAAATAAAACTTTTACTAACGTCACATCCATTGTTCAAACTTTTTAGTTGAAAATTTATGTAATTTGTTAAAAATTCGTCTTTTTTATAGAAAATTAATCATCTTGGTTGAAAATTAAATTATCTGGTTAAAAATTTATGTATTTCATTACAAATTCTTCTTTTATGGCAGAAAATTAATCTATTTCGATTGAAAATTAATTTTTTTGTTGAAAATTCACATTTTCGTGTTAAAAATTCACCTTCTTTGTAGAAAATTCGTATGTTCGGCTCAAAAAGTCAACAATTTGGTAGAAAATTTAACTATTTCGTTGAAAATGTATGTATTTTGTTAAAAATTCATATTTTTTGGCAGAAAATCAATTTCTTCGGTTGAAAATCCGTAATTGTTTGATATGCTCCTTACTTTCGGATTGTAATTGTTCGTGAATAGTAAGAAGGATAGTCTTCAGGGAGAACAAGAGACAGCAGAGGTGTGGGAACCATGGGAGGGAGTGAGAGGGAATGTTGCCATGTTTGTAAAGGATGGATGCATAGTGGACAACTGTCGAGGGAGGTGGAAGGAGGGTGTGATGTGTATCTCATAGGATGGTAAGAAATAGCGGATGGAAGTGATTTGCAAATTATAAATGATGAATTATAAATTATAAATTATAAATTATAAATTATAAATTATAAATTATAAATTATAAATTATAAAATATAAACTGTAAATTATAAATTATAAATTATAATATATAAACTGTAAATTATAAATTATAAATGATAAATTATAAATTATAAATTATGAATTATAAAATATAAACTGTAAATTATAAATTATAAATTATAAATTATAAATTTGAACTTTTATTAAATTTGACCGAAAGGCCTTTTTCATACATTTTGTGTGGGGTCCTTTCGAGATCAAGTGAGAAGATGAGCTCAAATTGACAGCAGAAGTTAGAGCAGACAGAGGTCGATAAAAAAGTGTCTAAATTTTATTGAAACTGATAATGAGTAATTCACACGAACAGATTTTCATTAATTGATTTTTAATAATTTTATAACCATATTAAAGAAGACAATAAATTAATAATGCCATCAGATTGGAATTTACGAAAGCAGACTTCACAGAAAAAAATGCCCCCAAAACAAGGAAAATAGGATGATTTTTCACGAAAATAGGGGAATAATAGGGGAATCAATTGTTTTTAATAAACTTTTTGTAGGTAAAATATTGAATATAATATGAAACGAATTTTCAGTAAAACAGTTAGTTTTTCAAACAACGAAATTAATTTTTAATGGAAATGATGAATCTTCAATCAATAAAAAGAAGTTTTAACAAAGAAGTTCTACTTTTAAACGAGTATAGTTACTTTTTTCCACCAAAAAGCTGAATTTTGATTTTCTACTAAAAAAGTGGATTTTTCAACAAATTACATGAATTTTTTACGCAAATAGTTGAATTTTCATCCCAAAAGATGAATTTTTACCCAAGAAGATAATTTTCTACCAAAAAAGACGAGTTTTTAACAAAATACATGAGTTTTCAACCAAATAGTTGAATTTTTAACCAAATAGTTAATTTTTCTACCAAACTGCTAAATTTCAAGCCAACAAGACGAATTTTTTACATAACAGTCAAACTTACAACCAAATAGTTGAACATTTAAATTCAAATAGTTGAATTTTGAACCGAAAAAATGAATTTTCAATCAAAAAGATGAATTTTTAACCAAGAAGGTCACTTTATCCAAAAAAAGGCGAATTAAAAAAAATGAATTTTTAACGAAATAGTTGAATTTTCCACCAAGAAAGATTTTTCAGTCAAAAAAGAAAAAAATTCAACAAAATTGTTGAATTTTCAATCAAATAGTTGAAATTGCCACCCAACAGATGAATTTTTAACCCTCAAGATAATTTTCTACCAAAAAGACGAAATTAAAAAAAAATACATGAATTTTCAATCAAATAGGAAGATTTTTCAGTCAAGAAAGCAAAAATTCCACAAAATTATTAAATTTTTAACCAAATAGTTGATTTTTCTACCAAAGTGGTAAAATTTTAAGCCAAAAAGATGAAATTTTTACAAAACAGTCAAACTTACAACCAAATAGTTGATTTTTTTTGCAAATAGTTGAATTTTTCACCGAAAAGCTGAATTTTAATTTTCTACTAAAAAATACGAACTTTTAATGATTTTAAGATGAATTGTCAACCAAAAAGATAAATTTTTAACCAAGAAGATAATTTTCTTCCAAGAAAGGCCAATTTAAAAAAAAATACATGAATTTTCCACAAAATAGTTGAATTTTCCACCAAGAAAGATTTTTCAGTCGAGAAAGAAAAAAATTCAACACAATTGTTGAATTTTTAATTAAATAGTTGGAATTTCAACCCAAAAGATGAATTTTCAACCCAAAAGATAATTTTCTACCAAAAAGACGAAATTTCCAAAAAATACATGAATTTTCAATCAAATAGTTGAATTTTCAACCAAGAATGATTTTTCAGTCAAGAGAGAAAAAAATTCAACAAAATTATTAAATTTTTAACTAAATAG